>JABBOT010000078.1:1793558-2228573 GCA_016165875.1 Acanthopleura granulata | reverse complement strand
GGAAATTGTGTCTGGCCAGAGGAAGCGCAAAAAATTGAAAGTCCCTGGCATGTCCTGCTGCGAGTCGTCTTTGTGACAGTAATCACCTTTTTGTCAAAGCCTCAGTACTTATCAATGAACATCAATATGATTATCTAAGGAAGCAAAACATACAGGTCATAGTAGAACGTTGGTAGGAAAATTTTTTGAAGGATTGTAGATTGCCCCAAACGCCGTCCTAAGCATCTAATAGTGCTAATTGGGGTTTTCAAGCAGCACTAACTAGATACAAAGAATGGTATTACGACTCTAGACTTAGATATTATAGAAGCACCACATGAGACAGGGAGAGATGTTTTGGCTACAATGTGTCAGTTGCAAATTGAATTTGCAGGCCAGCATCTGGCAAGGAATAGCAAGCCAATTTCAAAGTATAACACAAGGTTAATTGTAGATAGGTGGCCCTCCCTAGCATCTGATAGTGCTAGTTGGTGTTTCACACAAGCAACTATCAGATGCCAGGAAGGGTGAAAATTGCTAGACCATGCATATTTCTTTGTGGCGCACAATCAGTGCCCCATCATAAATATACTGATTGTAACTGTAAAGATAAGGCTGAAGAGAGCAAGTAACTCCATCACCGTTGACACTAGAGTACTAACAATGTTCCTTTCCTAGCATGTGATAGTGGTAATTAAAGAATTACACCAGCACGTACCACATGAAAGGAGAGGAAAGCATGTGACTGAAAGTGACCTCAAGCCGCACGGCTGATGATAAGTCTCCCTCCCTACCATGTGATAGTGCTAATTGATTCTTTACACCAGCCCATATCAGATGCAAGCAAGGGATAGAAATGGAATGAGAACTGGTGGAAAACCATGTTGTTCGTCTTTCCTAGCATCTGATAGTGCTAGTGGAATTTTAATTACCAGCACGTACTAGATACAAGGAAGGATCTCAGAAGCAGAAGAGTAAACATTGAAGGAAATTTTTATAAAGGCGGTGATGACACCGCTCGAAGAGACCTTGAGCTTGGACTGACAGTTGAAGAAATTGTGTCTGGCCAGAGGAAGGACAAAAAATTGAGAGTAACTGGCATGTCCTGCTGCGAGTCGTCTTTGTGACAGTAATCACCTTTTTGTCAAAGCCTCAGTACTTATCAATGAACATTATTATGGTTATCTAAGGAAGCAAAACATACAGGTCATAGTAGAACGTTGGTTGTGATCATAAACTTAAAATTAGGAAAAGCGTTTGCCATATTGTAGATTGCCCCAAACACCGTCCTAAGCATCTAATAGTGCTAATTGGGGTTTTCAAGCAGCACTAACTAGATACAAAGAATGGTATTACGACTCTAGACTTAGATATTATAGAAGCACCACATGAGACAGGGAGAGATGTTTTGGCTACAATGTGTCAGTTGCAAATTGAATTTGCAGGCCAGCATCTGGCAAGGAATAGCAAGCCAATTTCAAAGTATAATACAGGGTTAATTGTAGATAGGCGGCCCTGCCTAGCATCTGATAGTGCTAGTTGGTGTTTCACACAAGCAGCTATCAGATCCCAGGAAGGTTCAAAATTGCTAGATCATGCATATTTCTTTGTAGCGCACAATCAGTGCCCCATCATAAATATACTGATTGTAACTGTAAAGATAAGGCTGAAGAGAGCAAGTAACTCCATCACCGTTGACACTAAAGTACTAACAATGTTCCTTTCCTAGCATGTGATAGTGCTAATTAAAGAATTACACCAGCACGTACCACATGAAAGGAGAGGAAAGCATGTGACTGAAAGTGACCTCAAGCCGCACGACTGATGATAAGTCTCCCTCCCTACCATGTGATATTCTAATTGATTCTTTACACCAGCCCATATCAGATGCAAGCAAGGGATAGAAATGGAATGAGAACTGGTGGAAAACCATGTTGTTCGTCTTTCCTAGCATCTGATAGTGCTAGTGGAATTTTAATTACCAGCACGTACTAGATACAAGGAAGGATCTCAGAAGCAGTAGAGTAAACATTGAAGGAGATTTTTATAAAGGCGGTGATGACACCGCTCGAAGAGACCTTGAGCTTGGACTGACAGTTGAAGAAATTGTGTTTGGCCAGAGGAAGCACAAAAAATTGAAAGTAACTGGCATGTCCTGCTGCGAGTCGTCTTTGTGACAGTAATCACCTTTTTGTCAAAGCCTCAGTACTTATCAATGAACATTATTATGGTTATCTAAGGAAGCAAAACATACAGGTCATAGTAGAACGTTGGTTGTGATCATAAACTTAAAATTAGGAAAATCGTTTGCCATATTGTAGATTGCCCCAAACACCGTCCTAAGCATCTAATAGTGCTAATTGGGGTTTTCAAGCAGCACTAACTAGATACAAAGAATGGTATTACGACTCTAGACTTAGATATTATAGAAGCACCACATGAGACAGGGAGAGATGTTTTGGCTACAAAGTGTCAGTTGCAAATTGAATTTCCAGGCCAGCATCTGGCAAGGAATAGCAAGCCAATTTCAAAGTATAATACAGTGTGAATTGTAGATAGGCGGCCCTGCCTAGCATCTGATAGTGCTAGTTGGTGTTTCACACAAGCAGCTATCAGATCCCAGGAAGGGTGAAAATTGCTAGATCATGCATATTTCTTTGTAGCGCACAATCAGTGCCCCATCATAAATATACTGATTGTAACTGTAAAGATAAGGCTGAAGAGAGCAAGTAACTCCATCACCGTTGACACTAAAGTACTAACAATGTTCCTTTCCTAGCATGTGATAGTGCTAATTAAAGAATTACACCAGCACGTACCACATGAAAGGAGAGGAAAGCATGTGACTGAAAGTGACCTCAAGCCGCACGACTTATAATAAGTCTCCCTCCCTACCATGTGATAGTGCTAATTGATGCTTTACACCAGCCCATATCACATGCAAGCAAGGGATAGAAATGGAATGAGAACTGGTGGAAAACCATGTTGTTCGTCTTTCCTAGCATCTGATAGTGCTAGTGGAATTTTAATTACCAGCACGTACTAGATACAAGGAAGGATCTCAGAAGCAGTAGAGTAAACATTGAAGGAGATTTTTATAAAGGCGGTGATGACACCGCTCGAAGAGACCTTGAGCTTGGACTGACAGTTGAAGAAATTGTGTCTGGCCAGAGGAAGCACAAAAAATTGAAAGTCCCTGGCATGTCCTGCTGCGAGTCGTCTTTGTGACAGGAAACACCCTTTTGTCAAAGCCTCAGTACTTAACAATGAACATTATTATGGTTATCTAAGGAAGCAAAACATACAGGTCATAGTAGAACGTTGGTTGTGATCATAAACTTAAAATTAGGAAAATCGTTTGCCATATTGTAGATTGCCCCAAACACCGTCCTAAGCATCTAATAGTGCTAATTGGGGTTTTCAAGCAGCACTAACTAGATACAAAGAATGGTATTACGACTCTAGACTTAGATATTATAGAAGCACCACATGAGACAGGGAGAGATGTTTTGGCTACAATGTGTCAGTTGCAAATTGAATTTCCAGGCCAGCATCTGGCAAGGAATAGCAAGCCAATTTCAAAGTATAATACAGGGTTAATTGTAGATAGGCGGCCCTGCCTAGCATCTGATAGTGCTAGTTGGTGTTTCACACAAGCAGCTATCAGATGCCAGGAAGGGTGAAAATTGCTGGATCATGCATATTTCTTTGTAGCGCACAATCAGTGCCCCATCATAAATATACTGATTGTAACTGTAAGGATAAGGCTGAAGAGAGCAAGTAACTCCATCACCGTTGACACTAAAGTACTAACAATGTTCCTTTCCTAGCATGTGATAGTGCTAATTAAAGAATTACACCAGCACGTACCACATGAAAGGAGAGGAAAGCATGTGACTGAAAGTGACCTCAAGCCGCACGGCTGATGATAAGTCTCCCTCCCTACCATGTGATATTCTAATTGATTCTTTACACCAGCCCATATCACATGCAAGCAAGGGATAGAAATGGAATGAGAACTGGTGGAAAACCATGTTGTTCATCTTACCTAGCATCTGATAGTGCTAGTGGAATTTTAATTACCAGCACGTACTAGATACAAGAAAGAATCTCAGAAGCAGTAGAGTAAACATTGAAGGAGATTTTTATAAAGGCGGTGATGACACCGCTCGAAGAGACCATGAGCTTGGACTGACAGTTGAAGAAATTGTGTCTGGCCAGAGGAAGCACAAAAAAATGAAAGTCCCTGGCATGTCCTGCTGCGAGTCGTCTTTGTGACAGTAATCACCTTTTTGTCAAAGCCTCAATACTTACCAATGAACATTATTATGGTTATCTAAGGAAGCAAAACATACAGGTCATAGTAGAACGTTGGTTGTGATCATAAACTTAAAATTAGGAAAATCGTTTGCCATATTGTAGATTGCCCCAAACACCGTCCTAAGCATCTAATAGTGCTAATTGGGGTTTTCAAGCAGCACTAACTAGATACAAAGAATGGTATTACGACTCTAGACTTAGATATTATAGAAGCACCACATGAAACAGGGAGAGATGTTTTGGCTACAATGTGTCAGTTCCAAATTGAATTTGCAGGCCAGCATCTGGCAAGGAAGAGCAAGCCAATTTCAAAGTATAATACAGGGTTAATTGTAGATAGGCGGCCCTCCCTAGCATCTGATAGTGCTAGTTGGTGTTTCACACAAGCAGCTATCAGATCCCAGGAAGGGTGAAAATTGCTAGATCATGCATACCTTTCTTTGTAGCGCACGTCGGTACTGTAAAGTATACTGATTGTAACTTCCAGCAAGATAAGGCTGAAGAGAGCATGCCAACTCCATCACCGTTGACACTAGAGTACTAACAATGTTCCTTTCCTAGCATGTGATAGTGCTAATTAAAGAATTACACCAGCACGTACCACATGAAAGGAGAGGAAAGCATGTGACTGAAAGTGACCTCAAGCCGCACGGCTGATGATAAGTCTCCCTCCCTACCATGTGATAGTCTAATTGATTCTTTACACCAGCCCATATCACATGCAAGCAAGGGATAGAAATGGAATGAGAACTGGTGGAAAACCATGCTGTTCGTCTTTCCTAGCATCTGATGGTGCTAGTGGAATTTTAATTACCAGCACGTACTAAATACAAGGAAGGATCTCAGAAGCAGTAGAGTAAACATTGAAGGAGATTTTTATAAAGGCGGTGATGGCACCGCTCGAAGAGACCATGAGCTTGGACTGAGAGTTGAAGAAATTGTGTCTGGCCAGAGGAAGCACAAAAAATTGAAAGTCCCTGGCATGTCCTGCTGCGAGTCGTCTTTGTGACAGTAATCACCTTTTTGTCAAAGCCTCAGTACTTACCAATGAACATTATTATGGTTATCTAAGGAAGCAAAACATACAGGTCATAGTAGAACGTTGTTTGTGATCATAAACTCAAAATTAGGAAAATCGTTTGCCATATTGTAGATTGCCCCAAACACCGTCCTAAGCATCTAATAGTGCTAATTGGGGTTTTCAAGCAGCACTAACTAGATACAAAGAATGGTATTACGACTCTAGACTTAGATATTATAGAAGCACCACATGAGACAGGGAGAGATGTTTTGGCTACAATGTGTCAGTTGCAAATTGAATTTATAACGCCAGCATCTGGCAAGGAATAGCAAGCCAATTTCAAAGTATAATACAGGGTTAATTGTAGATATTAAGTAAGCCTTGGTTCAGCATCTGATAGTGCTAGTTGGTGTTTCATTGTACAAGCAGCTATCAGATGCCAGGAAGGGTGAAAATTGCTAGATCATGCATATTTTGAAGCGCTACCGTAAATCAGTGCCCCATCATAAATATACTGATTGTAACCGTAAAGATAAGGCTGAAGAGAGCAAGTAACACCATCACCGTTAACACTAAAGTACTAACAATGTTCCTTTCCTAGCATGTGATAGTGCTAATTAAAGAATTACACCAGCACGTACCACATGAAAGGAGTGGAAAGCATGTGACTGAGAGTGACCTCCATCCGCACGGCTGATGATAAGCCTCCCTCCCTACCATGTGATATTCTAATTGATTCTTTACACCAGCCCATATCACATGCAAGCAAGGGATAGAAATGGAATGAGAACTGGTGGAAAACCATGTTGTTCGTCTTTCCTAGCATCTGATAGTGCTAGTGGAATTTTAATTACCAGCACGTACTAGATACAAGGAAGGATCTCAGAAGCAGTAGAGTAAACATTGAAGGAGATTTTTATAAAGGCGGTGATGACACCGCTCGAAGACACCTTGAGCTTGGACTGACAGTTGAAGAAATTGTGTCTGGCCAGAGGAAGCACAAAAAATTGAAAGTCCCTGGCATGTCCTGCTGCGAGTCGTCTTTGTGACAGTAATCACCTTTTTGTCAAAGAATCAGTACTTACCAATGAACATTATTATGGTTATCTAAGGAAGCAAAACATACAGGTCATAGTAGAACGTTGGTTGTTATCATAAACTTAAAATTAAGAAAATCGTTTGCCATATTGTAGATTGCCCCAAACATCGTCCTAAGCATCTAATAGTGCTAATTGGGGTTTTCAAGCAGCACTAACTAGATACAAAGAATGGTATTACGACTCTAGACTTAGATATTATAGAAGCACCACATGAGACAGGGAGAGATGTTTTGGCTACAATGTGTCAGTTGCAAATTGAATTTCCAGGCCAGCATCTGGCAAGGAATAGCAAGCCAATTTCAAAGTATAATACAGGGTTAATTGTAGATAGGCGGCCCTGCCTAGCATCTGATAGTGCTAGTTGGTGTTTCACACAAGCAGCTATCAGATGCCAGGAAGGGTGAAAATTGCTAGATCATGCATATTTCTTTGTAGCGCACAATCAGTGCCCCATCATAAATATACTGATTGTAACTGTAAAGATAAGGCTGAAGAGAGCAAGTAACTCCATCACCGTTGACACTAAAGTACTAACAATGTTCCTTTCCTAGCATGTGATAGTGCTAATTAAAGAATTACACCAGCACGTACCACATGAAAGGAGAGGAAAGCATGTGACTGAAAGTGACCTCAAGCCGCACGACTGATGATAAGTCTCCCTTCCTACCATGTGATATTCTAATTGATGCTTTACACCACCCCATATCACATGCAAGCAAGGGATAGAAATGGAATGAGAACTGGTGGAAAACCATGTTGTTCGTCTTTCCTAGCATCTGATAGTGCTAGTGGAATTTTAATTACCAGCACGTACTAGATACAAGGAAGGATCTCAGAAGCAGTAGAGTAAACATTGAAGGAGATTTTTATAAAGGCGGTGATGGCACCGCTCGAAGAGACCTTGAGCTTGGACTGACAGTTGAGGAAATTGTGTCTGGCCAGAGGAAGCACAAAAAATTGAAAGTCCCTGGCATGTCCTGCTGCGAGTCGTCTTTGTGACAGTAATCACCTTTTTGTCAAAGAATCAGTGCTTACCAATGAACATTATTATGGTTATCTAAGGAAGCAAAACATACAGGTCATAGTAGAACGTTGGTTGTTATCATAAACTTAAAATTAAGAAAATCGTTTGCCATATTGTAGATTGCCCCAAACATCGTCCTAAGCATCTAATAGTGCTAATTGGGGTTTTCAAGCAGCACTAACTAGATACAAAGAATGGTATTACGACTCTAGGCTTAGATATTATAGAAGCACCACATGAGACAGGGAGAGATGTTTTGGCTACAATGTGTCAGTTGCAAATTGAATTTCCAGGCCAGCATCTGGCAAGGAATAGCAAGCCAATTTCAAAGTATAATACAGGGTTAATTGTAGATAGGCGGCCCTGCCTAGCATCTGATAGTGCTAGTTGGTGTTTCACACAAGCAGCTATCAGATGCCAGGAAGGGTGAAAATTGCTAGATCATGCATATTTCTTTGTAGCGCACAATCAGTGCCCCATCATAAATATACTGATTGTAACTGTAAAGATAAGGCTGAAGAGAGCAAGTAACTCCATCACCGTTGACACTAAAGTACTAACAATGTTCCTTTCCTAGCATGTGATAGTGCTAATTAAAGAATTACACCAGCACGTACCACATGAAAGGAGAGGAAAGCATGTGACTGAAAGTGACCTCAAGCCGCACGACTGATGATAAGTCTCCCTTCCTACCATGTGATATTCTAATTGATGCTTTACACCACCCCATATCACATGCAAGCAAGGGATAGAAATGGAATGAGAACTGGTGGAAAACCATGTTGTTCGTCTTTCCTAGCATCTGATAGTGCTAGTGGAATTTTAATTATCAGCACGTACTAGATACAAGAAAGAATCTCAGAAGGAGTAGAGTAAACATTGAAGGAGATTTTTATAAAGGCGGTGATGACACCGCTCGAAGAGACCTTGAGCTTGGACTGACAGTTGAAGAAATTGTGTCTGGCCAGAGGAAGCACAAAAAATTGAAAGTCCCTGGCATGTCCTGCTGCGAGTCGTCTTTGTGACAGTAATCACCTTTTTGTCAAAGCCTCAGTACTTACCAATGAACATTATTATGGTTATCTAAGGAAGCAAAACATACAGGTCATAGTAGAACGTTGGTTGTGATCATAAACTTAAAATTAGGAAAATCGTTTGCCATATTGTAGATTGCCCCAAACATCGTCCTAAGCATCTAATAGTGCTTATTGGGGTTTTCAAGCAGCACTAACTAGATACAAAGAATGGTATTACGACTCTAGGCTTAGATATTATAGAATCACCACATGAGACAGGGAGAGATGTTTTGGCTACAATGTGTCAGTTGCAAATTGAATTTCCAGGCCAGCATCTGGCAAGGAATAGCAAGCCAATTTCAAAGTATAATACAGGGTTAATTGTAGATAGGCGGCCCTGCCTAGCATCTGATAGTGCTAGTTGGTGTTTCAGACAAGCAGCTATCAGATGCCAGGAAGGGTGAAAATTGCTAGATCATGCATATTTCTTTGTAGCGAACAATCAGTGCCCCATCATAAATATACTGATTGTAACTGTAAAGATAAGGCTGAAGAGAGCAAGTAACTCCATCACCGTTGACACTAAAGTACTAACAATGTTCCTTTCCTAGCATGTGATAGTGCTAATTAAAGAATTACACCAGCACGTACCACATGAAAGGAGAGGAAAGCATATGACTGAAAGTGACCTCAAGCCGCACGGCTGATGATAAGTCTCCCTCCCTACCATGTGATATTCTAATTGATTCTTTACACCAGCCCATATCACATGCAAGCAAGGGATAGAAATGGAATGAAAACTGGTGGAAAACCATGTTGTTCGTCTTTCCTAGCATCTGATAGTGCTAGTGGAATTTTAATTACCAGCACGTACTAGATACAAGGAAGGATCTCAGAAGCAGTAGAGTAAACATTGAAGGAGATTTTTATAAAGGCGGTGATGGCACCGCTCGAAGAGACCATGAGCTTGGACTGACAAATGAAGAAATTGTGTCTGGCCAGAGCAAGCACAAAAAATTGAAAGTTCCTGGCATGTCCTGCTGCGAGTCGTCTTTGTGACAGTAATCACCTTTTTGTCAAAGAATCAGTACTTACCAATGAACATTATTATGGTTATCTAAGGAAGCAAAACATACAGGTCATAGTAGAACGTTGGTTGTTATCATAAACTTAAAATTAAGAAAATCGTTTGCCATATAGTAGATTGCCCCAAACACCGTCCTAAGCATCTAATAGTGCTAATTGGGGTTTTCAAGCAGCACTAACTAGATACAAAGAATGGTATTACGACTCTAATCTTAGATATTATAGAACCACTACATGAGACAGGGAGAGATGTTTTGGCTACAATGTGTCAGTTGCAAATTGAATTTCCAGGCCAGCATCTGGCAAGGAATAGCAAGCCAATTTCAAAGTATAATACAGGGTTAATTGTAGATAGGCGGCCCTGCCTAGCATCTGATAGTGCTAGTTGGTGTTTCACACAAGCAGCTATCAGATGCCAGGAAGGGTGAAAATTGCTAGATCATGCATATTTCTTTGTAGCGCACAATCAGTGCCCCATCATAAATATACTGATTGTAACTGTAAAGATAAGGCTGAAGAGAGCAAGTAACTCCATCACCGTTGACACTAAAGTACTAACAATGTTCCTTTCCTAGCATGTGATAGTGCTAATTAAAGAATTACACCAGCACGTACCACATGAAAGGAGAGGAAAGCATGTGACTGAAAGTGACCTCAAGCCGCACGGCTGATGATAAGTCTCCCTCCCTACCATGTGATATTCTAATTGATTCTTTACACCAGCCCATATCACATGCAAGCAAGGGATAGAAATGGAATGAGAACTGGTGGAAAACCATGTTGTTCGTCTTTCCTAGCATCTGATAGTGCTAGTGGAATTTTAATTACCAGCACGTACTAGATACAAGGAAGGATCTCAGAAGCAGTAGAGTAAACATTGAAGGAGATTTTTATAAAGGCGGTGATGGCACCGCTCGAAGAGACCTTGAGCTTGGACTGACAGTTGAGGAAATTGTGTCTGGCCAGAGGAAGCACAAAAAATTGAAAGTCCCTGGCATGTCCTGCTGCGAGTCGTCTTTGTGACAGTAATCACCTTTTTGTCAAAGAATCAGTACTTACCAATGAACATTATTATGGTTATCTAAGGAAGCAAAACATACAGGTCATAGTAGAACGTTGGTTGTTATCATAAACTTAAAATTAAGAAAATCGTTTGCCATATTGTAGATTGCCCCAAACACCGTCCTAAGCATCTAATAGTGCTAATTGGGGTTTTCAAGCAGCACTAACTAGATACAAAGAATGGTATTACGACTCTAGGCTTAGATATTATAGAACCACTACATGAGACAGGGAGAGATGTTTTGGCTACAATGTGTCAGTTGCAAATTGAATTTGCAGGCCAGCATCTGGCAAGGAATAGCAAGCCAATTTCAAAGTATAATACAGGGTTAATTGTAGATAGGCGGCCCTGCCTAGCATCTGATAGTGCTAGTTGGTGTTTCACACAAGCAGCTATCAGATGCCAGGAAGGGTGAAAATTGCTAGATCATGCATATTTCTTTGTAGCGCACAATCAGTGCCCCATCATAAATATACTGATTGTAACTGTAAAGATAAGGCTGAAGAGAGCAAGTAACTCCATCACCGTTGACACTAAAGTACTAACAATGTTCCTTTCCTAGCATGTGATAGTGCTAATTAAAGAATTACACCAGCACGTACCACATGAAAGGAGAGGAAAGCATGTGACTGAGAGTGACCTCAAGCCGCACGGCTGATGATAAGTCTCCCTTCCTTCCATGTGATATTCTAATCGATTCTTTACACCAGCCCATATCACATGCAAGCAACGGATAGAAATGGAATGAGAACTGGTGGAAAACCATGTTGTTCGTCTTTCCTAGCATCTGATAGTGCTAGTGGAATTTTAATTACCAGCACGTACTAGATACAAGGAAGGATCTCAGAAGCAGTAGAGTAAACATTGAAGGAGATTTTTATAAAGGCGGTGATGACACCGCTCGAAGAGACCTTGAGCTTGGACTGACAGTTGAAGAAATTGTGTCTGGCCAGAGGAAGCACAAAAAATTGAAAGTCCCTGGCATGTCCTGCTGCGAGTCGTCTTTGTGACAGTAATCACCTTTTTGTCAAAGTCTCAGTACTTACCAATGAACATTGTTATGGTTATCTAAGGAAGCAAAACATACAGGTCATAGTAGAACGTTGGTTGTGATCATAAACTCAAAATTAGGAAAATCGTTTGCCATATTGTAGATTGCCCCAAACACCGTCCTAAGCATCTAATAGTGCTAATTGGGGTTTTCAAGCAGCACTAAGTAGATACAAAGAATGGTATTACGACTATAGATTTACATATTATAGAACTACCACATGAGACAGGGAGAGATATTTTGGCTACAAAGTGTCAGTTGCAAATTGAATTTCCAGGCCACCATCTGGCAAGGAATAGCAAGCCAATTTCAAAGTATAATACAGGGTTAATTGTAGATAGGCGGCCCTGCCTAGCATCTGATAGTGCTAGTTGGTGTTTCACACAAGCAACTATCAGATCTCAGGAAGGGTGAAAATTGCTAGACCATGCATATTTCTTTGTGGCATACAGTCAGTGATCCATCATAAATATACTGCTTGTAACTGTAAAGATATTGCTGAAGAGAGCAAGTACCTCCATCACCGTTGACACTAGAGTACTAACAATGTTCCTTTCCTAGCATGTGATAGTGCTAATTAAAGAATTACACCAGCACGTACCACATGAAAGGAGAGGAAAGCATGTGACTTAAAGTGACCTCAAGCCGAGAGGCTTATAATAAGTCTCCCTCCCTACCATGTGATAGTGCTAATTGATGCTTTACACCAGCCCATATCACATGCAAGCAAATGATAGAAATGGAATGAGAACTGGTGGCCAACCATGTTGTTCGTCTTTCCTAGCATCTGATAGTGCTAGTGGAATTTTAATTACCAGCACGTACTAGATACAAGGAAGGATCTCAGAAGCAGTAGAGTAAACATTGAAGGAGATTTTTATAAAGGCGGTGATGACACCGCTCGAAGAGACCTTGAGCTTGGACTGACAGTTGAGGAAATTGTGTTTGGCCAGAGGAAGCACAAAAAATTGAAAGTCCCTGGCATGTCCTGCTGCGATTCGTCTTTGTGACAGTAATCACCTTTTTGTCAAAGCCTCAGTACTTACCAATGAACATTATTATGGTTATCTAAGGAAGCAAAACATACAGGTCATAGTAGAACGTTGGTTGTGATCATAAACTTAAAATTAAGAAAATCGTTTGCCATATTGTAGATTGCCCCAAACACCGTCCTAAGCATCTAATAGTGCTAACTGGGGTTTTCAAGCAGCACTAACTAGATACAAAGAATGGTATTACGACTTTAGATTTACATATTATAGAACTACCACATGAGACAGGGAGAGATGTTTTGGCTACAAAGTGTCAGTTCCACATTGAATTTCCAGGCCAGCATCTATCAAGGAAGAGCAAGGCAAATTCAAAGTATCATGCATGCTGAATTGTAGATAGGCGGCCCTCGTTAGCATCTGATAGTGCTAGTTGGTGTTTCACACATGGAGCTATCAGATCCCAGGAAGAGTGAAAAGTGCTAGATCATGCATATTTCTTTGTAGCGCACAATCAGTGCCCCATCATAAATATACTGATTGCAACTGTAAAGATAAGGCTGAAGAGAGCAAGTAACTCCCTCACCGTTGACACTAAAGTACTAACAATGTTCCTTTCATAGCATGTGATAGTGCTAATTAAAGAATTACACCAGCACGTACCACATGAAAGGAGAGGAAAGCATGTGACTGAAAGTGACCTCAAGCCGCACGGCTGATGATAAGTTTCCCTCCCTACCATGTGCTATTCTAATTGGTTCTTTACACCAGCCCATATCACATGCAAGCAAGGGATAGAAATTTAATGAAAACTGGTGGAAAACCATGTTGTTCGTCTTTCCTAGCATCTGATGGTGCTAGTGGAATTTTAATTACCAGCACGTACTAGATACAAGGAAGGATCTCAGAAGCAGTAGAGTAAACATTGAAGGAGATTTTTATAAAGGCGGTGATGGCACCGCTCGAAGAGACCTTGAGCTTGGACTGACAGTTGAGGAAAATGTGTCTGGCCAGAGGAAGCACAGAAAATTGAAAGTCCCTGCTGCGATTCGTCTTTGTGACAGTAAACACCCTTTTGTCATAGCCTCAGTACTTACCAATGAACATTATTATGGTTGTCTAAGGAAGCAAAACATACAGATCATAGTAGAACGTTTTTTGTTATCATAAACTTAAAATTAAGAAAATCGTTTGCCATATTGTAGATGGCCCCAAACACCGTCCTAAGCATCTAATAGTGCTAATTGGGGTTTTCAAGCAGCACTAACTAGATACAAAGAATGGTATTACGACGCTAGACTTAGATATTATAGAAGCACCACATGAGACAGGGAGAGATGTTTTGGCTACAATGTGTCAGTTGCAAATTGAATTTCCAGGCCAGCATCTGGAAAGGAACAGCAAGCCAATTTCAAAGTATAAAACAGGGTTAATTGTAGATAGGCGGCCCTGCCTAGCATCTGATAGTGCTAGTTGGTGTTTCACCCAAGCAGCTATCAGATGCCAGGAAGGGTGAAAATTGCTAGATCATGCATATTTCTTTGTAGCGCACAATCAGTGCCCCATCATAAATATACTGATTGCAACTGTAAAGATAAGGCTGAAGAGAGCAAGTAACTCCCTCACCGTTGACACTAAAGTACTAACAATGTTCCTTTCCTAGCATGTGATAGTGCTAATTAAAAAATTACTCCAGCACGTACCACATGAAAGGAGAGGAAAGCATGTGACTGAAAGTGACCTCAAGCCGCACGGCTGATGATAAGTCTCAGTCAATACCATGTGATATTCTAATTGATTCTTTACACCAGCCCATATCACATGCAAGCAAGGGATAGAAATGGAATGAGAACTGGTGGAAAACCATGTTGTTCGTCTTTCCTAGCATCTGATAGTGCTAGTGGAATTTTAATTACCAGCACGTACTAGATACAAGGAAGGATCTCAGAAGCAGTAGAGCAAACATTGAAGGAGATTTTTATAAAGGCGGTGATGGCACCGCTCGAAGAGACCTTGAGCTTGGACTGACAGTTGAGGAAATTGTGTCTGGCCAGAGGAAGCACAGAAAATTGAAAGTCCCTGGCATGTCCTGCTGCGAGTCGTCTTTGTGACAGTAAACACCCTTTTGTCAAAGAATCAGTACTTACCAATGAACATTAGTGTGGTTATCTAAGGAAGCAAAGCATACAGGTCATAGTAGAACGTTGGTTGTTATCATAAACTTGAAATGAAGAAAATCGTTTGCCATATTGTAGATTGCCCCAAACAACGTCCTAAGCATCTAATAGTGCTAATTGGGGTTTTCAAGCAGCACTAAGTAGATACAAAGAATGGTATTACGACTTTAGATTTACATATTATAGAACTACCTAATGAGACAGGGAGAGATATTTTGGCTACAAAGTGTCAGTTCCAAATTGAATTTCCAGGCCAGCATCTGGCAAGGAATAGCAAGCCAATTTCAAAGTATAATACAGGGTTAATTGTAGATAGGCGGCCCTGCCTAGCATCTGATAGTGCTAGCTGGTGTTTCACACAAGCAACTATCAGATGCCAGGAAGGGTGAAAATTGCTAGACCATGCATATTTCTTTGTGGCACACAGTCAGTGCCCCATCATAAATATACTGATTGTAACTGTAAAGATAAGGCTGAAGAGAGCAAATAACTCCATCACCGTTGACACTAAAGTACTAACAATGTTAATTTCCTAGCATGTGATAGTGCTAATTAAAGAATTACACCAGCACGTACCACATGAAAGGAGAGGAAAGCATGTGACTGAAAGTGGCTTAAAATAAGTGTCTCTCCCTACCATGTGATAGTGCTAATAGATGCTTTACACCAGCCCATATCACATGCAAGCAAGGGATAGAAATGGAATGAGAACTGGTGGCCAACCATGTTGTTCGTCTTTCCTAGCATCTGATAGTGAAAGTGGAATTTTAATTACCAGCACGTACTAGATACAAGGAAGGATCTCAGAAGCAGTAGAGTAAACATTGAAGGAGATTTTTATAAAGGCGGTGATGACACCGCTCGAAGAGACCTTGAGCTTGGACTTACAATTGAGGAAATTGTGTCTGGCCAGAGGAAGCACAAAAAATTGAAAGTCCCTGGCATGTCCTGCTGCGATTCGTCTTTGTGACAGTAATCACCTTTTTGTCAAAGCCTCAGTACTTACCAATAAACATTATTATGGTTATCTAAGGAAGCAAAACATACAGGTCATAGTAGAACGTTGGTTTTGATCATAAACTTAAAATTAAGAAAATCGTTTGCCATATTGTAGATTGCCCCAAACACCGTCCTAAGCATCTAATAGTGCTAACTGGGGTTTTCAAGCAGCACTAACTAGATACAAAGAATGGTATTACGACTTTAGATTTACATATTATAGAACTACCACATGAGACAGGGAGAGATGTTTTGGCTACAAAGTGTCAGTTCCAGATTGAATTTCCAGGCCAGCATCTATCAAGGAATAGCAAGCCAAATTCAAAGTATCATGCATGGTGAATTGTAGATAGGCGGCCCTGCCTAGCATCTGATAGTGCTAGCTGGTGTTTCACACATGGAGCTATCAGATGCCAGGAAGGGTGAAAAGTGCTAGATCATGCATATTTCTTTGTCGCGCACAATCAGTGCCCCATCATAAATATACTGATTGCAACTGTAAAGATAAGGCTGAAGAGAGCAAGTAACTCCCTCACCGTTGACACTAGAGTACTAACAATGTTCCTTTCCTAGCATGTGATAGTGCTAATTAAAGAATTACACCAGCACGTACCACATGAAAGGAGAGGAAAGCATGTGACTGAGAGTGACCTCAAGCCGCACGGCTGATGATAAGTTTCCCTCCCTACCATGTGCTATTCTAATTGATTCTTTACACCAGCCCATATCACATGCAAGCAAGGGATAGAAATGGAATGAAAACTGGTGGAAAACCATGTTGTTCGTCTTTCCTAGCATCTGATAGTGCTAGTGGAATTTTAATTACCAGCACGTAGTAGATACAAGGAAGGATCTCAGAGGCAGTAGAGTAAACATTGAAGGAGATTTTTATAAAGGCGGTGATGTCACCGCTCGAAGAGACCTTGAGCTTGGACTGACAGTTGAGGAAAATGTGTCTGGCCAGAGGAAGCACAGAAAATTGAAAGTCCCTGGCATGTCCTGCTGCGAGTCGTCTTTGTGACAGTAAACACCCTTTTGTCAAAGCCTCAGTACTTACCAATGAACATTATTATGGTTATCTAAGGAAGCAAAACATACAGGTCATAGTAGAACGTTGGTTGTTATCATAAACTTGAAATTAAGAAAATCGTTTGCCATATTGTAGATTGCCCCAAACACCGTCCTAAGCATCTAATAGTGCTAATTGGGGTTTTCAAGCAGCACTAACTAGATACAAAGAATGGTATTACGATTCTAGGCTTAGATATTATAGAACCACCACATGAGACAGGGAGAGATGTTTTGGCTACAATGTGTCAGTTGCAAATTGAATTTGCAGGCCAGCATCTGGCAAGGAATAGCAAGCCAATTTCAAAGTATAATACAGGGTTAATTGTAGATAGGCGGCCCTGCCTAGCATCTGATAGTGCTAGTTGGTGTTTCACACAAGCAGCTATCAGATCCCAGGAAGGGTGAAAATTGCTAGATCATGCATATTTCTTTGTAGCGCACAATCAGTGCCCCATCATAAATATACTGATTGTAACTGTAAAGATAAGGCTGAAGAGAGCAAGTAACTCCATCACCGTTGACACTAAAGTACTAACAATGTTCCTTTCCTAGCATGTGATAGTGGTAATTAAAGAATTACACCAGCACGTACCACATGAAAGGAGAGGAAAGCATGTGACCTCAAGCCGCACGGCTCTTGATAAGTCTCCCTCCCTACCATGTGCTATTCTAATTGATTCTTTACACCAGCCCATATCACATGCAAGCAAGGGATAGAAATGGAATGAGAACTGGTGGAAAACCATGTTGTTCGTCTTTCCTAGCATCTGATAGTGCTAGTGGAATTTTAATTACCAGCACGTACTAGATACAAGGAAGGATCTCAGAAGCAGTAGAGTAAACATTGAAGGAGATTTTTATAAAGGCGGTGATGACACCGCTTGAAGAGACCTAGAGCTTGGACTGACAGTTGAGGAAATTGTGTGTGGCCAGAGGAAGCACAAAAAATTGAAAGCCCCTGGCATGTCCTGCTGCGAGTCGTCTTTGTGACAGTAATCACCTTTTTGTCAAAGCCTCAGTACTTACCAATGAACATTATTATGGTTATCTAAGGAAGCAAAACATACAGGTCATAGTAGAACGTTGGTTGTTATCATAAACTTAAAATTAAGAAAATCGTTTGCCATATTGTAGATTGCCCCAAACACCGTCCTAAGCATCTAATAGTGCTAATTGGGGTTTTCAAGCAGCACTAACTAGATACAAAGAATGGTATTAGGACGCTAGACTTAGATATTATAGAAGCACCACATGAGACAGGGAGAGATAATTTGGCTACAATGTGTCAGTTGCAAATTGAATTTCCAGGCCAGCATCTGGCAAGGAATAGCAAGCCAATTTCAAAGTATAATACAGGGTTAATTGTAGATAGGCGGCCCTGCCTAGCATCTGATAGTGCTAGTTGGTGTTTCACACAAGCAGCTATCAGATCCCAGGAAGGGTGAAAATTGCTAGATCATGCATATTTCTTTGTAGCGCACAATCAGTGCAACATCATAAATATACTGATGGTAACTGTAAAGATAAGGCTGAAGAGAGCAAATAACTCCCTCACCGTTGACACTAAGGTACTAACAATGTTCCTTTCCTAGCATGTGATAGTGGTAATTAAAGAATTACACCAGCACGTACCACATGAAAGGAGAGGAAAGCACGTGACTGAAAGTGACCTCAAGCCGAGAGGCTTAAAATAAGTCTCCCTCCCTACCATGTGATAGTGCTAATTGATGCTTTACACCAGCCCATATCACATGCAAGCAAGGGATAGAAATGGAATGAAAACTGGTGGTCAACCATCTTGTTCGTCTTTCCTAGCATCTGATAGTGCTAGTGGAAATTTAATCACCAGCACGTACTAGATAGAAGGAGGGATCTCAGAAGCAGTAGAGTAAACATTGAAGGAGATTTTTATAAAGGCGGTAATGACACCGCTCGAAGAGACCTTGAGCTTGGGCTGACAGTTGAAGAAAATGTGTCTGGAAAGAGGAAGCAGAAAATATTGAAAGTCCCTGGCATGTCCTGCTACGAGTCGTCTTTGTGACAGTAATCACCTTTTTGTCAAAGCCTCAGTACTTATCAATGAACATCAATATGGTTATCTAAGGAAGCAAAACATACAGGTCATAGTAGAACGTTGGTAGGAAAATCTTAGGAAAATTTTTTGAAGGTTTGAAGATAGCCCCAAACGCCATCCTAAGCATCTAATAGTGCTAATTGGCGTTTTCAAGCAGCACTAAGTAGATACAAAGAATATCGCTACGACTCTAGACTTAGATATTATAGAACCATCACATGAGACAGGGAGAGATGTTTTGGCTACAATGTGTCAGTTCCAAATTGAATTTCCAGGCCAGCATCTGGCAAGGAATAGCAAGCCAATTTCAAAGTATAACACAAGGTTAATTGTAGATAGGTGGCCCTGCCTAGCATCTGATAGTGCTAGTTGGTGTTTCACACAAGCAACTATCAGATGCCAGGAAGGGTGAAAATCGCTAGATCATGCATATTTCTTTGTAGCGCACAATCAGTGCCCTATCATAAATATACTGATTGTAACTGTAAAGATAAGGCTGAAGAGAGCAAATAACTCCCTCACCGTTGACACTAAAGTACTAACAATGTTAATTTCCTAGCATGTGATAGTGCTAATTAAAGAATTACACCAGCACGTACCACAGGAAAGGAGAGGAAAGCATGTGACTGAAAGTGACCTCAAGCCGAGAGGCTTAAAATAAGTCTCCCTCCCTACCATGTGATAGTGCTAATTGATGCTTCACACCAGCCCATATCACATGCAAGCAAGGGATAGAAATGGAATGAAAACTGGTGGTCAACCATCTTGTTCGTCTTTCCTAGCATCTGATAGTGCTAGTGGAAATTTAATCACCAGCACGTACTAGATAGAAGGAGGGATCTCAGAAGCAGTAGAGTAAACATTGAAGGAGATTTTTATAAAGGCGGTAATGACACCGCTCGAAGAGACCTTGAGCTTGGGCTGACAGTTGAAGAAAATGTGTCTGGAAAGAGGAAGCAGAAAATATTGAAAGTCCCTGGCATGTCCTGCTACGAGTCGTCTTTGTGACAGTAATCACCTTTTTGTCAAAGCCTCAGTACTTATCAATGAACATCAGTATGATTATCTAAGGAAGCAAAACATACAGGTCATAGTAGAACGTTGGTAGGAAAATCTTAGGAAAATTTTTTCAAGGTTTGAAGATAGCCCCAAACGCCGTCGTAAGCTTCTAATAGTGCTAATTGGGGTTTTCAAGCAGCACTAAGTAGATACAAAGAATGTCGTTACGACTCTAGAATTAGATATTATAGAAGCACCACATGAGACAGGGAGAGATGTTTTGGCTACAATGTGTCAGTTCCAAATTGAATTTCCAGGCCAGCATCTATCAAGGATTAGCAAGCCAATTTCAAAGTATAATAAATTGTTAATTGCAGATAGGCGGCCCTGCCTAGCATCTGATAGTGCTAGTTGGTGTTTCACACAAGCAGCTATCAGATCGGAGGAAGGGTGAAAATTGCTGGATCATGCATATTTCTTTGTAGCGCACAATCAGTGTCTCATCATAAATATACTGATTGTAACTGTAAAGATAATGCTGAAGAGAGGAAGTAACTCCATCACCGTTGACACTAAAGTACTAACAATGTTCCTTTCCTAGCTTGTGATAGTGCTAAATAAAGACTTACCCCAGCACGTACCACATGAAAGGAGAGGAAAGCATGTGACTGAAAGTGACCTTAAGCCGAGAGGCTTAAAATAAGTCTTCCTCCCTACTATGTGATAATGCTAATTGATTCTTTACACCAGCCCATATCACATGCAAGCAAGGGATAGAAATGGGATGAGAACTGGTGGCCAACCATGTTGTTCGTCTTTCTTAGCATCTGATAGTGCTAATGGAATTTTAATCACCAGCACGTACTAAATAGAAGGAAGGATCTCAGAAGCAGTAGAGTAAACATTGAAGGAGATTTTTATAAATTCGGTGATGACACCGCTCGAAGAATCCTTGAGCTTGGACTGACAGTTGAGGAAATTGTGTGTTTCCAGAGGAAGCACAAATAATTGAAAGTCCCTGGCATATCCTGCTGCGAGTCGTCTTTGTGACAATAATCACCTTTTTGTCAAAGCCTCAGTACTTATCAATGAACATCAATATGGTTATCTAAGGAAGCAAAAGATACAGGTCATAGTAGAACGTTGGTAGGAAAATCGTAGGAAAATTTTTTGAAGGTTTGAAGATAGCCCCAAACGCCGTCCTAAGCATCTAATAGTGCTAATTGGGGTTTTCAAGCAGCACTAAGTAGATACAAAGAATATCGTTACGACTCTAGAATTAGATATTATAGAAGCACCACATGAGACAGGGAGAGATGTTTTGGCTACAATGTGTCAGTTCCAAATTCAATTTCCAGGCCAGCATCTGGCAAGGAATAGCAAGCCAATTTCAAAGTATAACACAAGGTTAATTGTAGATAGGTGGCCCTCTCTAGCATCTGATAGTGCTAGTTGGTGTTTCACACAAGCAACTATCAGATACCAGGAAGGGTGAAAATTGCTAGATCCTGCATATTTCTTTGTAGCCCACAATCAGTGCAACATCATAAATATACTGATTGTAACTGTAAAGATAATGCTGAAGAGAGCAAATAACTCCCTAACCGTTGACACTAAAGTACTAACAATGTTAATTTCCTAGCATGTGATAGTGCTAATTAAAGAATTACACCAGCACGTACCACATGAAAGGAGAGGAAAGCATGTGACTGAAAGTGACCTCAAGCCGAGAGGCTTAAAATAAGTCTCCCTCCCTACCATGTGATAGTGCTAATTGATGCTTTACACCAGCCCATATCACATGCAAGCAAGGGATAGAAATGGGATGAAAACTGGTGGTCAACCATGTTGTTCGTCTTTCCTAGCATCTGATAGTGCTAGTGGAAATTTAATCACCAGCACGTACTAGATAGAAGGAGGGATCTCAGAAGCAGTAGAGTAAACATTGAAGGAGATTTTTATAAAGGCGGTAATGACACCGCTCGAAGAGACCTTGAGCTTGGACTGACAGTTGAGGAAAATGTGTCTGGAAAGAGGAAGCGCAAAAAATTGAAAGTCATTGGCATGTCCTGCTGCCAGTCGTCTTTGTGACAGTAATCACCTTTTTCTCAAAGCCTCAGTACTTACCAATGAACATTATTATGGTTATCTAAGGAAGCAAAACATACAGGTCATAGTAGAACGTTGGTAGGAAAATCTTTGGGAAATTTTTTGAAGGTTTGAAGATAGCCCCAAACGGCGTCGTAAGCTTCTAATAGTGCTAATTGGGGTTTTCAAGCAGCACTAAGTAGATACAAAGAATATCGTTACGACTCTAGAATTAGATATTATAGAAGCACCACATGAGACAGGGAGAGATGTTTTGGCTACAATGTGTCAGTTCCAAATTGAATTTCCAGGCCAGCATCTGGCAAGGAATAGCAAGCCAATTTCAAAGTATAACACAAGGTTAATTGTGGATAGGTGGCCCTCCCTAGCATCTGATAGTGCTAGTTGGTGTTTCACACAAGCAACTATCAGATGCCAAGAAGGGTGAATATTGCTAGATCATGCATATTTCTTTGTAGCGCACAATCAGTGCCCATTCATAAATATACTGATTGTAACTGTAAAGATAGGGCTGAAGAGAGCAAATAACTCCATCACCGTTGACACTAGAGTACTAACAATGTTAATTTCCTAGCATGTGATAGTGCTAATTAAAGAATTACACCAGCACGTACCACATGAAAGGAGAGGAAAGCATGTGACTGAAAGTGACCTCAAGCCGAGAGGCTTAAAATAAGTCTCCCTCCCTACCATGTGATAGTGCTAATTGATGCTTTACACCAGCCCATATCACATGCAAGCAAGGGATAGAAATGGAATGAGAACTGGTGGAAAACCATGTTGTTCGTCTTTCCTAGCATCTGATAGTGCTAGTGGAATTTTAATTACCAGCACGTACTAGATAGAAGGAAGGATCTCAGAAGCAGTAGAGTAAACATTGTAGGAGATTTTTATAAAGGCGCTGATGACACCGCTCGAAGAGACCTTGAGCTTGGACTGACAGTTGAGGAAATTGTGTCTGGCCAGATCAAGCACAAAAAATTGAAACTCCCTGGCATGTCCTGCTGCCATTCGTTTTTGTGACAGTAATCACCTTTTTGTCAAAGCCTCAGTACTTATCAGTGAACATCAATATGATTATCTAAGGAAGCAAACATACAGGTCATAGTAGAACGTTGGTAGGAAAATCTTAGGAAAATCATTTGAAGGTTTGAAGACTGCCCCAAACGCCGTCCTAAGCATCTAATAGTGCTAATTGGGGTTTTCAAGCAGCACTAACTAGATAAAAAGAATGGCGTTACGACTCTAGAATTAGATATTATAGAACCACCACATGAGACAGGGAGAGATGGTTTGGCTACAATGTGTCAGTTCCAAATTGAATTTCCAGGCCAGCATCTAGCAACGAATAGCAAGCCAATTTCAAAGTATAATGCAAGCTTAATTGTAGATAGGTGGCCCTCCCTAGCATCTGATAGTGCTAGTTGGTGTTTCACACAAGCAACTATCAGATCCCAGGAAGGGTGAAAATTGCTAGATCATGCATATTTCTTTGTAGCACACAATCAGTGCCCTATCATACATATACTGATTGTAACTGTAAAGATAAAGCTGAAGAGAGCAAGTACCTCCATTACCGTTGACACTAGAGTACTAACAATGTTCCTTTCCTAGCATGTGATAGTGCTAATTAAAGAATTACACCAGCACGTACCACATGAAAGGAGAGGAAAGCATGTGACTGAAAGTGACCTCAAGTCGCACGGCTGATGATAAGTCTCAATCCCTACTATGTGATAGTGCTAATTGATTCTTTACACCAGCCCATATCAAATGCAAACAAGGGATAGAAATGGAATGAAAACTGGTGGAAAACCATGTTGTTCGTCTTTCCTAGCATCTGATAGTTCTAGTGGAATTTTAATCACCAGCACGTACTAGGTACAAGGAAGGATCTCAGAAGCATTAGAGTAAACATTGAAGGAGATTTTTATAATGGCAGTGATGACACCGCTCGAAGAGACCTTGAGCTTGGACTGACAGTTGAGGAAATTGTGTCTGGCCAGAGGAAGCACAAAAAATTGAAAGTCCCTGGCATGTCCTGCCGCGAGTCGTCTTTGTGACAGTAATCACCTTTTTGTCAAAGCCTCAGTACTTATCAATGAACATCAATATGATTATCTAAGGAAGCAAAACATACAGGTCATAGTAGAACGTTGGTAGGAAAATCTTAGGAAAATCATATGAAGGTTTGAAGACTGCCCCAAACGCCGTCCTAAGCATCTAATAGTGCTAATTGGGGTTTTCAAGCAGCACTAACTAGATACAAAGAATGGCGTTACGACTCTAGAATTAGATATTATAGAACCACCACATGAGACAGGGAGAGATGTTTTGGCTACAATGTGTCTGTTCCAAATTGAATTTCCAGGTCAGCATCTAGCAACGAATAGCAAGCCAATTTCAAAGTATAATGCAAGGTTAATTGTAGATAGGTGGCCCTCCCTAGCATCTGATAGTGCTAGTTGGTGTTTCACACAAGCAACTATCAGATCCCAGGAAGGGTGAAAATTGCTAGATCATGCAAATTTCTTTGTGGCACACAGTCAGTGCCCTATCATAAATATACTGATTGTAACTGTAAAGATAAAGTTGAAGAGAGCAAGTACCTCAACCACCGTTGACACTAGAGTACTAAAAATGTTCCTATCCTAGCATGTGATAGTGCTAATTAAAGAACTACACCAGCACGTACCACATGAAAGGAGAGGAAAGCATGTGACTGAAAGTGACCTCAAGCCGCACGGCTGATGATAAGTCTCAATCGGTACCACGTGATAGTCCTAATTGATTCTTTACACCAGCCCATATCAAATGCAAGCAAGGGATAGAAATGGACTGAAAACTGGTGGAAAACCATGTTGTTCGTCTTTCCTAGCATCTGATAGTGCTAGTGGAATTTTAATCACCAGCACGTACTAGATACAAGGAAGGATCTCAGAAGCAGTAGAGTAAACATTGAAGGAGATTTTTATAAAGGCGGTGATGACACCGCTCGAAGAGACCTTGAGCTTGGACTGACAGTTGAGGAAATTGTGTCTGGCCAGATCAAGCACAAAAAATTGAAAGTCCCTGGAATGTCCTCCCGCAAGTCGTCTTTGTGACAGTAATCACCTTTTTGTCAAAGCCTCAGTACTTATCAGTGAACATCAATATGATTATCTAAGGAAGCAAAACATTCAGGTCATAGTAGAACGTTGGTAGGAAAATCTTAGGAAAATCTCTTGAAGCTTTGAAGACTACGACAAACGCCGTCCTAAGCATCTAATAGGGCTAATTGGGGTTTTCAAGCAGCACTAACTAGATACAAAGAATGGCGTTACGACTCTAGAATTAGATATTATAGAACCACCACATGAGACAGGGAGAGATGGTTTGGCTACAATGTGTCAGTTCCAAATTGAATTTCCAGGCCAGCATCTAGCAACGAATAGAAAGCCAATTTCAAAGTATAATGCATGGTGAATTGTAGATAGGTGGCCCTCCCTAGCATCTGATAGTGCTAGTTGGTGTTTCACACAAGCAACTATCAGATCGGAGGAAGGGTGAAAATTGCTAGATCATGCATATTTCTTTGTGGCATACAGTCAGTGCCCTATCATAAATATACTGATTGTAACTGTAAAGAGAAGGCTGAAGAGAGCAAGTACCTCCATCACCGTTGACACTAGAGTACTAACAATGTTCCTTTCCTAGCATGTGATAGTGCTAATTAAAGAATTACACCAGCACGTACCACATGAAAGGAGAGGAAAGCATGTGACTGAAAGTGACCTCAAGCCGCACGGCTGATGATAAGTCTCCCTCCCTACTATGTGATAGCGCTAATTGATTCTCTACACCAGCCCATATCACATGCAAGCAAGGGATAGAAATGGAATGAAAACTGGTGGAAAACCATGTTGTTCGTCTTTCCTAGCATCTGATAGTGCTAGTGGAATTTTAATCACCAGCACGTACTAGATACAAGGAAGGATCTCAGAAGCAGTAGAGTAAACACTGAAGGAGATTTTTATAATTTCGTTCCTGACACCGCTCGAAGAGACCTTGAGCTTGGACTGACAGATGAGGAAATTGTGTCTGGAGAGAGGAAGCAGAAAAAATTGAAAGTCCCTGGCATGTCCTACTGCGATTCGTTTTTGTGACAGTAATCACCTTTTTGTCAAAGCCTCAGTACTTATCAATGAACATCAATATGATTATCTAAGGAAGCAAAACATACAGGTCATAGTAGAACGTTGGTAGGAAAATCTTAGGAAAATCTTTTGAAGCTTTGAAGATTGTCCCAAACGCCGTCCTAAGCATCTAATAGTGCTAATTGGGGTTTTAAAGCAGCACTAACTAGATACAAAGAATGGCGTTACGACTCTAGAATTAGATATTATAGAACCACCACATGAGACAGGGAGAGATGTTTTGGCTACAATGTGTCAGTTGCAAATTGAATTTCCAGGTCAGCATCTAGCAACGAATAGCAAGCCAATTTCAAAGTATAATGCAAGGTTAATTGTAGATAGGTGGCCCTCCCTAGCATCTGGTAGTGCCAGTTGGTGTTTCACACAAGCAACTATCAGATCCCAGGAAGGGTGAAAATTGCTAGATCATGCATATTTCTTTGTGGCACACAGTCAGTGCCCTATCATAAATATACTGATTGTAACTGTAAAGATAAAGCTGAAGAGAGCAAGTACCTCCATCACCGTTGACACTAGAGTACTAACAATGTTCCTTTCCTAGCATGTGATAGTGCTAATTGAAGAATTACACCAGCACGTACCACATGAAAGGAGAGGAAAGCATGTGACTGAAAGTGACCTCAAGCCGCACGGCTGATGAGAAGTCTCCCTCCCTACTATGTGATAGTGCTGTTTGATTCTTTACACCAGCCCATATCACATGCAAGCAAGGGATAGAAATGGAATGAAAACTGGTGGAAAACCATGTTGTTCGTCTTTCCTAGCATCTGATAGTGCTTGTGGAATTTTAATCACCAACACGTACTAGATACAAGGAAGGATCTCAGAAGCAGTAGAGTAAACATTGAAGGAGATTTTTTTAAAGGCGGTGATGACACCGCGCGAAGAGACCTTGAGCTTGGACTGACAGTTGAGGAAATTGTGTCTGGAGAGAGGAAGCAGAAAAAATTGAAAGTCCCTGGCATGTCCTACTGCGATTCGTTTTTGTGACAGTAATCACCTTTTTGTCAAAGCCTCAGTACTTATCAATGAACATCAATATGATTATCAAAGGAAGCAAAACATACAGGTCATAGTAGAACGTTGGTAGGAAAATCTTTTGAAGTTTTGAAGATTGCCCCAAACGCCGTCCTAAGCATCTAATAGTGCTAATTGGGGTTTTCAAGCAGCACTAACTAGATACAAAGAATGGCGTTACGACTCTAGAATTAGATATTATAGAACCACCACATGAGACAGGGAGAGATGTTTTGGCTACAATGTGGCAGTTCCAAATTGAATTTCCAGGCCAGCATCTAGCAACGAATAGCAAGCCAATTTCAAAGTATAATGCAAGCTTAATTGTAGATAGGTGGCCCTCTCTAGCATCTGATAGTGCTAGTTGGTGTTTCACACAAGCAACTATCAGATCGGAGGAAGGGTGAAAATTGCTAGATCATGCATATTTCTTTGTGGCACACAGTCAGTGCCCTATCATAAATATATTGATTGTAACTGTAAAGATAAAGCTGAAGAGAGCAAGTACCTCCATCACCGTTGACACTAGAGTACTAACAATGTTCCTTTGCTAACATGTGATAGTGGTAATTAAAGAATTACACCAGCACGTACCACATGAAAGGAGAGGAAAGCATGTGACTGAAAGTGACCTCAAGCCGCACGGCTGATGATAAGTCTCCATGACCAGCCCATATCACATGCAAGCAAGGGATAGAAATGGAATGAAAACTGGTGGAAAACCATGTTGTTCTTCTTTCCTAGCATCTGATAGTGCTAGTGGAATTTTAATCACCAGCACGTACTAGATACAAGGAAGGATCTCAGAAGCAGTAGAGTAAACATTGAAGGAGATTTTTATAAAGGCGGTGATGACACCGCTCGAAGAGACCTTGAGCTTGGACTGACAGTTGAGGAAATTGTGTCTGGAGAGAGGAAGCAGAAAAAATTGAAAGTCCCTGGCATGTCCTACTGCGATTCGTTTTTGTGACAGTAATCACCTTTTTGTCAAAGCCTCAGTACTTATCAATGAACATCAATATGATTATCTAAGGAAGCAAAACATACAGGTCATAGTAGAACGTTGGTAAGAAAATCTTAGGAAAATCTTTTGAAGGTTTGAAGATTGTCCCAAACGCCGTCCTAAGCATCTAATAGTGCTAATTGGGGTTTTAAATTAGCACTAACTAGATACAAAGAATGGGGTTACGACTCTAGAATTAGATATTATAGAACCACCACATGAGACAGGGAGAGATGTTTTATCTACAATGTGTCAGTTGCAAATTGAATTTCCAGGTCAGCATCTAGCAACGAATAGCAAGCCAATTTCAAAGTATAATGCAAGCTTAATTGTAGATAGGTGGCCCTCCCTAGCATCTGATAGTGCTAGTTGGTGTTTCACACAAGCAACTATCAGATCCCAGGAAGGGTGAAAATTGCTAGATCATGCATATTTCTTTGTGGCACACAGTCAGTGGCCTATCATAAATATACTGATTGTAACTGTAAAGATAAAGCTGAAGAGAGCAAGTACCTCCATCACCGTTGACACTAGAGTACTAACAATGTTCCTTTGCTAGCATGTGATAGTGGTAATTAAAGAATTACACCAGCACGTACCACATGAATGGAGAGGAAAGCATGTGACTGAAAGTGACCTCAAGCCGCACGGCTGATGATAAGTCTCCCTCCCTACCATGTGATAGTGCTAATTGATTCTTTACACCAGCCCATATCACATGTAAGCAAGGGATAGAAATGGAATGAAAACTGGTGGAAAACCATGTTGTTCGTCTTTCCTAGCATCTGATAGTGCTAGTGGAATTTTAATGACCAGCACGTACTAGATACAAGGAAGGATCTCAGAAGCAGTAGAGTAAACATTGAAGGAGATTTTTATAAAGGCGGTCATGACACCGCTCGAAGAGACCTTGAGCTTGGACTGACAGTTGAGGAAATTGTGTCTGGAGAGAGGAAGCAGAAAAAATTGAAAGTCCCTGGCATGTCCTACTGCGATTCGTTTTTGTGACAGTAATCACCTTTTTCTCAAAGCCTCAGTACTTATCAATGAACATCAATATGATTATCTAAGGAAGCAAAACATACAGGTCATAGTAGAACGTTGGTAGAAAAATCTTAGGAAAATCTTTTGAAGCTTTGAAGATTGTCCCAAACGCCGTCCTAAGCATCTAATAGTGCTAATTGGGGTTTTCAAGCAGCACTAACTACATACAAAGAATGGCGTTACGACTCTAGAATTAGATATTATAGAACCACCACATGAGACAGGGAGAGATGTTTTGGCTACAATGTGTCAGTTCAATATTGAATTTCCACGTCAGCATCTAGCAACGAATAGCAAGCCGATTTCAAAGTATAATGCAAGGTTAATTGTAGATAGGTGGCCCTCCCTAGCATCTGATAGTGCTAGTTGGTGTTTCACACAAGCAACTATCAGATCCCGGGAAGTGTGAAAATTGCTAGATCATGCATATTTCTTTGTGGCACACAATCAGTGCCCTATAATAAATATACTGATTGTAACTGTTTAGATAGGGCTGAAGAGAGCAAGTACCTCCATCACCGTTGACACTAGAGTACTAACAATGTTCCTTTCCTAGCATGTGATAGTGGTAATTAAAGAATTACACCAGCACGTACCACATGAAAGGAGAGGAAAGCATGTGACTGAAAGTGACCTCAAGCCGAAAGGCTTATAATAAGTCTCCCTCCCTACCATGTGATAGTGCTAATTGATGCTTTACACCAGCCCATATCACATGCAAGCAAGGGATAGAAATGGCTTGAAAACTGGTGGCCAACCATTTTGTTCGTCTTTCCTAACATCTGATAGTGCTTGTGGAATTTTAATCACCAGCACGTACTAGATACAAGGAAGGATCTCAGAAGCAGTAGAGTAAACATTGAAGGAGATTTTTATAAAGGCGGTGATGACACCGCTCGAAGAGACCTTGAGCTTGGACTGACAGTTGAGGAAATTGTGTCTGGCCAGAGGAAGCAGAAAAAATTGAAACTCCCTGGCATGTCCTGCTGCGATTCGTCTTTGTGACAGTAATCACCTTTTTGTCAAAGCCACAGTACTTATCAATGAACATCAATATGATTATCTAAGGAAGCAAAACATACAGGTCATAGTAGAACGTTGGTAGGAAAATCTTAGGAAAATCTTTTGAAGGTATGAAGACTGCCCCAAACGCCGTCCTAAGCATCTAATAGTGCTAATTGGGGTTTTCAAGCAGCACTAACTAGATACAAAGAATGGCGGTACGACTCTAGAATTAGGTATTATAGAACCACCACATGAGACAGGGAGAGATGTTTTGCCTACAATGTGTCACTTCCATAGTGAATTTCCAGGCCAGCATCTAGCAACGAATAGCAAGCCAATTTCAAAGTATAATGCATGGTGAATTGTAGATACGTGGCCCTCCCTAGCATCTGATAGTGCTAGTTGGTGTTTCACACAAGCAACTATCAGATCCCAGGAAGGGTGAAAATTGCTAGATCATGCATATTTCTTTGTGGCACACAGTCAGTGCCCTATCATAAATATACTGATTGTAACTGTAAAGATAAGGCTGAAGAGAGCAAGTACCTCCATCATCGTTGACACTAGAGTACTAACAATGTTCCTTTCCTAGCATGTGATAGTGCTAATTAAAGAATTACACCAGCACGTACCATATGAAAGGAGAGGAAAGCATGTGACTGAAAGTGACCTCAAGCCGCACGGCTGATGATAAGTCTCCCTCACTACCATGTGATAGTGCTAATTGATTCTTTACACCAGCCCATATCACATGCAAGCAAGGGATAGAAATGGAATGAAAACTGGTGGAAAACCATGTTGTTCGTCTTTCCTAGCATATGATAGTGCTTGTGGAATTTTAATGACCAGCACGTACTAGATACAAGGAAGGATCTCAGAAGCAGTAGAGTAAACATTGAAGGAGATTTTTATAAAGGCGGTGATGATACCGCTCGAAGAGACCTTGAGCTTGGACTGACAGTTGAGGAAATTGTGTCTGGAGAGAGGAAGCACAAAAAATTGAAACTCCCTGGCATGTCCTGCTGCGAGTCGTTTTTGTGACAGTAATCACCTTTTTGTCAAAGCCTCAGTACTTATCAATGAACATCAATATGATTATCTAAGGAAGCAAAACATACAGGTCATAGTAGAACGTTGGTAGGAAAATCTTAGGAAAACCTTTTAAAGATTTGAAGATTGCCCCAAACGCCGTCCTAAGCATCTAATAGTGCTAATTGGGGTTTTCAAGCAGCACTAACTAGATACAAAGAACGGTATTACGGCTCTAGAAGGACATATTGTAGAACCACCACATAGGGCAGGGAGAGATGTTTTGGCTACAATGTGTCAGTTCCAAATTGAATTTCCAGGCCAGCATCTGGCAACGAATAGCAAGCCAATTTCAAAGTATAATGCATGGTTAATTGTAGATAGGTGGCCCTCCCTAGCATCTGATAGTGCTAGTTGGTGTTTCACACAAGCAACTATCAGATCCCAGGAAGGGTGAAAATTGCTAGATCATGCATATTTCTTTGTGGCACACAGTCAGTGCCCTATCATAAATATACTGCTTGTAACTGTAAAGATAGGGCTGAAGAGAGCAAGTACCTCCATCACCGTTGACACTAGAGTACTAACAATGTTCCTTTCCTAGCATGTGATAGTGCTAATTAAAGAATTACACCAGCACGTACCACATGAAAGGAGAGGAAAGCATGTGACTGAAAGTGACCTCAAGCCGCACGACTTATAATAAGTCTCCCTCCCTACCATGTGATAGTGCTAATTGATGCTTTACACCAGCCCATATCACATGCAAGCAAATGATAGAAATGGAATGAGAACTGGTGGCCAACCATGTTGTTCGTCTTTCCTAGCATCTGATAGTGCTAGTGGAATTTTAATGACCAGCACGTACTAGATACAAGGAAGGATCTCAGAAGCAGTAGAGTAAACATTGAAGGAGATTTTTATAAAAGGCGGTAATGACACCGCTCGAAGAGACCTTGAGCTTGGACTGACAGTTGAGGAAATTGTGTCTGGCCAGAGGAAGCACAAAAAATTGAAACTCCCTGGCATGTCCTGCTGCGAGTCGTCTTTGTGACAGTAATCACCTTTTTGTCAAAGCCTCAGTACTTATCAATGAACATCAATATGATTATCTAAGGAAGCAAAACATACAGGTCATAGTAGAACGTTGGTAGGAAAATCTTAGGAAAACCTTTTAAAGATTTGAAGATTGCCCCAAACGCCGTCCTAAGCATCTAATAGTGCTAATTGGGGTTTTAAAGCAGCACTAACTAGATACAAAGAACGGTATTACGGCTCTAGAAGGACATATTGTAGAACCACCACATAGGGCAGGGAGAGATGTTTTGGCTACAATGTGTCAGTTCCATATTGAATTTCCAGGCCAGCATCTGGCAACGAATAGCAAGCCAATTTCAAAGTATAATGCATGGTTAATTGTAGATAGGTGGCCCTCCCTAGCATCTGATAGTGCTAGTTGGTGTTTCACACAAGCAACTATCAGATCCCGGGAAGTGTGAAAATTGCTAGATCATGCATATTTCTTTGTGGCACACAATCAGTGCCCTATAATAAATATACTGATTGTAACTGTTTAGATAGGGCTGAAGAGAGCAAGTACCTCCATCACCGTTGACACTAGAGTACTAACAATGTTCCTTTCCTAGCATGTGATAGTGGTAATTAAAGAATTACACCAGCACGTACCACATGAAAGGAGAGGAAAGCATGTGACTGAAAGTGACCTCAAGCCGAAAGGCTTATAATAAGTCTCCCTCCCTACCATGTGATAGTGCTAATTGATGCTTTACACCAGCCCATATCACATGCAAGCAAGGGATAGAAATGGCATGAGAACTGGTGGCCAACCATTTTGTTCGTCTTTCAGAACATCTGATAGTGCTTGTGGAATTTTAATCACCAGCACGTACTAGATACAAGGAAGGATCTCAGAAGCAGTAGAGTAAACATTGAAGGAGATTTTTATAAAGGCGGTGATCACACCGCTCGAAGAGACCTTGAGCTTGGACTGACAGTTGAGGAAATTGTGTCTGGCCAGAGTAAGCACAAAAAATTGAGACTCCCTGGCATGTCCTGCTGCGAGTCGTCTTTGTGACAGTAGTCACCTTTTTGTCAAAGCCTCAGTACTTATCAATGAACATCAATATGATTATCTAAGGAAGCAAAACATACAGGTCATAGTAGAACGTTGGTAGGAAAATCTTAGGAAAATCTTTTGAAGGTTTGAAGACTATCCCAAACGCCGTCCTAAGCATCTAATAGTGCTAATTGGGGTTTTCAAGCAGCACTAAGTAGATACAAAGAATGGCGTTACGACTCTAGAATTAGATATTATAGAACCACCACATGAGACAGGGGGAGATGTTTTGGCTACAATGTGTCAGTTCCAAAATGAATTTCTAGGCCAGCATCTGGCAAGGAATAGCAAGCCAATTTCAAAGTATAAAGCAAGGTTAATTGTAGATACTTAGCCCTCCCTAGCATCTGATAGTGCTAGTTGGTGTTTCACACAAGCAACTATCAGATCCCAGGAAGGGTGAAAATTGCTAGATCATGCATATTTCTTTGTGGCACACAGTCAGTGCCCTATCATAAATATACTGCTTGTAACTGTTAAGTTAGGGCTAAAGAGAGCAAGTACCACCATCACCCTTGACACTAGAGTACTAACAATGTTCCTTTCCTAGCATGTGATAGTGCTAATTAAAGAATTACACCAGCACGTACCACATGAAAGGAGAGGAAAGCATGTGACTGAAAGTGACCTCAAGCCGCACGACTTATAATAAGTCTCCCTCCCTACCATGTGATAGTGCTAATTGATGCTTTACACCAGCCCATATCACATGCAAGCAAGGGATAGAAATGGAATGAGAACTGGTGGCCAACCATGTTGTTCGTCTTTCCTAGCATCTGATAGTGCTAGTGGAATTTTAATCACCAGCACGTACTAGATACGAGGAAGGATCTCAGAAGCAGTAGAGTAAACATTGAAGGAGATTTTTATAAAGGCGGTGATGACACCGCTCGAAGAGACCTTGAGCTTGGACTGACAGTTGAGGAAATTGTGTCTGGAGAGAGTAAGCACAAAAAATTGAAAGTCCCTGGCATGTCCTACTGCGATTCGTTTTTGTGACAGTAATCACCTTTTTGTCAAAGCCACAGTACTTATCAGTGAACATCAGTATGATTATCTAAGGAAGCAAAACATACAGGTCATAGTAGAACGTTGGTAGGAAAATCTTAGGAAAATCTTTTGAAGGTATGAAGACTGCCCCAAACGCCGTCCTAAGCATCTAATAGTGCTAATTGGGGTTTTCAAGCAGCACTAACTAGATACAAAGAATGGCGGTACGACTCTAGAATTAGGTATTATAGAACCACCACATGAGACAGGGAGAGATGTTTTGCCTACAATGTGTCACTTCCATATTGAATTTCCAGGCCAGCATCTAGCAACGAATAGCAAGCCAATTTCAAAGTATAATGCATGGTGAATTGTAGATAGGTGGCCCTCCCTAGCATCTGATAGTGCTAGTTGGTGTTTCACACAAGCAACTATCAGATCCCAGGAAGGGTGAAAATTGCTAGATCATGCATATTTCTTTGTGGCACACAGTCAGTGCCCTATCATAAATATACTGATTGTAAATGTAAAGACAAAGCTGAAGAGAGCAAGTACCTCCATCACCGTTGACACTAGAGTACTAACAATGTTCCTTTCCTAGCATGTGATAGTGGTAATTAAAGAATTACACCAGCACGTACCACATGAAAGGAGAAAAAAGCATGTGACTGAAAGTGATCTCAAGCCGCAAGGCTGATGATAAGTCTCCCTCCCTACTATGTGATAGCGCTAATTGATTCTTTACACCAGCCCATATCACATGCAAGCAAGGGATAGAAATGGAATGAAAACTGGTGGAAAACCATGTTGTTCGTCTTTCCTAGCGTCTGATAGTCCTAGTGGAATTTTAATCACCATCACGTACTAGATACAAGGAAGGATCTCAGAAGCAGTAGAGTAAACATTGAAGGAGATTTTTATAAAGGCGGTGATCACACCGCTCGAAGAGACCTTGAGCTTGGACTGACAGTTGAGGAAATTGTGTCTGGCCAGAGTAAGCACAAAAAATTGAGACTCCCTGGCATGTCCTGCTGCGAGTCGTCTTTGTGACAGTAGTCACCTTTTTGTCAAAGCCTCAGTACTTATCAATGAACATCAATATGATTATCTAAGGAAGCAAAACATACAGGTCATAGTAGAACGTTGGTAGGAAAATCTTAGGAAAATCTTTTGAAGGTTTGAAGACTATCCCAAACGCCGTCCTAAGCATCTAATAGTGCTAATTGGGGTTTTCAAGCAGCACTAAATAGATACAAAGAATGGCGTTACGACTCTAGAATTAGATATTATAGAACCACCACATGAGACAGGGAGAGATGGTTTGGCTACAATGTGTCAGTTCCAAATTGAATTTCCAGGCCAGCATCTAGCAACGAATAGCAAGCCAATTTCAAAGTATAATGCATGGTGAATTGTAGATAGGTGGCCCTCCCTAGCATCTGATAGTGCTAGTTGGTGTTTCACACAAGCAACTATCAGATCGGAGGAAGGGTGAAAATTGCTAGATCATGCATATTTCTTTGTGGCACACAGTCAGTGCCCTATCATAAATATACTGCTTGTAACTGTAAAGATAGGGCTGAAGAGAGCAAGTAACTCCATCACCGTTGACACTAGAGTACTAACAATGTTCCTTTCCTAGCATGTGATAGTGCTAATTAAAGAATTACACCAGCACGTACCACATGAAAGGAGAGGAAAGCATGTGACTGAAAGTGACCTCAAGCCGAAAGGCTTATAATAAGTCTCCCTCCCTACCATGTGATAGTGCTAATTGATTCTTTACACCAGCCCATATCACATGGAAGCAAGGGATAGAAATGGAATGAGAACTGGTGGCCAACCATGTTGTTCGTATTTCCTAGCATCTGATAGTGGTAGTGGAATTTTAATTACCAGCACGTACTAGATACAAGGAATGATATCAAAAGCAGTAGAGTAAACATTGAAGGAGATTTTTATAAAGGCGGTAATGACACCGCTCGAAGACACCTTGAGCTTGGACTGACAGTTGAGGAAATTGTGTCTGGAAAGAGGAAGCACAAAAAATTGAAAGTCCCTGGCATGTCCTGCTGCGAGTCGTCTTTGTGACAGTAATCACCTTTTTGTCAAAGCCTCAGTACTTATCAATGAACATCAATATGGTTATCTAAGGAAGCAAAACATACAGGTCATAGTAGAACGTTGGCTGTGATCATAAACTTAAAATTAGGAAAATCTTTTGCCATATTGTAGATTGCCCCAAACGCCGTCCTAAGCATCTAATAGTGCTAATTGGGGTTTTCAAGCAGCACTAACTAGATACAAAGAATGGCGTTACGACTCTAGAATTAGATATTATAGAACCACCACATGAGACAGGGAGAGATGTTTTGGCTACAATGTGTCAGTTCCAAATTGAATTTCCAGGCCAGCATCTGGCAAGGAATAGCAAGCCAATTTCAAAGTATAATGCAAGGTTAATTGTAGATAGGTGGCCCTCCCTAGCATCTGATAGTGCTAGTTGGTGTTTCACACAAGCAACTATCAGATCGGAGGAAGGGTGAAAATTGCTAGATCATGCATATTTCTTTGTGGCACACAGTCAGTGCCCTATCATAAATATACTGCTTGTAACTGTAAAGATAAAGCTGAAGAGAGCAAGTACCTCCATCACCGTTGACACTAGAGTACTAACAATGTTCCTTTCCTAGCATGTGATAGTGCTAATTAAAGAATTACACCAGCACGTACCACATGAAAGGAGAGGAAAGCATGTGACTGAAAGTGACCTCAAGCCGCACGGCTGATAATAAGTCTCCCTCCCTACCATGTGATAGTGCTAATTGATTCTTTACACCAGCCCATATCACATGCAAGCAAGGGATAGAAATGGAATGAAAACTGGTGGAAAACCATGTTGTTCGTCTTTCCTAGCATCTGATAGTGCTAGTGGAATTTTAATCACCAGCACGTACTAGATACAAGGAAGGATCTCAGAAGCAGTAGAGTAAACATTGAAGGAGATTTTTATAAAGGCGGTGATGACACCGCTCGAAGAGACCTTGAGCTTGGACTGACAGTTGAGGAAATTGTGTCTGGACAGAGGAAGCACAAAAAATTGAAAGTCCCTGGCATGTCCTGCTGCGATTCGTCTTTGTGACAGTAATCACCTTTTTGTCAAAGCCTCAGTACTTATCAATGAACATCAATATGATTATCAAAGGAAGCAAAACATACAGGTCATAGTAGAACGTTGGTAGGAAAATCTTAGGAAAATCTTTTGAAGTTTTGAAGATTGCCCCAAACGCCGTCCTAAGCATCTAATAGTGCTAATTGGGGTTTTCAAGCAGCACTAACTAGATACAAAGAATGGCGTTACGACTCTAGAATTAGATATTATAGAACCACCACATGAGACAGGGAGAGATGTTTTGGCTACAATGTGGCACTTCCAAATTGAATTTCCAGGCCAGCATCTGGCAAGGAATAGCAAGCCAATTTCAAATTATAATGCATGGTGAATTGTAGATAGGTGGCCCTCCCTAGCATCTGATAGTGCTAGTTGGTGTTTCACACAAGCAACTATCAGATCGGAGGAAGGGTGAAAATTGCTAGATCATGCATATTTCTTTGTGGCACACAGTCAGTGCCCTATCATAAATATACTGCTTGTAACTGTTAAGTTAGGGCTAAAGAGAGCAAGTACCACCATCACCCTTGACACTAGAGTACTAACAATGTTCCTTTCCTAGCATGTGATAGTGCTAATTAAAGAATTACACCAGCACGTACCACATAAAAGGAGAGGAAATCATGTGACTGAAAGTGACCTCAAGCCGCACGGCTGATGATAAGTCTCAATCCCTACCATGTGATAGTGCTAATTGATGCTTTACACCAGCCCATATCACATGCAAGCAAGGGATAGAAATGGAATGAAAACTGGTGGAAAACCATGTTGTTCGTCTTTCCTAGCATCTGATAGTGCTAGTGGAATTTTAATGACCAGCACGTACTAGATACAAGGAAGGATCTCAGAAGCAGTAGAGTAAACATTGAAGGAGATTTTTATAAAGGCGGTCATGACACCGCTCGAAGAGACCTTGAGCTTGGACTGACAGTTGAGGAAATTGTGTCTGGCCAGAGGAAGCGCAAAAAAATTGAAACTCCCTGGCATGTCCTGCTGCGATTCGTCTTTGTGACAGTAATCACCTTTTTGTCAAAGCCTCAGTACTTATCAATGAACATCAATATGATTATCAAAGGAAGCAAAACATACAGGTCATAGTAGAACGTTGGTAGGAAAATCTTAGGAAAATCTTTTGAAGTTTTGAAGATTGCCCCAAACGCCGTCCTAAGCATCTAATAGTGCTAATTGGGGTTTTCAAGCAGCACTATCTAGATACAAAGAACGGTATTACGGCTCTAGAATGACATATTGTAGAACCACCACATAAGGCAGGGAGAGATGTTTTGGCGACAATGTGTCAGTTCCAAATTGAATTTCCAGGCCAGCATCTGGCAACGAATAGCAAGCCAATTTCAAAGTATAATGCAAGGTTAATTGTAGATAGGTGGCCCTCCCTAGCATCTGATAGTGCTAGTTGGTGTTTCACACAAGCAACTATCAGATCCCAGGAAGTGTGAAAATTGCTAGATCATGCATATTTCTTTGTGGCACACAATCAGTGCCCTATAATAAATATACTGATTGTAACTGTTTAGATAGGGCTGAAGAGAGCAAGTACCTCCATCACCGTTGACACTAGAGTACTAACAATGTTCCTTTCCCAGCATGTGATAGTGGTAATTAAAGAATTACACCAGCACGTACCACATGAAAGGAGAGGAAAGCATGTGACTGAAAGTGACCTCAAGCCGCACGGCTGATCATAAGTCTCCCTCCCTACCATGTGATAGCGCTAATTTATTCTTTACACCAGCCCATATCACATGCAAGCAAGGGATAGAAATGGAATGAGAACTGGTGGCCAACCATGTTGTTCGTCTTTCCTAGCATCTGATAGTGCTAGTGGAATTTTAATGACCAGCACGTACTAGATACAAGGAAGGATCTCAGAAGCAGTAGAGTAAACATTGAAGGAGATTTTTATAAAGGCGGTAATGACACCGCTCGAAGAGACCTTGAGCTTGGACTGACAGTTGAGGAAATTGTGTCTGGAGAGAGTAAGCACAAAAAATTGAAACTCCCTGGCATGTCCTGCTGCGAGTCGTCTTTGTGACAGTAGTCACCTTTTTGTCAAAGCCTCAGTACTTATCAATGAACATCAATATGATTATCTAAGGAAGCAAAACATACAGGTCATAATAGAACGTTGGTAGGAAAATCTTAGGAAAATCTTTTGAAGTTTTGAAGATTGCCCCAAACGCCGTCCTAAGCATCTAATAGTGCTAATTGGGGTTTTCAAGCAGCACTAACTAGATACAAAGAATGGCGTTACGACTCTAGAATTAGATATTATAGAACCACCACATGAGACAGGGAGAGATGTTTAGGCTACAATGTGTCACTTCCATATTGAATTTCCAGGCCAGCATCTAGCAACGAATAGCAAGCCAATTTCAAAGTATAATGCATGGTGAATTGTAGATAGGTGGCCCTCCCTAGCATCTGATAGTGCTAGTTGGTGTTTCACACAAGCAACAATCAGATCCCAGGAAGGGTGAAAATTGCTAGATCATGCATACTTCTTTGTGGCACACAATCAGTGCCTTATAATAAATATATTGATTGTAACTGTAAAGATAGGGCCGAAAAGAGCAAGTACCTCCATCACCGTTGACACTAGAGTACTAACATGGTTGCTTTCCTAGGATGTGATAGTGCTAATTAAAGAATTACACCAGCACGTACCACATGAAAGGAGAGGAAAGCATGTGACTGAAAGTGACCTCAAGCCGCACGGCTGATCATAAGTCTCCCTCCCTACCATGTGATAGCGCTAATTTATTCTTTACACCAGCCCATATCACATGCAAGCAAGGGATAGAAATGGAATGAAAACTGGTGGAAAACCATGTTGTTCGTCTTTCCTAGCATCTGATAGTGCTAGTGGAATTTTAATGACCAGCACGTACTAGATACAAGGAAGGATCTCAGAAGCAGTAGAGTAAACATTGAAGGAGATTTTTATAAAGGCGGTCATGACACCGCTCGAAGAGACCTTGAGCTTGGACTGACAGTTGAGGAAATTGTGTCTGGCCAGAGGAAGCGCAAAAAAATTGAAACTCCCTGGCATGTCCTGCTGCGATTCGTCTTTGTGACAGTAATCACCTTTTTGTCAAAGCCTCAGTACTTATCAATGAACATCAATATGATTATCAAAGGAAGCAAAACATACAGGTCATAGTAGAACGTTGGTAGGAAAATCTTAGGAAAATCTTTTGAAGTTTTGAAGATTGCCCCAAACGCCGTCCTAAGCATCTAATAGTGCTAATTGGGGTTTTCAAGCAGCACTAAGTAGATACAAAGAATGGCGTTACGACTCTAGAATTAGATATTATAGAACCACCACATGAGACAGAAGAGATCTTTTGGCTACAATGTGGCACTTCCAAATTGAATTTCCAGGCCAGCATCTGGCAAGGAATAGCAAGCCAATTTCAAATTATAATGCATGGTGAATTGTAGATAGGTGGCCCTCCCTAGCATCTGATAGTGCTAGTTGGTGTTTCACACAAGCAACTATCAGATCGGAGGAAGGGTGAAAATTGCTAGATCATGCATATTTCTTTGTGGCACACAGTCAGTGCCCTATATACGTGGCCCTCCCTAGCATCTGATAGTGCTAGTTGGTATTTCACACAAGCAACTATCAGATCCCAGGAAGGGTGAAAATTGCTAGATCATGCATATTTCTTTGTGGCACACAGTCAGTGCCCTATCATAAATATACTGCTTGTAACTGTTAAGTTAGGGCTAAAGAGAGCAAGTACCACCATCACCCTTGACACTAGAGTACTAACAATGTTCCTTTCCTAGCATGTGATAGTGCTAATTAAAGAATTACACCAGCACGTACCACATAAAAGGAGAGGAAATCATGTGACTGAAAGTGACCTCAAGCCGCACGGCTGATGATAAGTCTCAATCCCTACCATGTGATAGTGCTAATTCATGCTTTACACCAGCCCATATCACATGCAAGCAAATGATAGAAATGGAATGAGAACTGGTGGCCAACCATGTTGTTCGTCTTTCCTAGCATCTGATAGTGCTAGTGGAATTTTAATGACCAGCACGTACTAGATACAAGGAAGGATCTCAGAAGCAGTAGAGTAAACATTGAAGGAGATTTTTATAAAGGCGGTCATGACACCGCTCGAAGAGACCTTGAGCTTGGACTGACAGTTGAGGAAATTGTGTCTGGCCAGAGGAAGCGCAAAAAAATTGAAACTCCCTGGCATGTCCTGCTGCGATTCGTCTTTGTGACAGTAATCACCTTTTTGTCAAAGCCTCAGTACTTATCAATGAACATCAATATGGTTATCTAAGGAAGCAAAACATACAGGTCATAGTAGAACGTTGGTAGGAAAATCTTAGGAAAATCTTTTGAAGTTTTGAAGATTGCCCCAAACGCCGTCCTAAGCATCTAATAGTGCTAATTGGGGTTTTCAAGCAGCACTAACTAGATACAAAGAATGGCGTTACGACTCTAGAATTAGGTATTATAGAACCACCACATGAGACAGGGAGAGATGTTTTGGCTACAATGTGTCACTTCCATATTGAATTTCCAGGCCAGCATCTGGCAACGAATAGCAAGCCGATTTCAAAGTATAATGCATGGTGAATTGTAGATAGGTGGCCCTCACTAGCATCTGATAGTGCTAGTTGGTGTTTCACACAAGCAACTATCAGATCCCAGGAAGGGTGAAAATTGCTAGATCATGCATATTTCTTTGTGGCACACAATCAGTGCCTTATGATAAATATACTGATTGTAACTGTAAAGATAGGGCTGAAGAGAGCAAGTACCTCCATCACCGTTGACACTAGAGTACTAACAATGTTGCTTTCCTAGCATGTGATAGTGCTAATTAAAGAATTACACCAGCACGTACCACATGAAAGGAGAGGAAAGCATGTGACTGAAAGTGACCTCAAGCCGCACGGCTGATGATAAGTCTCCCTCCCTACCATGTGATAGCGCTAATTTATTCTTTACACCAGCCCATATCACATGCAAGCAAGGGATAGAAATGGAATGAAAACTGGTGGAAAACCATGTTGTTCGTCTTTCCTAGCATCTGATAGTGCTAGTGGAATTTTAATCACCAGCACGTACTAGATACAAGGAAGGATCTCAGAAGCAGTAGAGTAAACATTGAAGGAGATTTTTATAAAGGCGGTGATGACACCGCTCGAAGAGACCTTGAGCTTGGACTGACAGTTGAGGAAATTGTGAGGAAGCACAAAAAATTGAAACTCCCTGGCATGTCCTGCTGCGAGTCGTCTTTGTGACAGTAATCACCTTTTTGTCAAAGCCTCAGTACTTATCAATGAACATCAATATGATTATCTAAGGAAGCAAAACATACAGGTCATAGTAGAACGTTGGTAGGAAAATCTTAGGAAAATCTTTTGAAGTTTGAAGATTGCCCCAAACGCCGTCCTAAGCATCTAATAGTGCTAATTGGGGTTTTCAAGCAGCACTAACTAGATACAAAGAATGGCGTTACGACTCTAGAATTAGATATTATAGAACCACCACATGAGACAGGGAGAGATGTTTTGGCTACAATGTGTCAGTTCCAAATTGAATTTCCAGGCCAGCATCTGGCAACGAATAGCAAGCCAATTTCAAAGTATAATGCATGGTGAATTGTAGATAGGTGGCCCTCCCTAGCATCTGATAGTGCTAGTTGGTGTTTCACACAAGCAACTATCAGATCGGAGGAAGGGTGAAAATTGCTAGATCATGCATATTTCTTTGTGGCACACAGTCAGTGCCCTATCATAAATATACTGATTGTAACTGTAAAGATAAAGCTGAAGAGAGCAAGTACCTCCATCACCGTTGACACTAGAGTACTAACAATGTTCCTTTGCTAGCATGTGATAGTGCTAATTAAAGAATTACACCAGCACGTACCACATGAAAGGAGAGGAAAGCATGTGACTGAAAGTGACCTCAAGCCGCACGGCTGATGATAAGTCTCCCTCCCTACCATGTGATAGCGCTAATTTATTCTTTACACCAGCCCATATCACATGCAAGCAAGGGATAGAAATGGAATGAAAACTGGTGGAAAACCATGTTGTTCGTCTTCCCTAGCATCTGATAGTGCTAGTGGAATTTTAATCACCAGCACGTACTAGATACAAGGAAGGATCTCAGAAGCAGTAGAGTAAACATTGAAGGAGATTTTTATAAAGGCCTTCATGACACCGGTCGAAGAGACCTTGAGCTTGGACTGACAGTTGAGGAAATTGTGAGGAAGCACAAAAAATTGAGACTCCCTGGCATGTCCTACTGCGAGTCGTCTTTGTGACAGTAATCACCCTTTTGTCAAAGCTTCAGTACTTATCAATGAACATCAATATGATTATCTAAGGAAGCAAAACATACAGGTCATAGTAGAACGTTGGTAGGAAAATCTTAGGAAAATCTTTTGAAGGTTTGAAGATTGCCCCAAACGCCGTCCTAAGCATCTAATAGTGCTAATTGGGGTTTTCAAGCAGCACTAACTAGATACAAAGAATGGCGTTACGACTCTAGAATTAGATATTATAGAACCACCACATGAGACAGGGAGAGATGTTTTGGCTACAATGTGTCAGTTCCAAATTGAATTTCCAGGCCAGCATCTGGCAAGGAATAGCAAGCCAATTTCAAAGTATAATGCATGGTAAATTGTAGATAGGTGGCCCTCCCTAGCATCTGATAGTGCTAGTTGGTATTTCACACAAGCAACTATCAGATCGGAGGAAGGTTGAAAATTGCTAGATCATGCATATTTCTTTGTGGCACACAGTCAGTGCCCTATCATAAATATACTGATTGTAACTGTAAAGATAAAGCTGAAGAGAGCAAGTACCTCCATCACCGTTGACACTAGAGTGCTAACAATGTTCCTTTGCTAGCATGTGATAGTGCTAATTAAAGAATTACACCAGCACGTACCACATGAAAGGAGAGGAAAGCATGTGACTGAAAGTGACCTCAAGCCGCACGGCTGATGATAAGTCTCCATGACCAGCCCATATCACATGCAAGCAAGGGATAGAAATGGAATGAAAACTGGTGGAAAACCATGTTGTTCGTCTTTCCTAGCATCTGATAGTGCTAGTGGAATTTTAATCACCAGCACGTACTAGATACAAGGAAGGATCTCAGAAGCAGTAGAGTAAACATTGAAGGAGATTTTTATAAAGGCGGTGATGACACCGCTCGAAGAGACCTTGAGCTTGGACTGACAGTTGAGGAAATTGTGTCTGGAGAGAGGAAGCAGAAAAAATTGAAAGTCCCTGGCATGTCCTACTGCGATTCGTTTTTGTGACAGTAATCACCTTTTTGTCGAAGCCTCAGTTGGTAGGAAAATCTTAGGAAAATCTTTTGAAGTTTTGAAGATTGCCCCAAACGCCGTCCTAAGCATCTAATAGTGCTAATTGGGGTTTTCAAGCAGCACTAACTAGATACAAAGAATGGCGTTACGACTCTAGAATTAGATATTATAGAACCACCACGTGAGACAGGGAGACATGTTTTGGCTACAATGTGTCAGTTCCAAATTGAATTTCCAGGCCAGCATCTGGCAACGAATAGCAAGCCGATTTCAAAGTATAATGCACGGTGAATTGTAGATACGTGGCCCTCCCTAGCATCTGATAGTGCTAGTTGGTATTTCACACAAGCAACTATCAGATCCCAGGAAGGGTGAAAATTGCTAGATCATGCATATTTCTTTGTGGCACACAGTCAGTGCCCTATCATAAATATACTGATTGTAACTGTAAAGATAAAGCTGAAGAGAGCAAGTACCTCCATCACCGTTGACACTAGAGTACTAACAATGTTCCTTTCCTAGCATGAGATAGTGCTAATTAAAGAATTACACCAGCACGTACCACATGAAAGGAGAGGAAAGCATGTGACTGAAAGTGACCTCAAGCCGCACGGCTGATGATAAGTCTCCCTCCCTACTATGTGATAGCGCTAATTTATTCTTTACACCAGCCCATATCACATGCAAGCAAGGGATAGAAATGGAATGAAAACTGGTGGAAAACCATATTGTTCGTCTTTCCTAGCATCTGATAGTGCTAGTGGAATTTTTATCACCAGCACATACTAGATACAAGGAAGGATCTCAGAAGCAGTAGAGTAAACATTGAAGGAGATTTTTATAAAGGCGGTGATGACACCGCTCGAAGAGACCTTGAGCTTGGACTGACAGTTGAGGAAATTGTGAGGAAGCACAAAAAATTGAAACTCCCTGGCATGTCCTGCTGCGAGTCGTCTTTGTGACAGTAATCACCCTTTTGTCAAAGCTTCAGTACTTATCAATGAACATCAATATGATTATCTAAGGAAGCAAAACATACAGGTCATAGTAGAACGTTGGTAGGAAAATCTTAGGAAAATCTTTTGAAGTTTTGAAGATTGCCCCAAACGCCGTCCTAAGCATCTAATAGTGCTAATTGGGGTTTTCAAGCAGCACTAACTACATACAAAGAATGGCGTTACGACTCTAGAATTAGGTATTATAGAACCACCACATGAGACAGGGAGAGATGTTTTGGCTACAATGTGTAACTTCCATATTGAATTTCCAGGCCAGCATCTGGCAACGAATAGCAAGCCAATTTCAAAGTATAATGCATGGTGAATTGTAGATAGGTGGCCCTCACTAGCATCTGATAGTGCTAGTTGGTGTTTCACACAAGCAACTATCAGATCCCAGGAAGGGTGAAAATTGCTAGATCATGCATATTTCTTTGTGGCACACAGTCAGTGCCCTATCATAAATATACTGCTTGTAACTGTAAAGATAGGGCTGAAGAGAGCAAGTACCTCCATCACCGTTGACACTAGAGTACTAACAATGTTCCTTTCCTAGCATGTGATAGTGCTAATTAAAGAATTACACCAGCACGTACCACATGAAAGGAGAGGAAAGCATGTGACTGAAAGTGACCTCAAGCCGCACGGCTGATGATAAGTCTCCCTCCCTACCATGTGATAGCGCTAATTTATTCTTTACACCAGCCCATATCACATGCAAGCAAGGGATAGAAATGGAATGAAAACTGGTGGAAAACCATGTTGTTCGTCTTCCCTAGCATCTGATAGTGCTAGTGGAATTTTATTCACCAGCACGTACTAGATACAAGGAAGGATCTCAGAAGCAGTAGAGTAAACATTGAAGGAGATTTTTATTAAGGCGGTGATGACACCGCTCGAAGAGACCTTGAGCTTGGACTGACAGTTGAGGAAATTGTGTCTGGCCAGAGGCAGCGCAAAAAATTGAAACTCCCTGGCATGTCCTGCTGCGAGTCGTCTTTGTGACAGTAATCACCTTTTTGTCAAAGCCTCAGTACTTATCAATGAACATCAATATGATTATCTAAGGAAGCAAAACATACAGGTCATAGTAGAACGTTGGTAGGAAAATCTTAGGAAAATCTTTTGAAGTTTTGAAGATTGCCCCAAACGCCGTCCTAAGCATCTAATAGTGCTAATTGGGGTTTTCAAGCAGCACTAACTAGATACAAAGAATGGCGTTACGACTCTAGAATTAGGTATTATAGAACCACCACATGAGACAGGGAGACATGTTTTGGCTACAATGTGTCAGTTCCATATTGAATTTCCAGGCCAGCATCTGGCAAGGAATAGCAAGCCGATTTCAAAGTATAATGCAAGGTTAATTGTAGATAGGTGGCCCTCCCTAGCATCTGATAGTGCTAGTTGGTGTTTCACACAAGCAACTATCATATCCCAGGAAGGGTGAAAATTGCTAGATCATGCATATTTCTTTGTGGCACACAATCAGTGCCCTATCATAAATATACTGATTGTAACTGTAAAGATAAAGCTGAAGAGAGCAAGTACCTCCATCACCGTTGACACTAGAGTACTAACAATGTTTCTTTGCTAGCATGTGATAGTGCTAATTAAAGAATTACACCAGCACGTACCACATGAAAGGAGAGGAAAGCATGTGACTGAAAGTGACCTCAAGCCGCACGGCATGTGATTAGTCTCCCTCCCTACCATGTGATAGTGCTGATTGATTCTTTACACCAGCCCATATCACATGCAAGCAAGGGATAGAAATGGAATGAAAACTGGTGGAAAACCATGTTGTTCGTCTTTCCTAGCATCTGATAGTGCTAGTGGAATTTCAGTTACCAGCACGTACAAGATACAAGGAAGGATCTCAGAGGCAGTAGAGTAAACATTGAAGGAGATTTTTATTAAGGCGGTAATGACACCGCTCGAAGAGACCTTGAGCTTGGACTGACAGTTGAGGAAATTGTGTCGGGCCAGAGGAAGCACAAAAAATTGAAAGTCCCTAGCATGTCCTGCTGCCTGTCGTCTTTGTGACAGTAATCACCTTTTTGTCAAAGCCACATTACTTATCAATGAACATCAATATGATTATTTAAGGAAGCAAAACATACAGGTCATAGTAGAACGTTGGTAGGAAAATCTTAGGAAAATCTTTTGAAGGTTTGAAGATTGACACAAACGCCGTCCTAAGCATCTAATAGTGCTAATTGGGGTTTTCAAGCAGCACTAACTAGATACAAAGAATGGCGTTACGACTCTAGAATTAGATATTATAGAACCACCACATCAGGCAGGGAGAGATGTTTTGGCCACAATGTGTCAGTTCCAAATTGAATTTCCAGGCCAGCATCTGGCAACGAATAGCAAGCCAATTTCAAAATATAATGCAGGATTAATTGTAGACAGGTGGAATTCCCTAGCATCTGATAGTGCTAGTTGGTGTTACACACAAGCAACTATCAGATCCCAGGAGGTGTGAAAATTGCTACATCATGCATATTTCTTTGTAGCGCACAATCAGTGCCCTATAATAAATATACTCATTGTAACTGTAAAGATAGGGCTGAAGAGAGCAAGTACCTCTATCACCGTTGACACTAGAGTACTAACAATGTTCCTTTGCTAGCATGTGATAGTGCTAATTAAAGAATTACACCAGCACGTACCACATGAAAGGAGAGGAAAGCATGTGACTGAAAGTGACCTCAAGCCGCACGGCTGATCATAAGTCTCCCTCCCTACCATGTGATAGTGCTAATTGATTCTTTACACCAGCCCATATCACATGCAAGCAAGGGATAAAAATGGAATGAGAACTGGTGGCCAACCGTGTTGTGCGTCTTCTTAGCATCTGATAGTGCTAGTGGAATTTTAATCACCAGCACGTACTAGATACAAGGAAGGATCTCAGAAGCAGTAGAGTAAACATTGAAGGACATTTTTATCAAGGCGGTGATGACACCGCTCGAAGAGACCTTGAGCTTGAACTGACAGTTGAGGAAATTGTGTCTGGCCAGAGGAAGCACAAAAAATTGAAACTCGATGGCATGTCCTGCTGCGAGTCGTCTTTGTGACAGTAATCACCTTTTTGTCAAAGCCACATTACTTATCAATGAACATCAATATGATTATTTAAGGAAGCAAAACATACAGGTCATAGTAGAACGTTGGTAGGAAAATCTTAGGAAAATCTTTTGAAGGTTTGAAGATTGCCCCAAACGCCGTCCTAAGCATCTAATAGTGCTAATTGGGGTTTTCAAGCAGCACTAACTAGATACAAAGAATGGCGTTACGACTCTAGAATTAGATATTATAGAACCACCACATCAGGGAGGGAGAGATGTTTTGGCCACAATGTGTCAGTTCCAAATTGAATTTCCAGGCCAGCATCTGGCAACGAATAGCAAGCCAATTTCAAAATATAATGCAGGATTAATTGTAGACAGGTGGAATTCCCTAGCATCTGATAGTGCTAGTTGGTGTTACACACAGGCCACTATCAGATCCCAGGAGGTGTGAAAATTGCTACATCATGCATATTTCTTTGTAGCGCACAATCAGTGCCCTATAATAAATATACTCATTGTAACTGTAAAGATAGGGCTGAAGAGAGCAAGTACCTCCATCACCGTTGACACTAGAGTACTAACAATGTTCCTTTGCTAGCATGTGATAGTGCTAATTAAAGAATTACACCAGCACGTACCACATGAAAGGAGAGGAAAGCATGTGACTGAAAGTGACCTCAAGCCGCACGGCTGATGATAAGTCTCCCTCCCTACCATGTGATAGTGCTAATTGATTCTTTACACCAGCCCATATCACATGCAAGCAAGGGATAAAAATGGAATGAGAACTGGTGGCCAACCGTGTTGTGCGTCTTCTTAGCATCTGATAGTGCTAGTGGAATTTTAATCACCAGCACGTACTAGATACAAGGAAGGATCTCAGAAGCAGTAGAGTAAACATTGAAGGACATTTTTATCAAGGCGGTGATGACACCGCTCGAAGAGACCTTGAGCTTGAACTGACAGTTGAGGAAATTGTGTCTGGCCAGAGGAAGCACAAAAAATTGAAACTCGATGGCATGTCCTGCTGCGAGTCGTCTTTGTGACAGTAATCACCTTTTTGTCAAAGCCTCAGTACTTATCAATGAACATCAATATGATTATCAAAGGAAGCAAAACATACAGGTCATAGTAGAACGTTGGTAGGAAAATCTTAGGAAAATCTTTTGAAGGTTTGAAGATTGCCCCAAACGCCGTCCTAAGCATCTAATAGTGCTAAATGGGGTTTTCAAGCAGCACTAACTACATACAAAGAATGGCGTTACGACTCTAGAATTAGATATTATAGAACCACCACATCAGGGAGGGAGAGATGTTTTGGCCACAATGTGTCAGTTCCAAATTGAATTTCCAGGCCAGCATCTGGCAACGAATAGCAAGCCAATTTCAAAATATAATGCAGGATTAATTGTAGACAGGTGGAATTCCCTAGCATCTGATAGTGCTAGTTGGTGTTACACACAGGCCACTATCAGATCCCAGGAGGTGTGAAAATTGCTACATCATGCATATTTCTTTGTAGCGCACAATCAGTGCCCTATAATAAATATACTCATTGTAACTGTAAAGATAGGGCTGAAGAGAGCAAGTACCTCCATCACCGTTGACACTAGAGTACTAACAATGTTCCTTTGCTAGCATGTGATAGTGCTAATTAAAGAATTACACCAGCACGTACCACATGAAAGGAGAACAAAGCATGTGACTGAAAGTGACCTCAAGCCGCAAGGCTGATGATAAGTCTCCCTCCCTATTATGTGATAGTGCTAATTGATTCTTTACACCAGCCCACATCACATGCAAGCAAGGGATAAAAATGGAATGAGAACTGGTGGCCAACCGTGTTGTGCGTCTTTCTTAGCATCTGATAGTGCTAGTGGAATTTTAATCACCAGCACGTACTAGATACAGGGAAGGATCTCAGAAGCAGTAGAGTAAACATTGAAGGAGATTTTTATAAAGGCGGTAATGACACCGCTCGAAGAGACCTTGAGCTTGGAATGACTGTTGAGGAAATTGTGTCTGGCCAGAGGAAGCGCAAAAAATTGAAACTCCCTGGCATGTCCTGCTGCGAGTCGTCTTTGTGACAGTAATCACCTTTTTGTCAAAGCCTCAGTACTTATCAGTGAAAATCAATCTGATTATCTAAGGAAGCAAAACATACAGGTCATAGTAGAACGTTCTTAGGAAAATCTTAGGAAAATCTTTTGAAGGTTTGCAGACTGCCCTAAACGCCGTCCTAAGCATCTAATAGTGCTAATTGGGGTTTTCAAGCAGCACTAACTAGATACAAAGAATGGCGTTACGACTCTAGAATTAGATATTATAGAACCACCACATGAGACAGGGAGAGATGGTTTGGCTACAATGTGTCAGTTCCAAATTGAATTTCCAGGCCAGCATCTAGCAACGAATAGCAAGCCAATTTCAAAGTATAATGCAAGGTTAATTGCAGATAGGTGGCCCTCCCTAGCATCTGATAGTGCTAGTTGGTGTTTCACACAAGCAACTATCAGATCCCAGGAAGGGTGAAAATTGCTAAATCATGCATATTTCTTTGTGGCACACAGTCAGTGCCCTATCATAAGTATACTGATTGTAAGTGTAAAGATAAAGCTGAAGAGAGCAAGTACCTCCATCACCGTTGACACTATAGTACTAACAATGTTGCTTTCCTAGCATGTGATAGTGCTAAATAATGAATTACACCAGCACGTACCACATGAAAGGAGATGAAAGCATGTGACTGAAAGTGACCTCAAGCCGCACGGTTGATAATAAGTCTCCCTCCCTACTATATGATAGTGCTAATTGATGCTTTACACCAGCCCATATCACATGCAAGCAAGGGATAGAAATGGAATGAAAACTGGTGGCCAACCATGTTGTGCGTCTTTCCTAGCATCTGATAGTGCTAGTGGAATTTTAATGACCAGCACGTACTAGATACAAGGAAGGATCTCAGAAGGAGTAACCAAAACATTGAAGGAGATTTTTATAAAGGCGGTAATGACACCGCTCGAAGAGACGTTGAGCTTGGACTGACAGTTGAGGAAATTGTGTCTGGCCAGAGGAAGCACAAAAAATTGAAAGTCCCTGGCATGTCCTGCTGCGAGTCGTCTTTGTGACAGTAATCACCTTTTTGTCAAAGCCACAGTACTTATCAATGAACATCAATATGTTTATTTATGGAAGCAAAACATACAGGTCGTAGTAGAACGTTGGTAGGAAAATCTTAGGAGAATCTTTTGAAGGTTTGAAGATTGCCCCAAACGCCGTCCTAAGCATCTAATAGTGCTAATTGGGGTTTTCAAGCAGCACTAACTAGATACAAAGAATGGCGTTACGACTCTAGAATTACATATTATAGAACCACCACATGAGACAGGGAGAAATGTTTTGGCTACAATGTTTCAGTTTCATATTGAATTTCCAGGCCAGCATCTGGCAACGAATAGCAAGCCAATTTCAAAGTATAATGCAAGGTTAATTGCAGATAGGTGGCCCTCCCTAGCATCTGATAGTGCTAGTTGGTGTTTCACACAAGCAACTATCAGATCGGAGGAGGGGTGAAAATTGCTAGATCATGCATATTTCTTTGTGGCACACAGTCAGTGCCCTATCATAAATATACTGATTGTAACTGTAAAGATAAAGCTGAAGAGAGCAAGTACCTCCATCACCGTTGACACTAGAGTACTAACAATGTTCCTTTGCTAGCATGTGATAGTGCTAATTAAAGAATTACACCAGCACGTACCACATGAAAGGAGAGGAAAGCATGTGACTGAAAGTGACCTCAAGCCGCACGGCATGTGATTAGTCTCCCTCCCTACCATGTGATAGTGCTAATTGATGCTTTACACCAGAACATATCACATGCAAGCAAGGGATAGAAATGGCATGAGAACTGTTGGCCAACCATGGTGTTCGTCTTTCCTAACATCTGATAGTGCTAGTGGAATTTTAATTACCAGCACGTACTAGATACAAGGAAGGATCTCAGAAGCAGTAGAGTAAACATTGAAGGAGATTGATAAAAAGGCGGTAATGACACCACTCGAAGAGACCTTGAGCTTGGACTGACAGTTGAGGAAATTGTGTCTGGCCAGAGGAAGCACAAAAAATTGAAAGTCCCTGGCATGTCCTGCTGCGAGTCGTCTTTGTGACAGTAATCACCTTTTTGTCAAAGCCTCAGTACTTATCAATGAACATCAATATGATTATCAAAGGAAGCAAAACATACAGGTCATAGTAGAACGTTGGTAGGAAAATCTTAGGAAAATCTTTTGAAGTTTTGAAGATTGCCCCAAACGCCGTCCTAAGCATCTAATAGTGCTAATTGGGATTTTCAAACAGCACTAACTAGATACAAAGAATGGTATTACGGCTCTAGAAGTACATATTATAGAACGACCAAATGAGGCAGGCAGAGATGTTTTGGCTACAATGTGTCAGTTCCAAATTGAATTTCCAGGCCAGCATCTGGCAACGAATAACAAGCCAATTTCAAAGTATAATGCAGGGTTAATTGGAGATAGGTGGCCCTCCCTACCATCTGATAGTGCTAGTTGGTGTTTTACACAAGCAACTATCAGATCGGAGGAAAGGTGAAAATTGCGACATCATGCATATTTCTTTGTTTCGCACATTCAGTGAACGATCATAAAGATACTGCTTGTAACTGTAAAGATAGGACTGAAGAGAGCAAGTACCTATATGACCTTTGACACTAGAGTACTAACAATGTTCCTTTCCTAGCATGTGATAGTGCTAATTCAAGAATTACACCAGCACCAGTGATCTCAAGCCGCACGTCTGATAATAAGTCTTCCTCTCTACCATGTGATAGTGCTAATTGATGCTTTACACCAGCCCATGTCAGATGCAAGCAAGGGATAGAAATGGAATGAAAACTGTTGGCCAACCATGTTGTTCGTCTTTCCTAGCATCTGATAGTGCAAGTGGAATTTTAATTACCAGCACGTACTAGATACAAGGAAGGATCTCAGAAGCAATAACGAAAACATTCAAGGAGATTTTTATAAAGGCGGTAATGACACCGCTCGAAGAGATCCTGAGCTTGGATTGACAGTTGAGGAAATTGTGTCTGGCCAGAGGAAGCGCAAAAAATTGAAACTCCCTGGCATGTCCTGCTGCGAGACGTCTTTGTAAGAGTCATCACCTTTTGTCAAAACCTCCGTACTTATCAATGAACATCAATATGGTTATCTAAGGAAGCAACAGATACAGGGCAGAGTACAACCTTGGTAGTGACCTTTAACTTGAAAATTGTTAGTCTCTTTGGCCATTTTGAAGATTGCCCCAAACGCCGTCCTAAGCATCTAATAGTGCTAATTGGGGTTTTCAAGCAACACTAACTAGATACAAAGAATGGTATTCCTTCTCTAGAATTACATATTATAGAACGACCACATGAGGCAGGGAGAGATGTTTTGGCTACAATGTGTCAGTGCCAAACTGAATTTCCATGCCAGCATCTGGCAACGAATAGCAAGCCAATTTCAAAGTATAATGCAGGGTTAATTACAGATAGGTGGCCCTCCCTAGCATCTGATAGTGCTAGTTGGTGTTTCACACAAGCAACTATCAGATCCCAGGAATGGTGAAAATTGCTAGATCATGCATATTTCTTTGTGGCACACAGTCAGTGCCCTATCATAAAGATACTGCTTGTAACTGTAAAGATTCGGCTGAAGAGAGCAAGTGCCTCCATCACCGTTGACACTAGAGTACTAACAATGTTCATTTCCTAGCATGTTAAAGTGCTAATTAATGAATTACAACAGCACGTACCACATGAAAGGAGAGGAGAGCATGTGACTGAAAGTGACGTCAAGCCGCACTTCTTATAATAAGTCTCCCTCCCTACCATGTGATAGAGTTAATTGATGCTTTACACCAGAACATATCATATGCAAGCAAGGGATAGAAATGGAATGAAAACTGGTGGAAAACCATGTTGTTCGTCTTTCCTAGCAGCTGATAGTGCTAGTGGAATTTTAATTTCCAGCACGTACTAGATACAAGGAAGGATCTCAGAAGCAGTAGAGTAAACATTGCAGGAGATTTTTATAAAGGCGGTGATGACACCGCTCGAAGAGACCTTGAGCTTGGACTGACAGTTGAGGAAATTGTGTGTGGCCAGAGGAAGCACAAAAAATTGAAACTCCCTGGCATGTCCAGGTGCGAGTCGTCTTTGTGACAGTAATCACCTTTTTGTCAAAGCCTCAGTACTTATCAATGAACATCAGTATGATTATCTAAGGAAGCAAAACATACAGGTCATAGTAGAACGTTGGTAGGAAAATCTTAGGAAAATCTTTTGGAGGTTTGAAGATTTCCCCAAACGCCGTCCTAAGCATCTAATAGTGCCAATTGGGGTTTTCAAGCAGCACTAACTAGATACAAAGAATGGCGTTACGACTCTAGAATTAGATATCAGAGAACCACCACATGAGGCAGGGAGAAATGTTTTGCCTACAATGTGTCAGTTCCATATTGAATTTCCAGGCAAGCATCTGGCAACGAATAGCAAGCCAATTTCAAAGTATAATGCAGGGTTAATTGTAGATAGGTGGCCCTCCCTAGCATCTGATAGTGCTAGTTGGTGTTTCACACAAGATTGTAGATAGGTCTCCCTCCCTAGCATCTGATAGTGCTAGTTGGTGTTTCATACAAGCAACTATCAGATCCCAGGAAGGGTGAAAATTGCTAGATCATGCATATTTCTTTGTGGCACACAATCAGTGCCCTATTATAAATATACTGCTTGTAAATGTAAAGATAGGGCTGAAGAGAGCAAGTACCTCCATCACCGTTGACACTAGAGTACTAACCATTTTAATTTCCTAGGATGTGATAGTGCTAATTAATGAATTACACCAGCACGTACCACATGAAAAGAGATGAAAGCATGTGACTGAAAGTGACCTCAAGCCGCACGGTTTATAAAAAGTCTCCCTCCCTACCATGTGATAGTGCTAATTGATGCTTTATACCAGCCTATATCACATGCAAGCAAGGGATAGAAATGGAATGAAATCTGGTGGCCAACCATGTTGTGCGTTTTTCCTAGCATCTGATAGTGCTAGTGGAGTTTTAATTACCAGCACGTACTAGATACAAGGAAGGTTGTCAGAAGCAGTAGCCAAAACATTGAAGGAGATTTTTATAAAGGCGCTATTGACACCGCTCGAAGAGATCTTGAGCTTGGACTGACAGTTGAGGAAATTGTGTCTGGCCACAGGTGGCGCAAAAAATTGAAACTCTCTGGCATGTCCAGGTGCGATTTGTCTTTGTGACAGTAATCACCTTTTTGTCAAAGCCTCAGTACTTATCAATGAACATCAATATGGTTATGTAAGGAAGCAACACATACAGGTCATAGTAGAACGTTGGTAGTGAGCTTTAACTTGAAAATTGTTAGTCTCTTTGGCCATTTTGAAGATTGCCCCTAACGCCGTCCTAAGCATCTAATAGTGCCAATTGGGAATTTCAAACAGCACTAACTAGATACAAAGAATGGTATTACGGCTCTAGAAGTACATATTATAGAACGACCAAATGAGGCAGGCAGAGATGTTTTGGCTACAATGTGTCAGTTCCAAATTGAATTTCCAGGCCAGCATCTGGTAACGAATAACAAGCCAATTTCAAAGTATAATGCAGGGTTAATTTTAGAGAGGTGGCCCTCCCTAGCATCTGATAGTGCTAGTTGGTGTTTTACACAAGCAACTATCAGATCGGAGGAAAGGTGAAAATTGCGACATCATGCATATTTCTTTGTTTCGCACATTCAGTGAACGATCATAAAGATACTGCTTGTAACTGTAAAGATAGGGCTGAAGAGAGCAAGTACCTATATGACCTTTGACACTAGAGTACTGACAATGTTCCTTTCCTAGCATGTGATAGTGCTAATTGATGCTTTACACCAGCCCATATCAGAGGCAAGCAAGGGATAGAAATGGAATGAAAACTGTTGGCCAACCATGGTGTGCGTCCTTCCTAGCATCTGATAGTGCAAGTGGAATTTTAATTACCAGCACGTACTAGATACAAGGAAGGATCTCAGAAGCAGTAGAGTAAACATTGAAGGAGATTTTTATAAAGGCGGTAATGACACCGCTCGAAGAGATCCTGAGTTTGGATTGACAGTTGAGGAAATTGTGTCTGGCCAGAGGAAGCGCAAAAAATTGAAACTCCCTGGCATGTCCTGCTGCGAGACGTCTTTTGAGAGTCATCACCCTTTTGTCAAAACCTCCGTACTTATCAATGAACATCAATATGGTTATCTAAGGAAGCAACAGATACAGGGCAGAGTACAACCTTGGTAGTGACCTTTAACTTGAAAATTGTTAGTCTCTTTGGCCATTTTGAAGATTGCCCCAAACGCCGTCCTAAGCATCTAATAGTGCTAATTGGGGTTTTCAAGCAACACTAACTAGATACAAAGAATGGTATTCCTTCTCTAGAATTACATATTATAGAACGACCACATGAGGCAGGGAGAGATGTTTTGGCTACAATGTGTCAGTGCCAAACTGAATTTCCATGCCAGCATCTGGCAACGAATAGCAAGCCAATTTCAAAGTATAATGCAGGGTTAATTGTAGATAGGTGGCCCTCCCTAGCATCTGATAGTGCTAGTTGGTGTTTTACACAAGCAACTATCAGATCCAAGTAAGGGTGAAAATTGCTAGATCATGCATATTTCTTTGTGGCACACAGTCAGTGCCCTATCATAAAGATACTGCTTGTAACTTTAAAGATAGGGCTGAAGAGAGCAAGTACCTCCATCACCGTTGACACTAGAGTACTAACAATGTTGCTTTCCTGCCATGTGAAAGTGCTAATTAATGAATTACAACAGCACGTACCACATGAAAGGAGAGGAGAGCATGTGATTGAAAGTGACGTCAAGCCGCACGGCTTATAATAAATCTCCTTCCCTACCATGTGATAGTGCTAATTGATGCTTTACACCAGCCTATATCACATGCAAGCAATGGAATGAAAACTGTTGACCGACCATATTGTGCGTCTTTCCTAGCATCTGATAGTGCTAGTGGAATTTTAATTACCAGCACGTACTAGATACAAGGAAGGATCTCAGAAGCAGTAGAGAAAACATTGAAGGAGATTTTTATTAAGGCGGTAATGACAACGCTCGAAGAGATCTTGAGCTTGGACTGACAGTTGAGCAAATTGTGTCTGGCCAGAGGAAGCGCAAAAAATTGAAACTCCCTGGAATGTCCTGCTGCGAGTCGTCTTTGTGACAGTAATCACCTTTTTGTCAAAGCCTCAGTACTTATCAATGAACATCAATATGGTTATTTAAGGAAGCAACACATACAGGTCATAGTAGAACGTTGGTAGTGAGCTTTAACTTGAAAATTGTTAGTCTCTTTGGCCATTTTGAAGATTGCCCCAAACGCCGTCCTAAGCATCTAATGGTGCTAATTGGGGATTTCAAGCAGCACTAACTAGATACAAAGAATGGTATTACGCCTTTAGAATTACATATTATACAACCACCACATGAGGCAGGGAGAGATGTTTTGGCTACAATGTGTCAGTGCCAAACTGAATTTCCAGGCCAGCATCTGGCAACGAATAGCAAGCCAATTTCAAAGTATAATGCAGGGTTAATTGTAGATAGGTGGCCCTCCCTACCATCTGATAGTGCTAGTTGGTGTTTCACACAAGCAACTATCAGATCCCAGGAAGGCTGAAAATTGCTAGATCATGCATATTTCTTTGTGGCACACAGTCAGTGCCCTATCATAAAGATACTGCTTGTAACTGTAAAGATTCGGCTGAAGAGAGCAAGTGCCTCCATCACCGTTGACACTAGAGTACTAACAATGTTGCTTTCCTGGCATGTGAAAGTGCTAATTAATGAATTACAACAGCACGTACCACATGAAAGGAGAGGAGAGCATGTGACTGAAAGTGACGTCAAGCCGCACGGCTTATAATAAGTCTCCCTCCCTAGCATGTGATAGTGCTAATTGATGCTTTACACCAGCCTATATCACATGCAAGCAATGGAATGAAAACTGTTGACCGACCATATTGTGCGTCTTTCCTAGCATCTGATAGTGTTAGTGGAATTTTAATTACCAGCACGTACTAGATACAAGAGAGGATCTCAGAAGCAGTAGAGAAAACATTGAAGGAGATTTTTATTAAGGCGGTAATGACAACGCTCGAAGAGATCTTGAGCTTGGACTGACAGTTGAGGAAATTGTGTCTGGCCAGAGGAAGCGCAAAAAATTGAAACTCCCTGGAATGTCCTGCTGCGAGTCGTCTTTGTGACAGTAATCACCTTTTTGTCAAAGCCTCAGTACTTATCAATGAACATCAATATGGTTATTTAAGGAAGCAACACATACAGGTCATAGTAGAACGTTGGTAGTGAGCTTTAACTTGAAAATTGTTAGTCTCTTTGGCCATTTTGAAGATTGCCCCAAACGCCGTCCTAAGCATCTAATGGTGCTAATTGGGGATTTCAAGCAGCACTAACTAGATACAAAGAATGGTATTACGCCTTTAGAATTACATATTATACAACCACCACATGAGGCAGGGAGAGATGTTTTGGCTACAATGTGTCAGTGCCAAACTGAATTTCCAGGCCAGCATCTGGCAACGAATAGCAAGCCAATTTCAAAGTATAATGCAGGGTTAATTGTAGATAGGTGGCCCTCCCTACCATCTGATAGTGCTAGTTGGTGTTTCACACAAGCAACTATCAGATCCCAGGAAGGCTGAAAATTGCTAGATCATGCATATTTCTTTGTGGCACACAGTCAGTGCCCTATCATAAAGATACTGCTTGTAACTGTAAAGATTCGGCTGAAGAGAGCAAGTGCCTCCATCACCGTTGACACTAGAGTACTAACAATGTTGCTTTCCTGGCATGTGAAAGTGCTAATTAATGAATTACAACAGCACGTACCACATGAAAGGAGAGGAGAGCATGTGACTGAAAGTGACGTCAAGCCGCACGGCTTATAATAAGTCTCCCTCCCTAGCATGTGATAGTGCTAATTGATGCTTTACACCAGCCTATATCACATGCAAGCAATGGAATGAAAACTGTTGACCGACCATATTGTGCGTCTTTCCTAGCATCTGATAGTGTTAGTGGAATTTTAATTACCAGCACGTACTAGATACAAGAGAGGATCTCAGAAGCAGTAGAGAAAACATTGAAGGAGATTTTTATTAAGGCGGTAATGACAACGCTCGAAGAGATCTTGAGCTTGGACTGACAGTTGAGGAAATTGTGTCTGGCCAGAGGAAGCGCAAAAAATTGAAACTCCCTGGAATGTCCTGCTGCGAGTCGTCTTTGTGACAGTAATCACCTTTTTGTCAAAGCCTCAGTACTTATCAATGAACATCAATATGGTTATTTAAGGAAGCAACACATACAGGTCATAGTAGAACGTTGGTAGTGAGCTTTAACTTGAAAATTGTTAGTCTCTTTGGCCATTTTGAAGATTGCCCCAAACGCCGTCCTAAGCATCTAATAGTGCTAATTGGGGTTTTCAAGCAGCACTAACTAGATACAAAGAATGGTATTACGCCTTTAGAATTACATATTATACAACCACCACATGAGGCAGGGAGAGATGTTTTCGCTACAATGTGGCAGTTTCAAATTGAATTTCCAAGCCAGCATCTGTCAAAGAATAACAAGCCAATTTCAAAGTATAATGCAGTTTTAATTGTAGATAGGTGGCCCTCCCTACCATCTGATAGTGCTAGTTGTTGTTTCACACAAGCAACTATCAGATCCAAGTAAGGGTGAAAATTGCTAGATCATGCATATCTCTTTGTGGCACACAGTCAGTGCCCTATCATAAAGATACTGCTTGTAACTGTAAAGATAGGGCTGAAGAGAGCAAGTACCTCCATCACCGTTGACACTAGAGTACTAACAATGTTGCTTTCCTGGCATGTGATAGTGCTAATTAATTAATTCCACCAGCACATACCACATCAAAAGAGAGGTAAGCATGTTACTGAAAATGACCTCAAGCCGCACGGCTTTTAATAAGTCTCCCTCCCTAGCATGTGATAGTGCTAATTGATGCTTTACACCAGAACATATCACATGCAAGCAAGGGATAGCAATGGAATGACAACTGTTGGCCAACCATGTTGTGCGCCTTTTCTAGCATCTGATAGTGCTAGTGGAATTTTAATTACCAGCACGTACTAGATACAAGGCAGGATCTCAGAAGCCGTAGAGAAAACATTGAAGGAGATTTTTATTAAGGCGGTAATGACACCGCTCGAAGAGACCTTGAGCTTGGACTGACAGTTGAGGAAATTGTGTCTGGCCAGAGGAAGGGCAAAAAATTGAAACTCAGTGGCATGTCCTGTTGCGAGTCGTCTTTGTGACAGTAATCACCTTTTTGTCAAAGGCTCTCTACTTATCAATCAACATCAATATGGTTATCTAAGGAAGCAAAACATACAGGTCATAGTAGAACGTTGGTAGGAAAATCTTAGGAAAATTTTTTGAAGTATTGAAGTTAGCGACAAACGCCGTCCTAAACGTCTAATAGTGCTAATTGGTGTTTTCAAGCAGCACTAACTAGATACAAAGAATGGCGTTACGACTCTAGAATTAGATATTATAGAACCACCACATGAGGCAGGGAGAGATGTTTTGGCTACAATGTGTCAGTTCCAAACTGAATTTCCAGGCCAGCATCTGGCAACGAATAGCAAGCCAATTGCAAAGTATAATGCAGGGTTAATTGTAGATAGGTGGCCCTCCCTACCATCTGATAGTGCTAGTTGTTGTTTCACACAAGCAACTATCAGATCCAAGTAAGGGTGAAAATTGCTAGATCATGCATATTTCTTTGTGGCACACAGTCAGTGCCCGATCATAAAGATACTGCTTGTAACTGTAAAGATTCGGCTGAAGAGAGCAAGTACCTCCATCACCGTTGACACTAGAGTACTAACAATATTCCTTTCCTAGCATGTGATAGTGCTAATTAAAGAATTCCACCAGCACGTACCACATGAAAGGAGAGGAGAGCAAGTGATTGAAAGTGACCTCAAGCCGTACAGCTTAAAATAAGTCTCCCTCCATACCATGTGATAGTGCTAATTGATGCTTTACACCAGAACATATCACATGCAAGCAAGGGATAGAAATGGAATGAAAACTGTTGACCGACCATGTTGTGCGTCCTTCCTAGCATCTGATAGTGCTAGTGGAAGTTTAATTACCAGCACGTACTAGATACAAGAGAGGATCTCAGAAGCCGTAGAGAAACCATTGAAGGAGATTTTTATAAAGGCGCTATTGACACCGCTCGAAGAGATCTTGAGCTTGGACTGACAGTTGAGGAAATTGTGTCTGGCCAGAGGTGGCGCAAGAAATTGAAACTCCCTGGCATGTCCTGCTGCGAGTCGTCTTTGTGACAGTAATCACCTTTTTGTCAAAGCCTCAGTACTTATCAATGAACATCAACATGGTTATCTAAGGAAGCAACACATACAGGTCATAGTAGAACGTTGGTAGTGAGCTTTAACTTGAAAATTGTTAGTCTCTTTGGCCATTTTGAAGATTGCCCCAAACGCCGTCTTAAGCATTTGATAGTGCTAATTGGGCTTTTCAAGCAGCACTAATTAGATACAAAGAATGGTATTACGGCTTTAGAATTAAATATTATAGAACCACCACATGAGGCAGGGAGAGATGTTTTGGCTACAATGTGTCAGTTCCAAACTGAATTTCCAGGCCAGCATCTGGCAACGAATAGCAAGCCAATTGCAAAGTATATTGCAGGGTTAATTGTAGATAGGTGGCCCTCCCTACCATCTGATAGTGCTAGTTGTTGTTTCACACAAGCAACTATCAGATCCAAGTAAGGGTGAAAATTGCTAGATCATGCATATCTCTTTGTGGCACACAGTCAGTGCCCGATCATAAAGATACTGCTTGTAACTGTAAAGATTCGGCTGAAGAGAGCAAGTACCTCCATCACCGTTGACACTAGAGTACTAACAATGTTGCTTTCCTGGCATGTGATAGTGCTAATTAATTAATTCCACCAGCACATACCACATCAAAAGAGAGGTAAGCATGTTACTGAAAATGACATCAAGCCGCACGGCTTATAATAAGTCTCCCTCCCTAGCATGTGATAGTGCTAATTGATGCTTTACACCAGAACATATCACATGCAAGCAAGGGATAGAAATGGAATGAAAACTGTTGACCGACCATGTTGTGCGTCCTTCCTAGCATCTGATAGTGCTAGTGGAAGTTTAATTACCAGCACGTACTAGATACAAGAGAGGATCTCAGAAGCCGTAGAGAAACCATTGAAGGAGATTTTTATAAAGGCGCTATTGACACCGCTCGAAGAGATCTTGAGCTTGGACTGACAGTTGAGGAAATTGTGTCTGGCCAGAGGTGGCGCAAAAAATTGAAACTCCCTTCCATATCCTGCTGCGAGTCGTCTTTGTGACAGTAATCACCTTTTTGTCAAAGCCTCAGTACTTATCAATGAACATCAACATGGTTATCTAAGGAAGCAACACATACAGGTCATAGTAGAACGTTGGTAGTGAGCTTTAACTTGAAAATTGTTAGTCTCTTTGGCCATTTTGAAGATTGCCCCAAACGCCGTCTTAAGCATTTGATAGTGCTAATTGGGCTTTTCAAGCAGCACTAATTAGATACAAAGAATGGTATTACGGCTTTAGAATTAAATATTATAGAACCACCACATGAGGCAGGGAGAGATGTTTTGGCTACAATGTGTCAGTTCCAAACTGAATTTCCAGGCCAGCATCTGGCAACGAATAACAAGCCAATTTCAAAGTATAATGCACTTTTAATTGTAGATTGATGGCCCTTGCTAGCATCTGATAGTGCTAGTTGGTGTTTCACACAAGCAACTATCAGATAGTGCTGGTTGGTGTTTTACACAAGCAACTTTCGGATCGGAGGAAGGGTGAAAATTCCTAGATCATGCATATTTCTTTGTGGCACACAGTCAGTGCCCTATCATAAATATACTGATTGTAACTGTAAAGATAGGGCTGAAGAGAGCAAGTGCCTCCATCAGCGTTGACACTAGAGTACTAACAATGTTAATTTCCTAGGATGTGATAGTGCTAATTAAAGAATTACACCAGCACGTACCACATAAAAGGAGAAGAAAGCATGTGACTGAAAGTGGCCTCAAGCCGCACGGCTGATGATAAGTCTCAATCCCTACCATGTGATAGTGCTAATTGATTCTTTACACCAGCCCATATCATATGCAAGCAAGGGATAGAAATAGAATGAAAACTGGTGGAAAACCATGTTGTTCGTCTTTCCTAGCAGCTGATAGTGCTAGTGGAATTTTAATTACCAGCACGTACTAGATACAAGGAAGGATCTCAGAAGCAGTAGAGTAAACATTGAAGGAGATTTTTATAAAGGCGGTAATGACACCACTCGAAGAGACCTTGAGCTTGGACTGAAAGTTGAGGAAATAGTGTCTGGCCAGAGGAAGCACAAAAAATTGAAACTCCCTGGCATGTCCTGCTGCGAGTCGTCTTTGTGACAGTAATCACCTTTTTGTCAAAGCCTCAGTACTTATCAATGAACATCAATATGATTATCTAAGGAAGCAAAACATACAGGTCATAGTAGAACGTTGGTAGGAAAATCTTAGGAAAATCTTTTGAAGGTTTGAAGATTGCCCCAAACGCCGTCCTAAGCATCTAATAGTGCTAATTGGGGTTTTCAAGCAGCACTAACTAGATACAAAGAATGGTATTACGACTCTACAATTAGATATTAGAGAACCACCACATGAGACTGGGAGAGATGGTTTGGCTACAATGTGTCAGTTCCATATTGAATTTCCAGGCCAGCATCTGGCAACGAATAGCAAGCCAATTTCAAAGTATAATGCAGGGTTAATGGTATATAGGTGGCCCTCCCTACCATCTGATAGTGCTAGTTGGTGTTTCACACAAGCAACTATCAGATCCCAGGAAGGGTGAAAATTGCTAGATCATGCATATTTCTTTGTGCCACACAATCAGTGCCCTATTATAAATATACTGCTTGTAACTGTAAAGATAGGGCTGAAGAGAGCAAGTACCTCCATCACCGTTGACACTAGAGTACTAACCATTTTAATTTCCTAGGATGTGATAGAGCTAATTAATGAATTGCACCAGCACGTACCACATGAAAGGAGATGAAAGCATGTGACTGAAAGTGACCTCAAGCCGCACGGTTTATAATAAGTCTCCCTCCCTACCATGTGATAGTGCTAATTGATGCTTTACACCAGCCTATATCACATGCAAGCAAGGGATAGAAATGGAATGAAAACTGGTGGCCAACCATGTTGTGCGTCTTTCCTAGCATCTGATAGTGCTAGTGGAATTTTAATTACCAGCACGTACTAGATACAAGGAAGGATCTCAGAAGCAGTAGCCAAAACATTGAAGGAGATTTTTATAAAGGCGGTAATGACACCGCTCGAAGAGATCTTGAGCTTGGACTGACAGTTGAGCAAATTGTGTCTGGACAGAGGAAGCGCAAAAAATTGAAAGTCTCTGGCATGTCCATGTGCGATTCGTCTTTTTGACAGTAATCACCTTTTTGTCAAAGCCTCAGTACTTATCAATGAACTTCAATATGGTTATCTAAGGAAGCAACACATACAGGTCATAGTAGAACGTTGGTAGTGAGCTTTAACTTGAAAATTGTTAATCTCTTTGGCCATTTTGAAGATTGCCCCAAACGCCGTCCGAAGCATCTAATAGTGCCAATTGGGAATTTCAAGCAGCACTAACTAGATACAAAGAATGGTATTACGGCTCTAGAAGTACATATTATAGAACGACCAAATGAGGCAGGCAGAGATGTTTTGGCTACAATGTGTCAGTTCCAAATTGAATTTCCAGGCCAGCATCTGGCAACGAATAACAAGCCAATTTCAAAGTATAATGCAGGGTTAATTGTAGATAGGTGGCCCTCCCTACCATCTGATAGTGCTAGTTGGTGTTTCACACAAGCAACTATCAGATCGGAGGAAAGGTGAAAATTGCGACATCATGCATTTTTCTTTGTTTCGCACATTCAGTGCCCGATCATAAAGATACTGCTTGTAACTGTAAAGATAGGGCTGAAGAGAGCAAGTACCTATATGACCTTTGACACTAGAGTACTAACAATGTTCCTTTCCTAGCATGTGATAGTGCTAATTAAAGAATTACACCAGCACCAGTGATCTCAAGCCGCACGTCTGATAATAAGTCTTCCTCTCTACCATGTGATAGTGCTAATTGATGCTTTACACCAGCCCATATCAGATGCAAGCAAGGGATAGAAATGGAATGAAAACTGTTGGCCAACCATGGTGTGTCCTTCCTAACATCTGATAGTGCAAGTGGAATTTTAATTCCCAGCACGTACTAGATACAAGGAAGGATCTCAGAAGCAATAAAGAAAACATTGAAGGAGATATTTATAAAGGCGCTATTGACACCGCTCGAAGAGATCTTGAGCTTGGACTGACAGTTGAGGAAATTGTGTGTGGCCAGAGGAAGCGCAAAAAATTGAATCTCCCTGGCATGTCCTGCTGCGAGACGTCTTTGTGAGAGTCATCACCCTTTTGTCAAAACCTCCGTACTTATCAATGAACATCAACATGGTTATCTAAGGAAGCAACAGATACAGGTCAGAGTACAACCTTGGTAGTGACCTTTAACTTGAAAATTGTTAGTAACTTTTTGCCATTTTGAAGATTGCCCCAAACGCCGTCCTAGGCATCTAATAGTGCTAATTGGGGTTTTCAAGCAGCACCAACTAGATACAAAGAATGGTATTCCTTCTCTAGAATTACATATTATAGAACGACCACATGAGGCAGGGAGAGATGTTTTGGCTACAATGTGTCAGGGCCAAACTGAATTTCCAGGCAAGCATCTGGCAACGAATAGCAAGCCAATTTCAAAGTATAATGCAGGGTTAATTGTAGATAGGTGGCCCTCCCTACCATCTGATAGTGCTAGTTGGTGTTTCACACAAGCAACTATCAGATCACAGGAAGGGTGAAAATTGCTAGATCATGCATATTTCTTTGTGGCACACAGTCAGTGCCCTATCATAAAAATACTGCTTGTAACTGTAAAGATTCGGCTGAAGAGAGCAAGTGCCTCCATCACCGTTGACACTGGAGTACTAACAATGTTCCTTTCCTAGTATGTGAAAGTGCTAATTAATGAATTACAACAGCACGTACCACATGAAAGGAGAATAGAGCATGTGACTAAAAGTGACCTCAAGCCGCACGGCTTATAATAAGTCTCCCTCCCTACCATGTGATAGTGCTAATTGATGCTTTACACCAGCCTATATCACATGCAAGCAATGGAATGAAAACTGTTGACCGACCATGTTGTGCGTCTTTACTAGCATCTGATAGTGCTAGTGGAATTTTAATTACCAGCACGTACTAGATACAAGGAAGGATCTCAGAAGCAATAACGAAAACATTGAACTAGATTTTTATAAAGGCGGTAATCACACCGCTCGAAGAGATCCTGAGCTTGGACTGACAGTTGAGGAAATTGTGTGTGGCCAGAGGAAGCGCAAAAAATTGAAACTCCCTGGCATGTCCTGCTGCGAGACGTCTTTGTGAGAGTCATCACCCTTTTGTCAAAATCTCCGTACTTATCAATGAACATCAATATGGTTATCTAAGGAAGCAACAGATACAGGTCAGAGTACAACCTTGGTAGTGACCTTTAACTTGAAAATTGTTAGTAACTTTGGCAATTTTGAAGATTGCCCCAAACGCCGTCCTAAGCATCTAATAGTGCTAATTGGGCTTTTCAAGCAGCACTAACTAGATACAAAGAATGGTATTACGCCTTTAGAATTACATATTATACAACCACCACATGAGGCAGGGAGAGATGTTTTGGCTACAATGTGGCAGTTCCAAACTGAATTTCCATGCCAGCATCTGTCAAAGAATAACAAGCCAATTTCAAAATATAATGCAGGGTTAATTGTAGATAGGTGGCCCTCCGTACCATCTGATAGTGCTAGTTGGTGTTTCACACAAGCAACTATCAGATTCCAGGAAGGGTGAAAATTGATAGATCATGCATATTTCTCTATGGCACACATTCAATGCCCTATTATAAATATCCTGATTGTAACTGTAAAGATAGGGCTGAAGAGAGCAAGTACCTCCATCACCGTTGACACTAGAGTACTAACAATGTTCCTTTCCTAGCAGGTGAAAGTGCTAATTGAACAATTACACCAGCACGTACCACATGAAAAGAGAGGAAAGCATGTGACTGAAAGTGACCTCAAGCCGCACGGCTTATAATAAGTCTCCCTCCCTACCATGTGACAGTGCTAATTGATGCTTTACACCACAACATATCACATGCAAGCAATGGATTGAAAACTGGTGGCCAACCATGTTGTGCGTCCTTTCTAGCATCTGATAGTGCTAGTGAAATTTTAATTACCAGCACGTACTAGATACAAGGAAGGATCTCAGAAGCAGTAGCGAAAACATTGAAGGAGATTTTTTATAAAGGCGGTAATGACACCGCTCGAAGAGGTCTTCAGATTGGTGTTTTCAAGCAGCACTAACTAGATACAAAGAATGGTATTACGGCTCTGGATTTAGATATTAAACAACCACCACATGAGGCATGGAGAGATGTTTTCGGTACAATGTGTCAGTGCCAAACTGAATTGCCAGGCCAGCATCTGGCAACGAATAGCAAGCCAATTTCAAAGTATAATGCAGGGTTAATTGTAGATAGGTGGCCCTCCCTACCATCTGATAGTGCTAGTTGGTGTTTCACACAAGCAACTATCAGAACCCAGGAAGGGTGAAAATTGCTAGATCATGCATATTTCCTTGTGGCACACAATCAGTGCCCTATCATAAAGATACTGCTTGTAACTGTAAAGATAGGGCTGAAGAGAGCAAGTACCTCCATCACCGTTGACACTAGAGTACTAACCATTTAAATTTCCTAGGATGTGATAGTGCTAATTAAAGAATTACACCAGCACGTACCACATGAAAGGAGAGGAGAGCATGTGACTGAAAGTGACCTCAAGCCGTACAGCTTAAAATAAGTCTCCCTCCATACCATGTGATAGTGCTAATTAATGCTTTATACCAGAACATATCACATGCAAGCAAGGGATAGAAATGGAATAAAAACTGTTGACCGACCATGTTGTGCGTCCTTCCTAGCATCTGATAGTGCTAGTGGAATTTTAATTACCAGCACGTACTAGATACAAGGAAGGATCTCAGAAGCAGTAGAGAAAATATTGAAGGAGATTTTTATTAAGGCGGTAATGACACCGCTCGAAGAGACCTTGAGCTTGGACTGACAGTTGAGGAAATTGTGTTTGGCCAGAGGAGGCGCAAAAAATTGAAACTCCCTGGCATGTCCTGCTGCGAGTCGTCTTTGTGACAGTAATCACCTTTTTGTCAAAACCTCAGTACTTATCAATGAACATCAGTATGCTTATCTAAGGAAGCGAAACATACAGGTCATAGTAGAACGTTGGTAGTGAGCTTTAACTTGAAAATTGTTAGTATCTTTGGCCATTTTGAAGATTTCCCCAAACGCCGTCCTAAGAACCTAATAGTGGTAATTGGGGTTTTCAAGGAGCACTAACTAGATACAAAGAATGGTATTACGACTCTAGATTTAGATATTATAGAACGACCACATGAGGCAGCCAGAGATCTTTTGGCTAAAATGTGTCAGTTCCAAATTGAATTGCCAGGCCAGCATCTGGCACGGAATAGCAAGCCAATTTCAAAATATAATGCAGGGTTAATTGTAGATAGGTGGCCCTCCGTACCATCTGATAGTGTTAGTTGGTGTTTCACACAAGCAACTATCAGATTCCAGGAAGGGTGAAAATTGCTAGATCATGCATATTTCTCTATGGCACACATTCAATGCCCTATTATAAATATCCTGATTGTAACTGTAAAGATAGGGCTGAAGAGAGCAAGTACCTCCATCACCGTTGACACTAGAGTACTAACAATGTTCCTTTCCTAGCAGGTGAGAGTGCTAATTGAACAATTACACCAGCACGTACCACATGAAAAGAGAGGAAAGCATGTGACTGAAAGTGACCTCAAGCCGCACGGCTTATAATAAGTCTCCCTCCCTACCATGTGACAGTGCTAATTGATGCTTTACACCACAACATATCACATGCAAGCAATGGAATGAAAACTGGTGGCCAACCATGTTGTGCGTCCTTTCTAGCATCTGACAGTGCTAGTGAAATTTTAATTACCAGCACGTACAAGATACAAGGAAGGATCTCAGAAGCAGTAGCGAAAACATTGAAGGAGATTTTTTATAAAGGCGGTAATGACACCGCTCGAAGAGATCTTCAGATTGGTGTTTTCAAGCAGCACTAACTAGATACAAAGAATGGTATTACGGCTCTGGATTTAGATATTAAACAACCACCACATGAGGCATGGAGAGATGTTTTGGCTACAATGTGTCAGTGCCAAACTGAATTTCCAGGCCAGCATCTGGCAACGAATAGCAAGCCAATTTCAAAGTATAATGCAGGGTTAATTGTAGATAGGTGGCCCTCCCTACCATCTGCTAGTTGGTGTTTCACACAAGCAACTATCAGATCGGAGGAAGGGTGAAAATTGCTAGATCATGCATATTTCCTTGTGGCACACAATCAGTGCCCTATCATAAAGATACTGCTTGTAACTGTAAAGATAGGGCTGAAGAGAGCAAGTACCTCCATCACCGTTGACACTAGAGTACTAACCATTTTAATTTCCTAGGATGTGATAGTGCTAATTAAAGAATTACACCAGCACGTACCACATGAAAGGAGAGGAGAGCATGTGACTGAAAGTGACCTCAAGCCGTACAGCTTAAAATAAGTCTCCCTCCATACCATGTGATAGTGCTAATTGATGCTTTACACCAGAACATATCACATGCAAGCAAGAGATAGAAATGGAATAAAAACTGTTGACCGACCATGTTGTGCGTCCTTCCTAGCATCTGATAGTGCTAGTGGAATTTTAATTACCAGCACGTACTAGATACAAGGAAGGATCTCAGAAGCAGTAGAGAAAACATTGAAGGAGATTTTTATAAAGGCGCTATTGACACCGCTCGAAGAGATCTTGAGCTTGGACTGACAGTTGAGGAAATTGTGTCTGGCTAGAGGAAGCGCAAAAAATTGAAACTCCCTGGCAGGTCCTGCTGCGAGTCGTCTTTGTGACAGTAATCACCTTTTTGTCAAAGCCTTAGTACTTATCAATGAACAGCAACATGGTTATCTAAGGAAGCAACACATACAGGTCATAGTGGAACGTTGGTAGTGAGCTTTAACTTGAAAATTGTTAGTCTCTTTGGCCATTTTGAAGATTGCCCCAAACGCCGTCTTAAGCATCTAATAGTGCTAATTGGGCTTTTCAAGCAGCACTAATTAGATACAAAGAATGGTATTACGGCTTTAGAATTAAATATTATAGAACCACCACATGAGGCAGGGAGAGATATTTTGGCTACAATGTGTCAGTTCCAAATTGACTTTCCAGGCCAGCATCTGGCAACGAATAACGAGCCAATTTCAAAGTATAATGCACTTTTAATTGTGGATAGGTGGCCCTTGCTAGCATCTGATAGTGCTAGTTGGTGTTTCACACAAGCAACTATCAGATAGTGCTAGTTGGTGTTTTACACAAGCAACTATCAGATCTGGGGAAAGGTGAAAATTGCGACATCATGCATATTTCTTTGTTTAGCACATTCAGTGCCCGATCATAAAGATACTGCTAGTAACTGTAAAGATAGGGCTGAAGAGAGCAAGTACCTATATGACCTTTGACACTAGAGTACTAACAATGTTCCTTTCCTAGCATGTGATAGTGCTAATTAAAGAATTACACCAGCACCAGTGATCTCAAGCCTCACGTCTGATAATAAGTCTTCCTCTCTACCATGTGATAGTGCTAATTGATGCTTTACACCAGCCCATATCAGATGCAAGCAGGGGATTGAAATGGAATGAAAACTGTTGGCCAACCATGGTGTGTCCTTCCTAACATCTGATAGTGCAAGTGGAATTTTAATTCCCAGCACGTACTAGATACAAGGAAGGATCTCAGAAGCAGTAGAGTAAACATTGAAGGAGATTTTTATTAAGGCGGTATTGACACCGCTCAAAGAGATCTTGAGCTTGGACTGACAGTTGAGGAAATTGTGTCTGGCCAGAGGAAGCGCAAAAAATTGAAACTCCCTGGATATCCTGCTGCGAGTCGTCTTTGTGACAGTAATCACCTTTTTGTCAAAGCCTCAGTACTTATCAATGAACATCAATATGGTTATCTAAGGAAGCCAAACATACAGGTCATAGTAGAACGGTGGTAAGAAAATCTTAGGAAAATCTTTTGAAGTATTGAAGATTGCGACAAACGCCATCCTAAGCATCTAATAGTGCTAATTGGGGTTTTCGATCAGCACTAACTAGATACAAACAATGGTATGACGGCTCTAGATTTAGATATTATACAACCACCACATGAGGCAGGGAGAGATGTTTCGGCTACTATGTGTCAGTGCCAAACTGAATTTCCAGGCCAGTATCTGGCAACGAATAGCAAGCCAATTTTAAAGTATAATGCAGGGTTAATTGTAGATAGGTGGCCCTCCCTACCATCTGATAGTGCTAGTTGGTGTTTCACACAAGCAACTATCAGATCCCAGGAAGGGTGAAAATTGTTAGATCATGCATATTTCTTTGTGCCACACAATCAGTGCCCTATTATAAATATACTGATTGTAACTGTAAAGATAGGGCTGAAGAGAGCAAGTACCTCCATCACCGTTGACACTAGAGTACTAACAATATTCTTTTTCTAACATGTGAGAGTGCTAATTAAAGAATTACACCAGCACGTACCATATGTGTCGGAGAGGAGAGCATGTAACTAAAAGTGACCTCAAGCCGCACCGCTTTTAATAAGTCTCCCTCCCTAGCATGTGATAGTGGAAAGTGATGCTTTACACCAGCCCATATCAGATGCAAGCAAGGAATAGAAATGGAACGAAAACTGGTAGCCAACCATGTTGTGCGTCGTTCCTAGCATCTGATGGTGCTAGTGGAATTTTAATCACCAGCACGTACTAGATACCATTAGAGATCTCAGAAGCAGTAGCGAAAACATTGAAGGAGATTTTTATAAAGGCGGTAATGACACCGCTGGAAGAGATCTTGAGCTTGGACTGACAGTTGAGGAAATTGTGTCTGGCCAGAGGAAGCGCAAAAAATTGAAAGTCCCTGGCATGTCCTGCTGCGAGTCGTCTTTGTGACAGTAATCACCTTTTTGTCAAAGCCTCAGTACTTATCAATGAACATCAATATGGTTATCTAAGGAAGCGAAACATACAGGTTATAGGAGAACGTTGGTAGTGATCTTAAACTTATAATTAGGAAAATATATTTTCATTTTGAAGATTGCCCCGAACGCCGTCTAATAGTGCTAATTGGGGTTTTCAAGCAGCACTAACTAGATACAAAGAATGGTATTACGACTCGAGAATTACATATTAGAGAACCACCACATGCGGCAGGGAGAAATGTTTTGGCTACATTGTGTCAATTCCAAATTGAATTTCCAGGCCAGCATCTGGCAACGAATAGCAAGCGATTTTCAAAGTGTAATGCAGGGTTAATTGTAGATAGGTGGTCCTCCCTAACATCTAATAGTGCTAGTTGGTGTTTCACACAAGCAACTATCAAATCCCAGCAAGTTTAAAAATTGTTAGAACTTGCACATTTCTTTGTGGAGCACAATCAATGCATTATCATAAATATACTGCTTGGAAGTGTAAAGATAGGTCTGAAGAGAACAAGCACCTCTATGACCCTTGACACCAGCGTACTAACAATGTTCGTTTCTTAGCATGTGATAGTGCTAATTAAAGAATTACATCAGCACGTACCACATGAAAGGAGAGGAAAGCATGTCACTGAAAGTGACCTCAAGCCGCATGGCTTATAATAAGTCTCCCTCCCTGGCATGTGATAGTGGTACTTGATGCTTTACACCAGCCCATATCACATGCAAGCAAGGGATAGAAGTGGAATGAAGACTGCTGGCCAACCATGTTGTGCGTCTTTCCCAGCATCTGATAGTGCTACTTTAATTTTAAGGACCAGAACGTACTAGATAGAATTAAAGATCTGAGAAGCAATAGCGAAAACATTCAAGGAGATTTTTATAAAGGCGGTAATGACACCGCTCGAAGAGACCTTGAGCTTGGACTTACAGTTGAGGAAACTGTCTGGCCAGAGGAAGCGCAAAAAATTGAAATTCACTGCCATATCCTGGTGCCATTCGTCTTTGCGACAATAATCACCTTTTTGTCAAAGCCTCAGTACTTATCAATGAACATCAACATGGTTATCTAAGGAAGCCAAAAATACAGGTAATAGTAGAACATTGATTGTGATCATAAACTGAAAATTTGGAAAATTTTTGGCCATTTTGAAGATTGCCCCAAACGCCGTCCTAGGCATCTAATAGTGCTAATTGGTGTTTTCAAGCAGCACCAACTAGTTACAAAGAATGGTATTACGGCTCTAGAATTACATATTATAGAACGACCACATGAGGCAGTTAGAGATGTTTTGGCTACAATGTGTCAGTGCCAAGCTGAATTTCCAGGCCAGGATCTGGCAACGAATAGCAAGCCAATTTCAAAGTATAATGCAGGGTTAATTGTAGATAGGTGGCCCTCCCTACCATCTGACAGTGCTAGTTGGTGTTTCACACAAGCAACTATCAGATAGCAGGAAAGGTGAAAATTGCTAGATCATGCACATTTCTTTGTGGCACACAGTCAGTGCCCTATCATAAAGATACTGCTTGTAACTGTAAAGATAGGGCTGAAGAGAGCAAGTACCTCCATCACCGTTGACACCAGAGTACTAACAATCTTCCTTTCCTAGCATGTGATAGTGCTAATTAAAGAATGACACCAGCACGTACCACTTGAAAGGAGAGGAGAGCATGTGACTGAAAGTGACCTCAAGCCGCACGGCTTATAATAAGTCTCATTCCATAGCATGTGATAGTGCTAATTGATCCTTTACACCAGCCCATGTCAGATGCAAGCAAGGGATAGAAATGGAATGAAAACTGCTGGCCAACCATGATGTGCGTCCTTCCCAGCATCTGATAGTGCTAGTGGAATTTTAATTACCAGCACGTATTAGATACAAGGAAGGATCTCAGAAGCAGTAGTGAAAACATTGAAGAAGATTTCTATAAAGGCGGTAATGACACCGATCGAAGAGACCTTAAGCTTGGACTGACAGTTGAGGAAATTGTGTCTGGCCAGAGGAAAGGCAAAAAATTGAAACTCAGTGGCATGTCCTGCTGCGAGTCGTCTTTGTGACAGTAATCACCTTTTTGTCAAAGCCTCAGTACTTATCAATGAACATCAATATGGTTATCTAAGGAAGCGAAACATACAGGTCATAGTAGAACGTTGGTAGGAAAATCTTAATAAACCCTTTTGAAGTTTTGAAGATTGCCCCAAACGCCGTCCTAGGCATCTAATAGTGCTAATTGGGGTTTTCAAGCAGCACTAACTAGATACAAAGAATGGTATTACGGCTCTAGAATTACATATTATAGAACCACCACATGAGGCAGGGAGAAATGTTTTGGCTACATTGTGTCAGTTCCAAATTGAATTTCAAGGCCAGCATCTGGCAAGGAATAGCAAGCCAATTTCAAAGTATATTGCAGGGTTAATTGTAGATAAGTTACCCTCCCTAACATCTGATAGTGCTAGTTGGTGTTTCACACAAGCAACTATCAGATCGAAGGAAATGTAAAAATTGTTAGAACTTGCACATTTCCTTGTGGAGCACAATCAATGCCCTATCATAAATATAGTGCTTGGAAGTGTAAAGATAGGTCTGAAGAGAGCAAGTACCTCTATGACCCTTGACACTAGAGTACAAACAATGTTCGTTTCCTAGCATGTGATAGTGCTAATTAAAGAATTACATCAGCACGTACCACATGAAATCAGAGGAAAGCATGTCACTGAAAGTGACCTCAAGCCGCAGGGCTTATAATAAGTCTCCCGCCCTGGCATGTGATAGTGGTAATTGATGCTTTACACCAGCCCATATCACATGCAAGCAAGGGATAGAAGTGGAATGAAAACTGCTGGCCAACCATGTTGTGCGTCCTTCGGAGCATCTGATAGTGCTACTTTAATTTTAAGGACCCAAACGTACTAGATAGAATTAAAGATCTTAGAAGCTATAGCGAAAACATTCAAGGAGATTTTTATAAAGCCGGTAATGACACCGCTCGAAGAGACCTTGAGCTTGGACTGCCAGTTGAGGAAACTGTCTGGCCAGAGGAAGCGCAAAAAATTGAAACTCACTGCCATATCCTGGTGCGATTCGACTTTGTGACAGTAATCACCTTTTTGTCAAAGCCTCAGTACTTATCAGTGAACATCAATATGGTTTTCTAAGGAAGCCAAAAATACAGGTCATAGTAGAACGTTGGCAGTGATCTTAAACTTAAAATTAGGAAAATCTTTTTCCATTTTGAAGATTGGCCCAAAGGCCGTCCTAAGCATCTAATAGTGCTAATTGGGGTTTTCAAGTACCACTAAATAGATACAAAGAATGGTATTACTTCTCTAGAATTAGATATTATAGCAACAACACATGAGGCAGGGAGAGATGTTTTCGCTGCAATGTGTCAGTGCCAAATTGAATTTCCAGGCCAGCATCTGGCAACGAATAGTCACAGAATTTCAAAGTATAATGCAGGGTTAATTGTATTTAGGTGGCATTCCTTAAAATCCGATAGTGCTAGTTGGTGTTTCACACAAGCAACTATCAGATCGGGGGAAGGGTGAAAATTGCTAGATCATGCATATTTCTTTGTGGCACACGATCAGTGCCCCATCATAAATATACTCCTTGTAAGTGTAAAGATAGGGCTGAAGAGAGCAGGTACCTCTATGGCCCTTGACACTAGAGTACTAACAATGTTCCTTTACTAGACTGTGATAGTGCTAATTAAAGAATTACACCAGCACGTACCACATGAAAGGAGAGGAAAGCATGTCACTGAAAGTGACCTCAAGCTGGACGACTTATGATAAGTCTCCTTATCTAGCGTGTGATAGTGCTAATTGATGCTTTACACTAGCCCATATCAGATGCAAGCAAGGGATAGAAGTGGAATGAAAACTGCTGGCCAACCATGTTGTGCGTCTTTCCTAACATCTGATAGTGCTAGTTTAAGGTTAAGTACCAGCACGTACTAGATACGAGGAAGGATCTCAGAAGCAGTAACGAAAACATTGAAGGAGATTTTTATAAATTCGGTCATGACACCGCTCGAAGAGACCTTGAAGTTAGACCGAGAGTTAAGGAAATTGTGTATCGCCAGAGGAAGCGCAAAAAATAGAAACTATCTGGCATGTCCTGTTGCGATTCGTCTTTGTGACAGTAATCAACTTTTTGTCAAAGCCTCAGTACTTATCAATGAACATCAATATGGTTATCTAAGGAAGCCAAAAATACAGGCCATAGAAGAACGTTGGTATTGAGCTTAAACTTAAAATTTGGGAAATCTCTGGCAATTTCGATGATTGCCCCAAAGGCCGTTCTAAGCATCTAATAGTGCTAATTGGGCTTTTCAAGCAGCACTAACTCGATACAAAGAATGGTATTACGGCTCTAGAATAACATATTATAGCACCACCACATGCGGCAGGGAGAGAGGTTTTCGATACAATGTGTCAGTGCCAAATTGAATTTCCAGGCCAGCATCTGGCAACGAATAGCCACCGAATTTCAAACTCTAATGCAGGGTTAATTGTAGATAGGTGGCCCACGATGGAATCTGATAGTGCTAGTTGGTGTTTCACACAAGCAACTATCAGATCGGAGGAAGGGTGAAAAATGCTGGATGATGAATATACCTTTGTGGTATACAATCAGTGACCGTTGATAAATATATTGTTTCTAAGTGTAAAGATAGGGCTGAAGAGAGCAAGTACCTCCATCACCGTTGACACTACAGTACTAACAATGTTCCTTTCCTAGCATGTGATAGTGGTCATTAAAGAATGACACCAGCACGTACCACATGAAAGGAGAGGAAAGCATGTCACAGAAAGTGACCTCAAGGCGCACGGCTTATGATAAGTCTCCCTAACTAGCAATTGATAGTGCTAATTGATGCTTTACACCAGCCCATATGAGATGCAAGCAAGGGATAGAAGTGGAATGAAAACTGCTGTCCAACGATGTTGTGCGTCCTTCCTAGCATCTGATAGTGCTAGTGGAATTTTAATTACCAGCACGTACTAGATACAAGGAAGGATCTCACAAGCAGTAGCGAAAACATTCATGGGGATTTTTATAAAGAGGGTAATGACACCCTTGAAAGAGGGGTTAAAATCCGACCGACAGCTGAAGAAATTGTGTCTGGCGAGGGGAAGTGCAGTGAATTTAAACTCCGTGGCATGTCCTGCTGCGATTCGTCAGTGATCACCTTTTTGTCAAAGCCTCAGTACTTATGAATAAACATCAATATGGTTATCTAAGAAAACAAAAAATACAGGTCATAGTGTAACGTTGGTATTGACCAATACCTCACAGTGGAATGAAAACTGTTGGCCAACAATGTTGTGCGTCTTTCTTAGCATCTTATAGTGCAAGCGGAATTTCAATTACCAGCACGTAATATATACAAGGAAGGATCTCACAAGCAGTAGAGAAAACATTCAAGAAGATTATAATAAAAGCGGTAATGATACCGCTCAAAGAGACCTTGAGCTTGGACTGACAGTTGAGGAAATTGTGTCTGGCGAGAGGAAGCGAAAGAAATTTAAACTCCGTGGCATGTCCTGCTGCGATTCGTCTTTGTGACAGTAATCACCTTTTTGCCAAAGCCTCAGTACTTATAAATGAACATCAATATGGTTATCTAAGGAAGCCAAAAACACAGGTCATAGTAGAAATGTGGTAGTGACCTTTGATTTAAAATTAGGAAGATGCATATATCTTCGTTGCACACGATCAGTGGCCGATGATAAATATACTGCTTCTTACTGTAAAGATAGGGCTGAAGAGAGCAGGTACCTCCATGACCCTTGACACTACAGTACTAACTATGTTCCTTTCCTAGCATGTCATAGTGGTCATTAAAGAATGACACCAGCACGTACCACATGAAAGGAGAGAAAAGCATTTGACTGAAAGTGACCTGAAGCCGTACGACTGATGATAAGTCTCCCTCCCTAGCATGTGATAGTGCTAATTGATGCTTTACACCAGCCCACATCAGATGCAAGCAAGATGCATATATCTTCGTGGGACACAATCAGTGGCCGATGATAAATATACAGCTTCTTACCGTAAAGATAGGGCTGAAGAGAGCAGGTACCTCCATGACCCTTGACACTACAGTACTAACTATGTTCCTTTCCTAGCATGTCATAGTGGTCATTAAAGAATGACACCAGCACGTACCACATGAAAGGAGAGAAAAGCATTTGACTGAAAGTGACCTGAAGCCGTACGACTGATGATAAGTCTCCCTCCCTAGCATGTGATAGTGCTAATTGATGTCTTTACACCAGCCCATATCAGATGGAAGCAAGGGATAGAAGTGGAATGAAAACTGCTGGGCAACCATGTTGTGCGTCCTTCCTAGCATTTGAAAGTGCTAGTGGAATTTTAAGGACCAGAACGTACTAGATACAAGGAAGGATTTCCGAAGCAGTAGCGAAAACATTGATGGAGATATTTATAAAGAGGGTTATGACACCCCTTAAAGATTGGTTAAAATGGGACCGACAGTTGAGGAAATTGTGTCTGGCGAGAGCAAGCGCCAAAAATTTAAACTCCGTGGCATGTCCTGTTGCGATTCGTCTTTGTGACAGTAATCAACTTTTTGTCAAAGCCTCAGTACTTATCAATGAACATCAATGTGGTTATCTAAGGAAGCCAAAAAAGCAGGCCATAGTAGAACGTTGGTAGTGATCTTAAACTTAAAATTAGGAAAATCTGTTGCCGTTTTGAACATTGCCACAAACGCCGTCCTAAGCATCTAATAGTGCTAATTGGGGTTTTCATTCAGCACTAACTAGATACAAAGAATGGTATTACGGCTCTAGAATAACATATTATAGCACCGCGATATGAGGTATTGGGAGAGGGTTTCTCTACAATGTGTCAGTGAGAAATTGAATTTCCAGACCAGCATCTGGGAACGAAAAGAAATCGAATTTCTAAATATAATGCACGGTTAATTGTAGATAGGTGGCCCTCCATAGCATATGATAGTCGTAGTTGGTCTTTCACACAAGGAACTATCAGATCGGAGGAAGGGTAAAAATGGCTACATCATGCATATTTCTTTGTGGCACACAATCAGTGGCCGATCATAAATATATTGCTTGTAACTGTAAAGATAGGGCTGAAGAGAGCAAGTACCTCCATGACCCTTGACACTACAGTAGGCCCTACTAACAATGTTCCTTCCCTAGCATGTGATAGTGGTCATTAAAGAATGACACCAGCACGTACCACATGAAAGGAGAGGAGAGCATGTGACTGAAAGTGACCTCAAGCCGCACGGCTTATGATAATTCTCCCTAACTAGCAATTGATAGTGCTAATTGATGCTTTACACCAGCCCATATGAGATGCAAGCAAGGGATAGAAGTGGAATGAAAACTGCTGGCCAACCATGTTGTGCGTCCTTCGGAGCATCTGATAGTGCTAGTAGAATTTTAAGGACCAGAACGTACTAGATACAAGGAAGGATCTCACAAGCAGTAGCGAAAACATTCAAGGAGATTTTTATAAAGAGGGTAATGACAGCCCTCAAAGAGGTCTTGAAATGTTACAGGGAGCTGAGCAAATTGTGTCTGGCGAGATAAAGCGCAGTGAATTTAAACTCCGTGGCATGTCCTGCTGCGATTCGTCTTTGTGACAGTGATCACTTTTTTGTCAAAGCCTCAGTACTTATCAATGAACATCAATATGGTTCTCTAAGGCAGCAAAAAAGTACAGGTCATAGTCAAACGTTTGTAGTGACTATTAACTTATAATTACGAATATCTTTGGCCACTTTGAAGACTGCTCCAAACGAAGTCCTAAGCATCTAATAGTGCTAATTGGGGTTTTCAAGCAGCACTAACTAGATACAAAAAATGGTATCACGGCTCTAGAATTATATATTATAGCAACACGACATGATTCATTCAGATATGTTTTCGATACAATGTGTCAGTGCCAAATTGAATTTCCATGCCTGCATCTGGCAACGAAAAGCAACCGAATTTCTAAATATAATGTCAATGAAAACTGGTGACCAATGATGTTGTGCGTCCTTCTTAGCATCTGATAGTGCTAGTGAAATTTTAAGGACCAACACGTACTAGATACAAGGAAGGATCTCACAAGCAGTAGCGAAAACATTCAAGGCTATTCTTATAAAGACGGTTACGACACCGCTCGAAGAGGCCTTGAGCTTGGACTGACAGTTGAGGAAAATGTGTCTGGCGAGAGGAAGCGCAGTAAATTTAAACTCAGTGGCATGTCCTGCTGAGATTCGTTTTTGTGACAGTGATCACCTTTTTCTCAAAGCCTCAGTACTTATGAATGAACATCAGTATTGTTATCTAAGGAAGCAAAATATACAGGTCATAGTATAACATTGGTTGTGACCAATACCTCACAGTGGAAAGAAAACTGTTGGCCAACAATGTTGTGCGTCTTTCCTAGCATTTGATAGTGCTGCTGGAATTTTAATTACCAGCACGTACTAGATACAAGCAAGGATCTCAGAAGCAGTAGAGAAAAGATTTAAAGAGATTTTTATAAAGGCGGTAATGACACCGCCCAAAGAGACCTTGAGCTTGGGCTGACAATTGAGAAAATTGTGTCTGCCGAAAAGAACTGCAAAACATTTAAATTCGTTTTCATGTCCTGCTGCGATTCGTCTTTGTGACAGGAATCACCTTTTTGTCAAAGCCTCAGTACTTATGAATGAACATCAATATGATTATCTAAAGAAGTGAATGTTTTCCTTAATGCTTCTGAGATCCTTCCTTGTATCTAGTACGTGCTGGTCCTTAAAATTCCACCAGTACTGTGAGAGGCTACGAAGGACGCACAACATCGTTGGGCACCAGTTTTCATTCCACTTCTCTCCCTTGCTTGCATCTTATATGGGCTGGTGTAAAGGATCATTTACCACTATCACATGCTAGAGAGGGAGACTTATCATAAGTCGTGCGACTTGAGGTCACTTTCAGTCACATGCTTTCCTCTTCTTTCAAGTGGATCGTGCTTAAGTAATTATTTAATTATCACTATGACATGCTAGGAAATGAATATTGTTAGTACTCTAGTGTCCCTGAACTGTCAGTCCAAGCTCAAAGTCTTTTCGAGCGGTGTCATTACCGCCTTTATAAAAATATCCGTGAATGTTTTCCTTAGTGCTTCTGCGATCCTTTCTTGTATCTAGTACTTCCTTTTTCCTTAAAATTCCACCAGCACTGTCAGATGCTAAGAAGGACGCACAACTATCAGATGCTATCGACTGAGGCATATTATCTGTCGTGCCGCTTCAAATCACTTTCAGTCACATATCTCCTTTCATGTGGTACGTGCTGGTGTCATTCTTTTCCGAGCAGTATCACATGCTATTAAATGAACATTGTTAGTACTGTAATGTCAAAGGTCATGGAGGTACTTGCTTTCTTCAGCCGTATCTTTACAGTTATAAGCAATATATTTATGATCGGCCACTGATTGTGTGCCACAAAGAAATGTGCATGATCTAGCAATTTTCACATTTCTTAGGATCTGGTAGTTGCTTGTGGGAAGCACCAATTAGCACTATCAGATGCTATTGAGGGCCACCTATCTACAATTAACCCTGCAACACAGTTTGAAATACGGTTGCTATTCGTTGTCAGATGTTGGCGTGGAAATTCAATTTGGCACTGATACGTTGTAGAGAAAACATCTCTCCCTGGCTCATGTCGTGGTGTTATAATATCTAAGTCTAGAGCCGTAATACCATTCTTTGTATCTAGTGGCATGTGACAGAAAGTGACCTGAAACCACACGACTTATGATAAGTCTCCATCCCTAGCATCTGATAGTGCTAAGATATGCTCTACACCAACGCATGTCAGTTGCAAGTAATTGATAAAATTGAAAAGAAAACTGGTGGCCAACGATGTTCTGCTTCGTTCCTAGCATCTGATAGTGGGAATGGAACTTTAAGGAAGGATCTCACAAGCGGTAAGGAAAATATTCCAGGAACTGCTTATAAAAACTGTAATGACATCGCTCGAGGAGACCTTGAGCTTGTTGTGACAGCTGAGGAAATTATTTCTGGGGTGAAGAAGAGCAGTAAATTTAAACTCCCTGGTATGTTCTGCTAGGATTCGTCTTTGTGATAGTAATCACCTTTTGGTCAAAGCCTCAGTACTTATGATTGAACATCAATATGGTGATATAAGGTAACAAAAAGTATAGGTCATAGTATAACGTTGGTAGTGACCATTAACGCACAATTAGGAAAATTTTTGGCCATTTTGAAGATTGCGCCAAACGCCGTCCTAAGCATCTAATATTGCCAACTTAGATTTTCAACCAGCACTGACTGCATACAAAGAACGGTATCACGGCTCTAGAATTACATAATATACCACACGAAATGAGGAAGGGAAAGATTTTTTTCTCTACAATATGTCAGTGCGAAATTGAATTTCCTGGCCAGCATCTAGCAACGAATGGCAACCGAATTTCAAACTATATGGCATTGATAATTGTAGATAATTGGCCCTCCCCAGCGTCTGATAGTGTTACTTGGTTTTTGCCACAAAAAACAATCAGATCCCAGGATGGTGAAAATTGCTAGATCATGAATATTTCTTTGTTTCACACAATCTGTGCTCGATCAGAAATATATTGCTCTTACTACAAAAATAGGGCTGAAGAGAGCAAGTACCTCCATCACCGTTGACACTAGATTCTTAACAATGTTCCTTTCCTAGCATGTGCTAGTGCTAATTAAAGAATTACACCAGCACATACCACATGAAAGGAGAGGAAAGCATGTGACTGAAAGTGACCTGAAGTCAAGGATCTGATAGTTCTGAATCATGCTTTACACCATCCCATATCAGATGCATGCAATTGACAGAAGTGGAATGAAAACTGGTGGCCAAGGATGTTGTGCGTTCTTGCTAGGATCTGATAGTGCTAGTGGAATTTTAAGGATCAGCACGTACTAGATACAAGGAAGGATCTAAGAAGTAGTAGCGAAAACATTCCAGGAGCTGCTTATAAAGACAGTAATGACACTGAGCGAAGAGACCTTGAACTTGTGGGTGACAGCGGAGGAAATTGTGTCTCTGGAGTAGAAGCGCAGTAAATTTAAAGTCGCTGGTATGTCCTACTGGGATTGGTCTTTGTGACAGTTATCACCTTTTCGTCATAGCTTAAAGGGTAATGAATGAACATCAATATGGTTTATAAGGGAGAAAAAAATACAGGTCATAGTATGATGTTGGTAGTGACCATTAACTTAGAATTAGGAATATCTTTGGCCATTTTGAAGATTGCCCTAAACGCCGTCCAAAGCATTTCATGGTGCTAATTGAGGTTTTTCAACCAGCACTGCTTGAATACAAAGAATTATATTACGGCTCCAGAAAGCACACATTTGGCACCACGACATGCGACACGGAAAGATTTTTTCTCTACATTGTATCAATGCGAAATTTATTTTCCAGACCAACATCTGGTAACGAATAGCAACCGAGTTTCAAAATATAAGGCAGTGTTAATTGTAGATAGGTGGCCCTAACTAGCATCTGATAGTGTTAGGTGAACAACTTAGGTGTGACAGCTGAGGAAACTGTGTCTGGCGCGAGAGAATGATCGACTTTAATTACAATAGTGAGTATTATTTATTTATTATATTTTATTTATTTAATTGGTGGTCTAGGAATATTTCACATACCACTCAGGAATAATTCACACACGACGGCATCTATCATTATATGGGAGAAAACCGGGCCGAGCCCGTTCGAAACCCACGACATCCCGTAGGTTGGTAGCGGCCTTTCCCACGTGCGGCCGGAGAGGAATCCAGAATGAGCTGCATTTTAACTCACTGTGACCGCATTAATGAGAGGCACGGGGTAACAACGCCGTTCTGGGGCCCTAACCCCCTCAGCTATGGAAGCCCCCAGTGAACATAGCTCGCTGTGCTAAGGTGGCAATGAGATTGGGCGAGTACAATGTTTGCGTCCTAAATTTTTGTGGACTGAAAACAAAGTTATTTACTTAGAGCATCAATTCAATAAACACGATATGATTTTCTTGTCATAGACTAAGCTGACAAAAATATGACGTTATTGATATAGCGGGTTTTTTTGTTGCTTAATAGGGTATCAAATAGGAACAAAAACGTCTCCTTTATTTCTGTAGCAATCCGTCATAAATGCCAAAAGTACTGTCTTGAAGTTAAATCTCAGAGAGCTTATGTAATGTGTATTAGTGATTCGTGTGAGTTATTTGGAGATGATATACTGTATAGGGAAATTTATATTCCCCCAGAATCGCCATTTTAGGTTGATTCGAATTCCTTTATTGAGCTAAAAGGCTAATTAGGCCACTTTAACGTCCTTACAAAATGTTTTTCCTACTACGTTTAACCAAGTGAAATACTGTTAACTTAGGTAACTTAGCGGAAGAATTAACAGGGCTTCTCTTAAGGCCCCAACTGTTGCAGAAAATGGGCATACCTCTGAACAGGTCTTCAGAAGATAAAGGAAAAGTTAAAAAAGGGGGAATATAAGCTTTCAGATTTCTATGAAATCGCAAATTTATTTATTCCTATTGAGAAAGTAGGAACGACTTAGGAATTGGGCGTAATATGCCCATAGGGATCAGTCTCATAGGCTATCCAATAAGTAGTGTAAAGCTATTCAAACTTTATTAACGACGGACTTTAACAGCTATAAATCTTTTTCACTTCTATAACAAAATGACGTAAAATAGACAAAACGACAACAAAAGAGATATAGAAAGTATTAAACAAAAGCGACAAAGAGAGTTCACACAGACATAGAAAAGGTATGCTTTTATTTCAAGAATATAAACAAACATAAACATACAAATGACTTTCGGGCCCTTGATCCGACAGAAGACCTTGGTGTTGGGATGAACCTGGTGTTCCCTATAATATGTAATTCTAGGGCCGTAATACCATTCTTTGTATCTAGTCAGTGCAGCTTCGACACCTCAATTACCACTATTAGACGCTAGGGAGGGAGACTTATCATAAGTCGTGTGGTTTCAGGTCACTTTCAGTCATATGCTTTCCTCTCTTTGCATGTTGTACGTGCTGGTGTCATTCTTTAATTAGTACTATCACATGCTAGGAAAGGAATATTGTTAGAAATCTCGTGCCAACGGTCATGGAGGTACTTGCTCTCTTCAGCCCTATCTTTACAGTTACAAGGGATGTAATTATGATCGGGCACTGATTGTGTGCCACAAAGAAATATGTACGATCTAGAAATTTTCAATCTCCCTCGGATCTAATGGTTGCTTGTGGGAATCGCCAATTAGCACTATCAGCTGCTAGGGAGGGCCAGCTCTCTACAAATAACCCTGCCTGACAGTTTGGAATTCGGTTGCCATTCGTTGCCAGATGCTGGCCTGGAAATTAAATTTCTCACTGAGTCATTGTAAAGAAAAAATCTCTCCCTGTCTCATGTCGTGGTGCTATAATACGTAATTCCAGAGCTGTAATACCATTCTTTGTATCTTTGTATCTTTGTGTTGCTCGAAAAACCTCAATTAGCACTATTAGATGCTTAGGACGGCGTTTGGGGCAATCTTCAAAATGGCCAAGGATATTCCTAATTTTAAGATAATGATCACTACAAACGTTATACTATGAAATGTATAAATTCCTTCCTTAGGTAAACATATAGATGGTCATTCAAAAGCCTTGACAAAAAGTTGATTACTGTCACAAAGACGAATCGCAGCAGGATATACCAGGGAGTTTATATTTACTGCTCTTCCACTCGCCAAACACAATTTCCTCAGCTCTCACACCAAGTCCAAGATCTCTTCGAGCTGTGTGTCATTACCCGTCTTTATAAGCAGCTAATGGAATATTTCCGCTACTCCTTCTGGGATCCTTCCTTGTATCTAGTACGTGCTTGTCCTTAAAAGTCCATTAGAGTTATGAAATGCTAGGAAGGACGCACAACGTCGTTGGCCACCAGTTTTCATTCCTCTTGTATCCCTTGTTTGCATCTGATATGCGCTGGTGTAAAGCGGCAATTACCACTATGAGATGCAAGGGAGGGAGACTTATCATCATTTGTGTGGTTTCAGGTCATTTTGAGACACATGCTTTCCTCTCTTTTCATGTAGAACGTGCTGGTGTCATTGTTTAATAAGCATTATAACATGCTAGAAAAGGAACACTGTTAAGACTCTAGTGTCAACGGTCATGGAGGTACTTGCTGTCTTCAGCACTATCTTTACAGTTACAAGGAATGTAATTATGATCGGGCACTGATTGTGTGCCACAAAGAAATATGCATGCTCTAGTAATTTTCACAATTCCTGGGATCTGACAGTTGTTGGTGGGAATCACCAACTACCACTATCAGATGCTATTGAGGGCCAACTCTTTACAATTAAGCCTGCCTAATAGTTTGAAATTCGGTTGCTAATCGTTGCCAGATACTGGTCTGGAAATTCAATTTGGCACTGACTCATTGTGGAGAAAAACTCTCTCAATGTCTCATGTCGTGGTGCTATAATATGTAATTCTAGAGCCGTACTACCATTCTTTGTATGTATTCAGTGTTGCTTGAAAAGGCTCAATCAGCACTATTAGATGTTTAGGACGGCGTTTGGGGCAATCTTCAAAATGGCCGAAAATATTCCTAATTGTAAGTTATATTCAATTTGGCATTAACTCATTGTAGAGAAAACATCTCTAACTGCCTCATGTCGTGATGCTATAATGAGTAATTCTAGAGCCCCAATACCATTCTTTGTATGTAGTAAGTGCTGCTTGAAAAATTAAGTTGGCTCTTTTAGATGCTTAGGACGGCGTTTGGGGCAATCTTCAAAATGGCCAGAGATATTCTTAATTGTATGTTAATGGTCACTACCAACGTTATACTATGACCTGTACTTTTGGTTTCCTTAGGTAAACATATTGATGTTCATTCATAAGTACTGAGACTTTGACCAAAACGTGGTTACTGTCACAAAGACGAATCGCAGCAATACATGCCAGGGACTTTCAATTAATAACGATTCCACTCCCCAGACACAATTTCCTCACCTGTCAGTCCAAGGTCTCTTTGAGGGACGTCATTACCGCCTTTATAAGCAGCTAATCGAATGTTTTCGCTACTGCTTCAGTGATCCTTCCTTGTATCTAGTACGTGCTGGTCCTTAACCTTAAACTAGCACTATCAGATGTTAGGAAAGACGCACAACATGGTTGGCAACCAGTTTTCATTCCACTTCTATCCCTTGCTTGCCTCTGATATGGGCTGGTGTAAACCATCATTTAGCACTATCAGATGCGAGGGAGGGAAATTTATAATCATTTGTGTGGTTTCAGGTCACTTTGAGACACATGCTTTCCGCTTCTTTCATGTGGTACGTGCTGGTGTAGTTCTTTAATTAGCATTATCACATGCTAGGAAAGGAACATTGATAGTACTTGCTCTCTTCAGTACTGTCTTTACAGTTACAAGGAATGTATTTATGATCGGACACTGATTGTGTGCCACAAAGAAATTTGAAAGATCTATCAATTTTGCAACCTTCATGAGATCTGATAGTTGCTGGTGGGAATCACCAACTACCACTATCAGGTGCTAGGGAGGGCCACATATCTACAATTAACAAACCCTTATAGTTTGAATTTCGGTTGCTTTTGGTTTCCAGATGCTGGCCTGGAAATTCAATTTAGAACTCACTCATTGTAGAGAAAAATCCCTCCTTGCCTCATGTCGTGGTTCTATAATATGTAATTCTAGAGCCGTAATACCATTCTTTGTATCTAGTTAGTGCTGCTTGAAAACCCCAATTAGCACTATTAGATGCTTGTTACGGCATTTGGGGCAATCTTCAAAATGGCCAAAGATAATTAGCACTATCGCATGCTAAGAAAGGAACATTTTTAGTACTCTATTGTCAACGGTATGCTTTCTCCCGGAATGCTTTCGCTACTGCTTCTGAGATCCTTCCTTTCATCTAGTACGTGATGGTCCTTAAAATTCCACTAGCACTATCAGATGCTAGCAAGGACGCACAAAATAATTGGCCACCAGTTTTCATTCCACTTCTATTACTTGCTTGCATGTGATACGGGCTGGTGTAAAGCGGCAATTAAAACTATCAGATGCAAGGGAGGGAGACTTATCATAAGTCGTGTGGTTTCAGGTCACTTTCAGTCACATGCTTTCCTCTGCTTTCAGGTGGTATGTGCTGGTGTCGTTCTTTAATTAGCACTATCACATGCTAGGACAGGAACATTTTTAGTACTCTAGTGTCAACGGTCATGGAGGTACTTGCTCTCCTTAACCCTATCTTTACAGTTACAAGGAATGTAATTATGAAATATGCATGATCCAGCAAATTTCACCCTTCCTGGGATCTGATACTTGCTTGTGGGAATCACCAACTATCACTCTCAGATGCTAGGGAGGGCCACCTCTCTACAATTAACAATGCCTTTTAGTTTGAATTTCAGTTGCTTTTCGTTGCCAGATGCTGGCCTGGAAATTAAATTTCTCACTGGAACATTGTGGAGAAAAAATCGCTAACTGCCATATGTGGTAGTGCTATAACATGTAATTCTAAAGCCGAAATAACATTCTTTGTATCTAGTCAGTGTTGTTTGAAAACCTCAATTAGCACTATTAGATGCTTAGGACGGCGGTTGGGGCAATTTTCAAAATGGTCAAAGATATTCCTTATTGTAAGTTAATGGTCATTACCATCGCTATACTATGACCTGTATTTTTGGCTTCCTGAGATAAACATATTCTTGTTCATTGATAAGCCCTTTGGGTTTGAGAGAAAGGTGATTACTGTCACAAAGACGAATCCCAGAAGGACATGCCAGTTAGATTATATTAACTGCGCTTCCACTCCCCAGACACATTTTCCTAACCTGTCACTCCAAGCTCAAGATCTCTTCGAGCTGTGTCATTTCCGTCTTTATAAGCAGCTAATCGAATGTTTTCGCTACTGCTTCAGAGATCCTTCGTTGTATCTAGTACGTGCTGGTCTTTAAAATTCCACTGGCACTATCAGATGCTAGCAAGGACGCACAACAACGTTTGCTACCAGTTTTCATTTCACTTCTATCACTTGTTTGCATTTGATATGGGCTGGTGTAAAGCAACAATTAGCACTATCACATGCTATCGAGATACTTATCATAAGTCGTGTGGCTTCAGGTTGCTTTCATTCACATGTTTTCCTTTCCTCTCATGTGGAACGTGCTGGTGTCGTTCTTTATTTAGCACTATCACATGCTAAGAAAGGAACATTGTTGGTACTCTAGTGTCAACGGTGATGGAGGTACTTGCCCTCTTCAGCCTTATCTTTTCAGTTACAAGGAATGTAATTATGATCCTGCACTCGTTGTGTGCCAAAAAGAAATTGGCATGATCTAGCAATTTTCACCCTTCCTCCGATCTGATAGTTGCTTGTGTGAAACACCAACTAGCACTATCACATGCCAGAGAGGACCACCTCTCTACAATTAACCTTGCATTACAGTTTGAATTTCTGTTGCTATTCCTTGCCAGATGCTGGCCTGGAAATTAAATTTCGCACTGACGCATTGTAGAGAAAAAATCTCTCCCTGCTTTATGTCGTGGTGCCCGTAACATTAACTGAAACAGAACATGCAATTGGTAGGTTGAAAACCAATTAAGGCCCAGGCTAGGATAAAATATTAAACAAATACAGAAATCATACACTAATTAGTGATTACGGTCCCTGTCTATTACAAATTGCTTAATGTGTTTTTTTTGTTGTTTTTTTTTGACAGAGGTTGTATACCAGGAAGTTTTTTACTTGGAATCTGACTACAAGTCTATTAGAACAAAGGCGAGATGGTCAAGCCCCAAAATAACAATTTTAAGCTTCCTTCGAAAATTATTCCCATCTGTTTTGAACAGTTGACTCGCCGATTTTGTAATAAATGTAGTAAAATAAAGGGATGTCAGATAGGATCTAAAAGATGCTACTCGGTGATTGATGATATTTTTATTTTGCATCGGAATATCTACACCAGCGGAAACAAAAGCTGCTTTGTACTTTTGCAGATTGTGCAAAGGGCTTCGACACTGTGTGGCGAGGAGGACTGGTTTAAACTTATAGATAGTTATCAACGGTAAATGTTTCACTGCCATTATAAATATATATATTTCGATGAAACCTCGTGTTAGCATCGGTCATGCTCAATGGAGATACAAGCTTGAAAACCTTCATCTCGCTGACAGATGAACCAGAACAATACATGAATATTCTATGCCTGGTTCACTCGCATCGTGGGCAAATTGCTTCACACAGTCATTTTATTGCTCAGTTTGAAGTGGCTTTCCATGTTGCCCGAACCTTTCAGCCTCCTACATGTTGCTACCAGTGTGCCCGAAATGTGTAAAATGGCCGACTATTCAGAAAAAAAAGGTTACATATATTCGGATCAAATGATTATTTATCCAGTAAATATGTTGTTCTCCTGCATCGCGCTTCGAAATCTGAGTTCTGGTTGGCTGACAAACAGGCTTGCACATGACACTGTTTCGCCTGTTGTGAGTTACAAGATAAAACACTAACTTACACTTTCATGGAGAATAATAGATTTTCAAATTTGTCATAAGTAGGTGGATTTCAGCCAAACACCAACCAACATATTAACAATTATGACTAATGTGTAAGTAAGCCACTTCACCCGTGCTGTAAGTCCTAAATGTCTGAGTTTGAATCCTTAATTAAAAGAAAAGTTAACCCAAACCTGTAGAAAGCGTAACCTTACAGACCCATGAAAAACTGCACCTTTTCTTCTCACGGGTTTTCAGGCCGTATTTTGGGTTTGGGTCTGATGATCTCATTTTGACTTCTTCACTTCATCTCTACTTAAGGGCGAAATTCTGATTAACATCTTTCATAGAGAGTGTTTTACTGAATGCAATAAAGTTATCCCCCACTCCAAGAGACCACTCAGACTCAGGTAATAAAAATACGAAGGAAATTTATGGCTCTGAAACTGTTAATATGGTCCTTAACGCCCACCTTTAACAGAAAAAATATTTTAATGAACTTATGTGGAGCAAACGGTACAACACATATAAGATATAATAAGGAACAACTTTTGGTCTTTTCAGTAAACCCCCAGTTTTAGGTTTAGTTTTGTCACAATTCAGTTTATTAAACTATAAATAATTCAAACTCACACTTGTCGACCAAGATTTCAAGGGTTTTGATTTGAAGAAATAAAAAGAATCTTTAGATATGAACTCCTGTTTGTACTCAAAACATTTTATCCAACAAATGATTATTTCATTACACCTGCTAACAGGCGAGTCACATTACTGGGTATTGTCTTAATCCTTAGTTGAATTGATTTTATACAATCCAAATTGTAGTCTGCATACTAGTATTTCCCTTTTTGGAGTTGGTTTAGGTACACAGAAACCTGATTGCCAGAAGAAGAAAAAAACGTTTAATAAATGCTGTAGCCTGTGCACTATAAACATGTATCCATAATGGGAACTGCTACAAGGAAACTAAAATGCACTGGTAGCGACGACAACCTGAGACTGGTTAACATGTTTACATACAACAATACCCACCAAAATAAGGCCATGTAGGAAGTAAATTAGATGGTTTGTACCTTTCAAACCCTAAAAGCAAAATCACAGAGGACTTGGTTGTAAAAATGTAAAACGGCATCTAACGGGCGTCCGCAGCACTGTCAGTTATGTAGACAGCAACATTCTACATATTCTAGTCAAAGAACGGATAGGACTTTGTTTGGAATTCCTGTTTCTTACTTCCTCTGGACGAATTGCGATTAACCAAACATTTACAAAGAAGGAAAGAATCATAAAAATCAACAGTTTATATACAGACAGAAATGTGCTATTTGTTATGCTCTGATTGTTATATAACATCATCCTCAAGAATTTTTCACCCGCATATCTATATTGGCCAAAAGTATTACACTATCAACGCTTGATAAAAAATCAGTTAAAAGTAATTATACATTTCTAACTCAGAACGAGGAACAAACGAAGTATAAAAGTATATCTTCAAACTAAGCAATTCTATTTATTATATTAAAATACGAACCAGATAGTTAACAGCATCGAATTTTGCAATGTGCCTGTAACAAAAAGTGATCTTTACTTATCCGGATCAGTGGGCTCAAGACTAGAAATATACTAATAAATGCGGATGTGATCATTAAAAACTAATGGTTGGGTTATATGTCTTTAATTCATCTGTAACGTGTCATTCCTATATTGACGAAGGTTATAACATTGAATTTTCTCTTTGGCAATCTATTAATCATACTTCAAATCTCACCTCAAAATGATATTCAATGTTGCCCAGCGGCCTTCCTGCTACTTCGAAGTCAGCATGTAGTAAGAAGAAGAAACTCGAGAGTAATTCCATCTAACAGGGAGCTGACACTTTGACTGACCACTTCTGTCTGTATAACAAGGAAATACTTGGACTTAACATCACCCAGATGGCCTGAACTGTAAGCAAATAGTCTCAATTTATTTAATACTTGGTCAGCAAAATTCATCAGACCTCTCTGAACATTTCTTCTGACAATGTTTTGTCATTTTATAACTTCTCAACAGGTCATAAAGTAACAAACTATCATAACAGCTTTGCTTGACAAGGTGACACCTGACTGTCCTGTCATTTTAGTATTAAAGATTATTACACCTGGAAATTTCAGGAGAAGGACAAACACGAGAAGGTTTTTAAAACAGTGCTGTACACATTACATGACTAACGACATGTTTTCTTGCTTATGTCGTTTCCCTATGCTCACAAGGAAATCTCACTCTTGGTGCATTGGAATCTACTTAGGTGCAAGGTCAATATTTCGCCACAGATTTAAATTCTAATTGGCACCGCTGACAATGAAACGTAGGTCGATCGTAAAACTATATGTAGCTCATCTGACAAGACCACACTGGTTACAAGTTAATCACTTACTGTTTGTTTGGCACCTGTTTCCACTTCTTCTTCTTAACTTTCCGCCAATAACGTATGAGCACGTTGGACAGGTGAGACCATTCGGAACTCCTGGGCCCATATTTCCTACGCTGAGAACTCTAAGAAGAAGCGCCATATTTGGGGGTTGGTGTTAAAATTTGCACCGGTTTCTTCTGTAGAGCAAACAACAAACTGGAAACTTCAAATAGAACTGTAAAACAGCAGTCTGTTATGTAAACACGCAAGGAGGGTTGCGTAAAATTACCGTGAAACATTTACAGGACAATGTACTGTAAAACTGTAAATCTATGGTAATTTGTAGTTACACTCAACCTGAAAGTTAAGCAACAGTAAATGCTTGTAGTATTGCACCATAGAGAGGTGTAAACCGGCCAACACTAGAATGCACTGTAATATTTAACATTAGTTTACACCGCATTTTTACATACAAGTTTTACAGTGTAGTGTAGCTTACCTATGGGTGTATTATCATTTGTACATGCACGGGTTGCTCCGATGTTGCTTGTCCTTCTTTCTAATAGTTTCCATGGTACGTTTACCTGTTAACGGATTTTCTGACAATAACGGCGTTCGAATTCGAACTCCCTCATCCGTAAAGGTCGAACTCTCCTACTACACCACGTGACTTGTCAGAAATGTCAGGCAACTATTTCCGATTACAGTTGTTCCGACGTGGGCCTTCGAAAAGAAAAAAGCTCCACAAAACGGTATTAGACGAACGATTGGGCAAATTTAGGAGGTGACGGTTCATGAACTTCAGATGGCCCTGAAGGAAAGAAGATTCATTCGTGCGAGAGTCAGTTAACGTAAAAGACAGCTCATGGCCGAGGTACTGTTCATTGCAAAGATTATAACATTCTCTCTTGAATACATAAATGTGTTTAACCTGTATGAATTCGTCGCTGAGTTATCTTTCTTTAAAATGTGGAGTATTGTGCTGCCGACTGGGGATCTGAAGGACCCAAGGCTTTTAAGCGTATATGGAATTGACGAATGAAAGAACTAGGAGATATCAGCTGTTTGTAACCTGTGACGTAAATGTTCTGAGTTGTCTATCAATGTGACATGTAATAACATAGGGACAACGCACTGTTTTAATGTTATATGTTTTAATTATAGCGAGTACATGTGTGAAGTGCCCTGCAAATTATTCCCTGACCATTGTGCCAGGATTAAGTTTCTTGATCATTTCATGTTATGAATTGATATATATACTTAAGTTGCAAATATAACTGTAGCAGCTTACAGCGGTCTCATGTGACAAAAGTGTTCCTCGCTTGGGACAATTACGTCAGAGCCATGACAGAATGGCTGCGTTTTATGCTAGGCGATGGATTATGGTCAGATGTCAGATGTTTCTGCTGTCGTAGTAGCTGTTAGAAAAAATACTTTACCGAAATAAACATAACACTGATCAACCTTTTCCGGCAAACTTAACTTAGAACATGGGCTGTTTTTTACTTTAATGTCAGCATTATATGGTAGGACATTTTACCTTTAGGCGACAAAACAGTTCGAACCGAAAGCTCCCTTATTTGCTTGTACTGTCGGTGTGACACCAAAGCAGACTTGTGTTTTCCACTCGACACTGTGGACTGTAGACTTTTTGGGGGGGAGGGTAAGTGGGGGGGGGGAATTTTCAAAGAGAAGTACATATGGAGCTTTTTGTAATGTCTTAAAGAACAAAAATAAGAGGAAAATGTTAGATTTTTGCCCCTCTAAGAGGCGTTATTGGCTGCAAATACATGTGCACTGTGTTTTCGTCGGAGTGCAAATTATCCCTGGGGCGTTAGGATGGTAAACGTGGCGCGACTCTCCAACACAACATTCCAACACAACATTCCAACACACAACATTCCAACACAACATTCCAACACAATAAAATAAAGAGAAGTCGTTATCTGTATAACGTTAAAATTATCGTTATGGTATGCAACTCAACTTATGACTGCCTCTCAAACATGTCATTGGAGTTTTATTTCGGGAATATTTCATTTATACGACGGAGGACAGCATCATGATGGCAGGAAACCCGGCAGAACCCGGGGAGAAATCCACGACGCTCCACGGGTTCCTGACAAATCTTCCTAAGTCCATTAGCAGGCAGAACTGAGCTGAGCTTAATTCAGAGTGATAGGAGGCACCTGAGTCATTGTGCTACTCTCACTTATTGGCTACGGAAAGCCCCCTCCAATTTTCACCATTGTAAGGAAAGTACAAGTTGCTAAATCATTAACATTAAACATGGGAATAAATTTTACATGTTATTACAAATGTACTTGTATCACAATGTATGACAATATCATCAAAGGTAAACGTGCAATGTGTGCCTATTTTCTTCACAATATCGTGCTTAGTTCACTCGCCTGCCTTTTATCAAAAAGAATACAAACTCTTTCCGTTTATTTATTCATTCATTGATGTTTTATGCTGTACTCAAGAATGATTCACTTGTACGACGGCGGCCAGCATTATGGCGGGATGATGCCTGGCAAAGAATGGGGGAAACCCACGACCATCCACAGGTTGCTGGCAGACATTCCCATGAAGGGCCGGGGAGGAAGCCAACATGACCCAGCCTTGAACTCAACGCGGTCTCCTTAGTGAGAGACTACTGGGTCATTATGCTACAGTAGCGTCTTAAATGTCTCGGTCACGAAGGTCCTAGCAAACCTTTAGCGTGGGAATTGGTCAAGCTGGTTAGCGGCATAATGTTGAAACTATGTCATATCCAAACATGTCCAAGCAAAGAAATAAGTGAATTCCTTGAATATGATATTGCTCAGTTTGATTCTAGAGTGGTATTTCTTTAATGTGGTTACACATTAAGTGATTTACTTTGCCGATCTGAGAACAGTTTCCCCCCAAAATTCGAAAATATAGGTCAAAAGTATCAAGCTGAAGCTATTTCTTTATAACAGAAGGTCTGGTGAATGTGCCAGAAGTGCGTAGAAGCTTGTGAGGTATATAACTTCCGGTTTGTCTCCAGAATTTGTGTACGTTGATTTGCTGTATTAGAAAAACACAAACAAAGACATATTAAAAATGAACGTTTATTGTCATATGAGAAGGTGACAGATACACAGATCAGTAAGTAATCGAGACAATGCTCATGTTTTGTTTGTTTAACGTTATTAGAGCCCCTTTCTAACATTCAACGGAATAATAAGATATAACACTGCAAGAATGCTGGTCGATGATATATCGATCTGAATGCCCAGTAGACAGTGGAGTATTTTAAAAAGTCGAAAGTTTTTATTAAGAAGTATTTAACACCAAGTACCGTACCAATGATCAAAGAATCTGATTGTCCAACAAATAACAACGCGAGACTTTTTACAAGGATAATTTACCGTTATTCCTCACATTACAGGTGAGTCACCACACATGCAAATACACAAGTTTTTTATCTACACAGAATAAAACCCAGAGATATAACCTCCTTACTTTCACGCAGGAGAGGTCAGAACTTGTCCTAAACTGGAAATCGCTAAACGTTTTGTTGTACAAGACAGTAAAAACATGACAGTGAGACCATCAACGTAAATGTAGCAAAAACACAGTTTCTTTTAGTTTGTATAAAATGTAAATGTACGCTAAAGGCCAAAATACAGAGACATTTTGATCACTTAAAATGTCATTTGTCTAGTTCAATAAGTCAGCACAGAAAATTAAACATATCGGGAAAATCAAATCGTCATTGAGAGTACATTCTCTCGTGTAAGCTATGGTCTTATACATAGCATGTTATATGTTCATATAGATGACTCAGGGGGCTTACTACCCATTAAAGTCTGTCGTGTTGAGATAAGTGACGACAGTTGTTACATTTTATTGAGGAACCCATTTTCGCAGAGCGGCTTTAGCATGGGACTGAATTTCTTTTGTCCCGTGGGTTTTACACAAGACAATCTTTCACCATTGAAATCTCGTTTGCTCGAGGTGTATAAGTTAAACGGGTAGGATCGGATAAAAGACAAAACATCATCCTATCTGAAAGATAGATATCAGTGCGTCGTGCACAAAGACATTGAACTCAGATGTAATCCTTCTTCTAGTCTCCTAGCATATTTGCTCTAACGGTAGCCACGGTTCCCGAGGCTGTCGTTGTCTCCCGAAGAGTTATGTCCCCTACACTTGGTGACTGCAGGACTGCCGCTTTAGCCCAATAGCGTCCAGTAATGGTACCAATTATCCGCCTTACAGAACAAGACTTGTGTTGGTCAATTGTTCTTGGCGACGGACCAGTCATATAGACGCCACACGGGACTGATCTCTTTCTCATGGGAAGTCATTCAGTGCAGTGAGCTCGTGTAACTGTCCCTTTCTTTGTGATGAACATCGCCGTGTCCACGTAAATGCGCTGACATCCAGATTAGCATTCGTCATTTTGAATAAATACGACACCAGGATGGGCTCAATCCATGTAGAAATAGCATGAATCGCGTTCCAACCTTATGTTGTTGCTGACGACAGCCGTTGATTGCAGAGAGACAATTCCGTACAACCAAGCAGCCAACAGAAATCATGTTAACAGCGCTCACCACTCCCCGATTTCAGCAATATCACCAATGCTCGCAGAGCAGTTTAAGTACTCTGTAATCTTGTAGCTCATGTCTCCCGTCCACTGTGTACTAATAATATATGTTTGACGGGAATGTCAACCTATGCCTTCCGACCTGTTTACTTATCTATCTTGGTTTCATTAATAACAGAGCCACTGTTCGACTGAAACTCGAAACAATGACGCCACTGGACAACCCTTTTCTCTCAGTTACTAGTCTAAGTAGAGAGGCTCTTATCAGTTATTTTTTACAAAAACGTACGATCACATATAGTACTAATCCCCTGTAAGCAGTGACCAGTTCAAATTCAGCCACCATGCACAGGGTCAGGTTGATTTTGTTCGAAATGAATGTTAGTCTTTGTTTTCTTCTCTATATGACTCTATAGAAAAAAATCCTCGCTGCGTACGCTAAGAAAAACAGATGTAGGTTCATGATATCCTCTGCACAAGGAAGAAAGGAAAATTGGTCGATCTATGAACTGGTCGGAGTAAGAGAGGGTAAGACACAAGACCACTTTGTAGTGGTCGGTACATGGAGAATACACACTGATCAAGAACAACATCTCAAGGTACCAACGGCCGAAAAAGACTGCCTCCTATTGGCGGATAAAGGCCTGCATCATATCAATGGGTAGAGGGAAGATGATGGTGGAGTTCTTCTCGGCCGATATTGCGTTGAGCGTTTGCAGGTAGCGAAGCTGGAGGGCGGCGGGCGACTCGGTGATGACGTCAGCAGCTTCTTTTAGGGCGCGAGAGGCTTTCTGCTCTCCTTCGGCAGCGATTACCTGGAAGCAGGAACATTTATTTAAATGACAATTAAATCTGATTTTCAAGTGAGTGAATGAGCGAGTACTTGGGGTATAACGTCATATTTAACAATGTTTCAGTCATATAATCACGAATAGTCCTTCTGGTGTGTGCATATAGTGTCTTCTTGTGGCAGTGTGCCACTGGAACATCATGCCGAAGACACCAGTCATGACACCCCACCTAGTACATTATACTGACACCGGACCGACCAGTCCTGATTAAATACTCTAACTTCTCAATGCTGAGCGCCAAAATGGGCGACAACAAGTACCAGCGAACGCTCTAACCAAAAGGTCACCGAGACGGTCCTGATTTTCGAGAAGATCTGACTTGTAAGAGAGCTGTATGGACGGCAGTTAAGGAGGGCCCATCAACACCGAAGAAAAACCTTCGTACAGCTCATGTCCATAACAGGCCATCCCAAGGTGCACTGGATTGAAGTCTTTCAATGACCGATTAAAGGTCATTGTCTGACTGTGTCATTACGTATCTAAATCCCAGAACAACCAACTGATTGTCTGTTTAGAACCCATATCTTGTGGGCATTACCGCTGAAAGGCAAGCGCCCCCAACGACGCGCTCCTTTGTACGCCCCAAAAAAAGAACCCTCTGGTACACTGCTAAACTAATGGTGTAGCTTTACAGTGTAAAGTGCTGGCAATTTTGTAACCAGTAATTTTTGGTGTATATTTATACGCTGCTGTAAAGACACAGCTGCCTGTATATTTAACGCATAATCACCTTTTTGAGTAAAACCTCTTTTAGCAATTACATTGGTTATTGGACTTCGGTGTAAATTTAGAAATGAGGTGAATATTTTCACCATGTCTTATAATCCTACAGAAAGAGAGTGTAAACTAACTCCAAAAATTGTAGCATTATTTCTACAATTGAATTAACTGTTCCAGTTTACATATGTTTGTGCTGTAAAATAACATTCTGTTTTTGGCAAAGCATATGTTGTTAACCCACCTTGGCGCGGGCATCGCGGGCAGCCTCGGCCTCGGCAGCCATAGCTCTCTGTAACTGCACAGGCAGACGCACATCCTTACTGTGAACACAAATGAAAAGTCTGATATTAAGTATCCATATATACACAATTCCATCAGTTCTCAGTGTAACTTCCGAAGCAGATGGTTCTTGTCTATGTACATGAAGGGATTAGGGTTACAAGAAAATACTTCATATTATTGTTCATGGAGCCATAACAGCTGAAGGTGACATTAACCGTCAGGCTTTGGACTGGATTTTACGAATAAAACGTTGTGTTTTTTTAGGGGCACGAAGCTGTCAAAGGTGACGGCGATTTCGCTAAGAAATTTTAAAAAATATGTGAACAAAGACGCGAAATTTCCAGCTTACTTTGCAAAAGGTCACATACCCGTTGAGACAGACTTTCAAAGGTAGGAAAAAAATACATAAATTTGCTGAGGTATTCTATTTTTCTGATGAGCTAAATTTTGGAGTGTTGTGACATTGTAAGGGAAGTGCATGGAACGGGAGTGGGTAGCTGAAGATTTTACCCTAATTGCCATGCGAAAGGTTTCTGAGGTCAAACAAACGTAAACGGACAGCCAGTAGATGATGCTTCTGAGGCCAGGCATCCTTATATATCTGAACCTCAGCACTCCTATTCCCACTCATCCCTATCCCTTCCCAATCCATGTGAAATAATTCAAAAACAAAACCGCCACAGTACGGGAATAATGAACGCCATATATTTTCTACGTCACACTCACACTTCTACGCGCTCCACTTTGATTCCCCAAGGATCTGTTGCAACATCCAGAGAGTCCTAAGAAAACATAAAAAGTCAGTAACTAGTATCTATTGATGTAATAGGTTGATTAATTGATTAATTTATTGACTGTCAATGCTGTGCTCGAGGAATTTTCATTCATTTGACGGCGACCAGGTTCCAGGGTGAACGTTTTCCCACCCAAAGATTTCTGCAACCCAAAAAGGTTAGTGGGTCGTGAGTTCCTCGCCAGCGGGATCTCCCCGGTTCCTCCCAAAATTGTGCTGGCCACCGTAGTGTAAGTAAAGGATTCTTGCATACGGCGCAAAACACCAATCAAATGAATAAATAAATTAGAATGCCAGTTTATTATATAAAGACACCACACTGTGCGCAGATTAAATATAGAACCTCAGCAGGGAAATGATATCTACTGTCCACCATCAAAGTCCTGGCCCCCGGCTTCATGAAGCATACATGTACTTAGTGTTAGGTAGCCCTTACCCTAGTGCATTTCATATCTCTACAATATATGTTGTTACGGTAGTTAACGGAATCCTTAGCTAAGTGTGCTTTATGAAACCGAAGCCTGACTGATACAGACACAGCAGGTTTACAGATAGAACTGTTATCAGACGCATGGCTTATGAGCATTCAGGCTGTTCCCAGAGGGCGTTCCCCCATCAGATACACGCTATTGGTGCTTTCTGATATCGTTAATCATTAGACAACTTAAACACACCGTTATGGCAATTGTGAAATGTTTCAAGTTAAGGTTTTTTCGCGAGGAAGCAGCTTACTGAAATTGTGTTATCTTCGCCACAAACAAACATCAGTAAAACACAGCCGATCGAAATTCTGGTATGTTCCCATCAATGTTTTAAACGAAAGATCTGGTATACGTGGAATTGCATGTATACAGTGGACACTTTCGCACAATCGGGCATCAGTATCCACTTTCATAAAACTTCGTAATACACATAGAAATGTTTTTGGAAAATATTTGTCAGTAGTGCATGACGTATTGCACGTTATATTTCCATAAAGTGACGTGAGTTTAGTGGAAAACATGAATCATCCGTGAGTTCCCACCTGCATGGAATTGCTGATTTGTTCCCTATCGGAGAGAATCTCGCTGAGATTTTTGGTGCCAAGAACGTTACGGAGAGTGGTCTGGGCGAGCAGGCGTGTGGAGCGGTTGGCATCCTCCACGTTGGTCACCGATATTGTGGCGTTAGACACTCGGTAGTACACCACAGCATCCACGGCCACCGTCACGGAATCCTTGGTCAAAACCTGATGTAAAAACACAAGCAGCATGTATGACTAACTGACAAATCAATTAGATTATTCAGGTAGATTTATGGATGTATGTGTGTTTATTTTTAAGACAATAAAGAAAATAAAAAACACGGTGCGAAAGATTCAGAGAGGGTTTGATTACCAAATGAAAGAGGACATGATATTTCAGCTAGGACGACGCATTCAGCATAGAGATTTGTACCAGATTCTCTGCTCAAAACTGCATTAGGATCACGCTTCCACAGAATATAACACACCTATGATTGTTATATTCCGTTCCGTTGATGTGACCTTTCAATGTCACGTTTGGACTGTAGTTCAGCAATCATTGTTCTCTGCCCTACAAACTGCACTTGGTAAAGAGATAAAACGACTCTAGGAAAAAGGGATTAGATGGTGTGTGCAAAACTGTCACATAAATCACACTCAACGAACGCCAAACCCAGTACGAACACTGAAGGCATTTATGCATTACAAATGCCTGGTATATCAGCTCCGAAAAATTGTGCTTCCGCCTAACAATGGGAATACGGCATATTTTGTAAATGCCCTGAGGTGGCTAGGTAGGATCGGGAGCTATTGTTATGTCAAACACTAATCGCAGCGCAACGCGTATGTTACAATGTAGGAGTTTCCATTGTGACGTTGTATTGCCTTTAATATGATGTCATTATCATAGCTTATAAATTTGTGTGTTTATCGGGAAATCGAGGCCGGCGCACACAAGCCAAAAGTAGTGATAAATCAGGGCTCACTGATCTCTTACTGGGTGGCTTTGACCCCTGTAAGTTGTTTGTGAAATGTGCGAAAAATTTCATTGGTCATGCCTTAACAGGAATTTGACTGGAGTTTTCTCAGAGGATAAGGGCTTTGAGTTCCGGAGGCTTTAGGGCATGCAGATCTAGGGAGGCCAAAACGTTAACATGTAAGTAAATGGGAAATTAATTGTGGTGTGTAGCATGATGATCCGTGAAAGGAACATCAAGAAAATGACGTTAATGTCCTGCTGCCGGGCGTTTGACGGGTCCCCGTTGTATTAACGTTATAAATGTTTATGGTTTAGGTACATGTGTTTCTTCCCTAAATGCTGATATATTTATTCCATCGAGGTATGCTTCATGTGTTAGCGCGGCTTACCTCTTGCGGAGGGACATCAAAAGACACGGTTCTCAAGTCAACCTTACTGTATGCATCAACACAAGGGACGATGAAAAACAAACCTAAAAACACAGAACACGTTCTTAATGCAAAGGTAAATGACAAATAAAAGTATTTTTATTCCTCACAGTTACTGACTGATTGGTTGATTCACTTGCTGGTGTTTATCGTCATAGTCAAGGATTTTTTCGAACATTTTAGACGTCAGGTTTATAGGTGGAGGAAATTGGAATTTCTTAGAATACTATGGCAATAAAAACTGGCATGAACTGTGAAAAAAAACACAGTTAAAAGAAGCACGCCTTATGAGACGTTATTTAATCAAGAAACAAAAAAAAAATTCCCGCCCAAAGGATAAGTCAATAAGCAAATATTATGCACACAGTGCATGCCGTGGGGTAGAATATCAGGAATTGTTCTCTCGAGCTCACACACCTGATATATCATTCCGCGATCCGCACTATATGTTTTGTTAAACGAGAGACAGTGGAAGAAAAAGGAACAGGTATAGCCCGATCTGATGAAGCCCCAAATTACGATCTCGTTAGCTGAAGAAATCGTCGTCCGATAGTTTACTTTACAAACAAGTGGACTTTAGAAAGCGGACAAAGTGAAGTAATAGTATAAAATAAAAGCATGAGATCGTTGTCTATTACCGGGTGATCGCTAGGCATTGCCTCATGTATATTCACCAATGGAAACCAAGAACCACCCTGTGGGATATCATCATACCAGTGCGATACCTTTTCCCGCGCTATGGCGATTTGGTCCCAAGCTGATTTGACTATTGATCTCTTGCACTACACGGGTAATACGTTATAAGTTTCCAGAGAAAACGTCATAGTAAATGCAAGAACGAACAATAGGCTACACAGCTTTGAGCCAAATTTGGCGGAAAACGATGCCCATTGTAATTAAGTAATCAAAACAATGCAATGATTAAATATTATCCGGGCATTCTCTTTTAATTGAATTAACCTACCTGGGCCCTTGGCTCCGCCCGTTAGCAGTCGACCAAGTCTGAATATTACCGCTCGTTCGTACTCTTGAACCACCTAACGAAGAGAAAACACCCAACAGTCATAAGGTACAGGGCGGAATATGTCTGCATGCCAACACAACATGTATAGCCAGGCGGCCATAGTGTTTAGCCTGCTAGCGCAGCACAATGTCTCAAGAGCCTCTCACAAATGCGTGTCACTGTGAGTTCAAGCTCACCTGATGCTGGCTTCCTGTCCAGTCGTATGTGAGAAGTTCTGCCATAATACTATCCACCTTCGTATAAACGAATATTCCTGAATGCGGCGGAAAACACCAGTCAAACAAAACAGTTATATAGCGACTGCAGAGAAGTCTTTGTTGACAGGGACCGCATCTTTACCGCATTGAATAAGGCCACCACCTAGGATATACCAACTGTTGCAATCAAAGCCCAACTGAGATAACGTGTTTCGATTAACGACAACTTAAAATGTAGCATGATTGCATGCTGATTTAATTCACTCCCCTAGTGAGAAATATTCCTTGTGTCTTTCGGTCGTCAATGAGAAATGCTAACCACTTATCTTCGCTTCAATCCGTGACAACTATACTCCGTCTGATTTCGGGCTTGAGAGACAACACGATAGAAGACCGACAAAGTTAAAGATGAGTTAAGGCTTTCATGAGATATGATGGCACACAATAATTATAAAAGCTGAATGAACACATTCATGAGTGGCGATGGCAAGCAATGCGCACAGTGATAACATTCCTTAGGAAATGGTGCTACACCACGAGGAGATTTTTGGATTAGTTTCTCTTTTTCATTTATTTGACTGTTTCACTCCATGCTGTAAAATGTTTCTTTCCATACACATGTACGATGGCGGTAAGTTTGAATGAACAGATGACAACGAAGGCCGTTAAGCATACCGGAACACCATTCTGCAGTATATACTCGAAGCCTGGAAATAAGATCGATCCTAGCATGCACAGATGCGCTTCGCCTCGGTGTACCTTTACCGTTTGCTAATCTATTGACGGAGAGTCATGTTGTGAGAACCTTGATGTTTGGCTGAGAGCCATAAGACGTGCTTTATTCTACCGATCTTATATAATAAAGCAACGGACGGTAATGCAACACGCAATGTAGCTGAGCCTGAATCTTCAGAAAATAGACCGAAATAGCTACCGATCTAGTATCCTTATTGTGCATTAATAATATTCTAATTTGGCCGTCTTTAAAAGTTCTAAAGCACAACAATATATCAACTCCCTACAAATGATAGAACAAAAAACCCGCTCATTCTCTTATTGACCGACCTCTCAATTACACAAAAGCACCATAGGGTGCCGTCGGTTCCCGGAATCCTTTCGAGAGATTTTTCTAATGATAGGCTGGAGATGTAATTGGATGTCCTGAATGTAATGATGTCAGCAAAGGTCAGTTATCAAGGGGGAGATAACCCCTATGAGTGGGAACATGAAAACGTCAATCAGACGATCACTTGATGTGATCGACCCGAATCAAGGAAGCTGGGTTACAGAAAGCGGGACAAAGATAGAGCTTTCTTATGGTCACACAGGAAGCAAGGAAAAAACACCTCTTAATGTTAAATTACCCGTTGTCTGGGGAAATCAAGTGTACGCGTTACTAGACATGATAAAAGTAAATGAAGGGAAGAAACTATTGGAACTGACAGAAAAACGTCTGTCTTAAAATTATATAGCATCCGCAATAAAGCGGAAAGATACTGTTCATTTATCGTATAACATCAGCATCAGCTGTTTCGGATTGTCTGTGAACACGAAGAAACAAAAACAAAAAAAAAACAAAAAAAAACAAAAAAACTAACCCAGCGGAAAAGTCCGTAATGCTAGACATGAGTATGTGCTAGAAGTACACGTATGTACAAATATCTTCGCATTAAACATTGTGGTCCAATCACACCTGGTCTCTGAAGGTGTGCTATAATTTCGGTAACAATCGTGATCATTTTCTTAACTGATGGCTGTTTAGTGCTGTGTGACTGTGGTCAGATGTGCGATTGGAGAAAAGACTTCAAAGGCTTATTTGTTGATTTGGCGCCTCTCTCACTCCCAGACCCAGCGACACAGTGAAGTGCTGCATATGCTCGCTCATTGTACATTTGCGTATCGTCAGTAGCACACAGTGGCGGCACAGCACATCCAACTTATCCAAGGGCGCAGTACATCAAAACGTATATTTGAATGATTATGGCTCATGGACATGGCGGCAATATTTCAGCGACGTATACAAACCGCAACGTTTGCCACACTGTGTAGAGTTGCTCTCGTACATGAACACTACCGGTACGACCAACACAGTGCAAGAGCTGCACTTCACCGAGCAAACGATTGTTTGGTTGTCGCTATTTTCGCGGCATTATGTTTTTATTGCTTACCTTGATGCAGAGGCAGAGTGAGAATGGGAACGTTATACAAATGACAAAGAGGGACAGTCCCCAGAGAATGTATCCACAGCAGCCTATATCACCATCCTGACTGCCCTCTTGGTTGTCTCCTACAAAACATGGATATGTACATTCATTACATCGCTGTTTATTGACCCTTTCGGCATAAGCTGAGAGACATGCGCAGTGCATTACTTTGGTTGGCAACAAATGGCAACAATAGCCAGAATTCTTTTTTCACCATTCTGGAGGTAACATTGTATCAAAACAACGATTCTGTCCACTGTGACGTTACAATTGAGATCGGCGTCATAGCTGTACAATATAGTGACGTCAATGGTATACAAAATCGAACAACGTCATACGTCTTGGTTGTTATCCCGAACTGGTCTATTGGTCTGTTGTCTGTACCCTTGTCTCACTTACTCTGCTGTAATCATTTATAATCTACACACAGTGCATGAGACGGTCGATCTTAGAAACCTATAGACTCAGCGAATTTCATACACTGACCCAATCATTTTACTTACATGTCTGTTGTTAAGGCCATTCTCATGAATTGGCCATACTCATGAACTGGCCATACTCAAGAATTTATCATTTATACGATGATTCGGCATCTGGGCAGAGGAAACAAGAATGCCCGGGTTAAACCACGAACTCGAGTGAAGTGAGTGACGAAATTTTCCATGACATAATTACATTCACACATTATTGGTAGAAAGGTAGTGATTCTCAGCGAACGTATACTACAACGACCGTTTTCGGCAAATTGTCACCAAGGCAGCGGATTTTGTTGCTCATGAACGAAAGACAAAAATCAGAAAAACAAGGATAATAAACACAAGTAGGAGTACAAATAGCTGTCGGTATTGATTCTCTTAGTCTCCACAGAAATTTCCATGATCAGCACCTTTAGGAGGCTGACAGAATCACCCAAGATATATTTTACATCAGTAGCCGCCATGGGCAGTTGTCTGATACGTAAGGGCTTCATTTACCTTTTGGAGACATTCGACAGTCTTTGTTATTAGGAAATGATGTCTACTATGACTAATGTCGATAGTCATACCAAAGACACCTCTGAACATCATGGTACCACCCCCCCTCGCCCACCCCCACCCCTGTAGCATCATGAAAATCAGAATAGGAAAACTACAGTCTGAAGGTGATGGTATCAAACAAAATCGGTAACATCATGACAAACAGAACAGGAAAACTACAGTCTGATCGTGATGGTATCAAAGAATAAAAAAAGGGGGAATCAGTAGTATCATGAAAATCCAAATCGGAAAACTCGTGTTTGAACATGATGATATAAAAAAAAATGGCAGCATCATATAAATCTGAACAGCACAACCACAGTCTGAGCCTGGTGGTATCAACGTATACTAGCAACAATATGGAAACCAGAACCTCAGAACTGCAGTCTGGATATCACGGTATCCAGAAACATGGCTAATATCATGGCAGCCATCTTGCTGGAAGACATGTCGTTATCAAACCAAAACCTGCACCAAGACCCCACAAACTGTGAGATCGAGCAAATCTCAACATTACATCACTTTCCAGTAAGGTCTGGTTTGAACCCACACCTTGTGGGGCCTACATATTGAAAAGCAAGCAAACTGGTTGTAATATACCATGGAGAATAATCAGCTTAAAACTCAATTTAAGAATGGGAATTTTTAAGAGTTTAGACAGGGTTAATTCACACAGGATCCCGTTATACAGTAACACCTGTTCATGCTGTGTTTACTCTGACGCCAATCTCTTCTACCTCGTACTGATACAAATCAGACAAGCTGAACTCATGTACCTTACACAATTCCTGTATAGAGACATGTGTAACATAGAAACAGCGGCCACTGTCTTATATTATGGCTGTACAGGATATGTCACGTTGGTTATAAAATACATAGTACCGAAGAGCTCCCTTTTGAATCAGGACACTCTTGAACAGGTGGCCGGCTATCAGGCTGAAGTTGCTGACGAAGGCTTGCAAGAGAACGCTGGACTGAGCTCGGCCAAAGGCAAACCAAACCATCTCCATCAATGGCGTCCAAATCGGTCTGCTCCTCTCAATGTCCCCGCTCATTTAGAGAGCGAGCTTTGACCAAACACCCTGGCTCAAGAGATAAATAATATAACGAACTACTTGGTGTGCATCGCGCGGATAACTGTAACACTAATGGGTTTATTTTCGCCGTTGCGCCAGGATGCGTCAAACTCGCACAGTCAAGCCTAAAAATAGCCCGGCGATTGAGCTGAAAGACTGGAGCAAGTGATCCGGGGGCAAGAATACAGGGTTGCTGACAAAATGTTATTGACAGGACGATATACAGAACCCTTTCGCGTGTTAACGGGAGAGTGGTCTAGCCGGGCTTCTCTAACTATAATCAGGCGTCAAAACCTCGGCAAGCCTTTCCAGAGGCTTTCACAGACAAACGTGACAAATTAACAGAGGCTAAAATGCTGGCCATTGTGAAATCTCAAGGCTGTCGCCTCCTTGTCTATAGAGAATCCCGGACTTCGCGTATTGTACACAACTTAAATCAACAAACCAAGTACATAACAAGGAGTAGTGGTGCATCAGACGTCAAATGCGCAGTTGAAAACAGTTAGCAATTGGCGGCAAACTGGTGACACCGCGAAGAGCTGTGCTATTGTGTCAAACTTTTAAGACAAACATACTCGTGTCTGTTTACACACAATCTCTAAACAATCAACATATCTCGCAATTTGACACGGATTTTGTCCTCATAAATTACAAGGTTCCCATTTTGCCTTCAGTTTTAGCTTCAGACTGGTGTTAGAGAGACAGACCCTAATTCTTCAAAGATTTGGGAGACCTATTCTGCCCTTTCAGCTGTCATATATGTAAATCTAACAGGGATACAAATTTTTTTTCTTCCATATTAGACCATCAAATAACGAGCATATCCATGCCTTAACTTATTCCAAAAACTGGGAGGGAAATGTAATACTTTGCGCTCCAGGGGACTAATATCTGTCCCACTAATTGGAAGACTTAGGGTACTCGAGACGATGGCCTTCTCCGGCATGACAAAATGACATTTGCGACTGTCGCATTTCACCAGACACAATGCTGGATAGACATATCTCGTAGAGTCACGTTCTCGTTTATCCATATTCCCGCCTGACAGAAATGAAAGTTCTGCCTCAAGAACTCTGGATTCACCATTAGTATCATTATGACTGGGCTTCATGACTAGAAAAAGTTTTGCGGTAGCATGTATATCGCATGACTAATATCGCTGTCTCTTCAGTGCAAATATAAATGTTCTTTTAAGCAAACAAAATTTAAGGTTACAGCTCGATGCTTTCTACGCAGCATGCAAGATGTAAATCGTTTGTAACCCATGCAATTCTCTGCACAATAAAAACTATTCTTGTAACGTACAATTCTTTGCAACAAATGAATCATTTGTAACATATAATAGTTGGCAAAAAAGTATAAAAACCTTTAAGTTATATAAGTTAATTGTAATAAATATTGATCTTATTTCTTTGTAACAAATAAAATCTAAGGCAATAATTCATATATTCTTGTCAGTGCTCCCAGCTTCATTTTGTGAATTTTTCGAGAGACGACGTAACCACTCAACGCTGCTACAATCAAGAGGAGAGCATGGTCACGCCATGATGCACAATTTATGTCTGTTGCGTAGCATTTTAGTCATAACCGCACTCACTATGCTAAACTATCAATTTACCTTCAACAGCAGGAAATTGCATTTTCGGCTGAGCGTATGTGACATTCACGCTGTCCAAAGACATGGCCTGTTGATCGTTACTCGGTCGCATATCGGCGTAAATTGGTTCGTCAGGAACTCGCCCAGAGTCCTCAAGATCACCGCCAGAGTTGATGTCCTCTGTCCCGTTCTCTAGCGGATCACGCCTTGGATTTTGTCGCGACAAAGGAGAGGATGGCAAAGGCGTCTGAGCCCTAGACTCCAGGCTCAACCCGGCAACCGTGTCTTCTGTCACGCTCGCGCACACCACATCTGACTGATCCGATGTTAACGCTACGATGACGTCATCACTCTGCGGAACGGCCGTGGGCGAGTTCTGCGCGACCTCAGCCTGATACCACGTATCTACACTTTGAAGGATGTTGTCTTGACAGGTGGAATGCTTACGTGTAATGGCTGTGGGGGATTGTAGATCGCCTCTGTTACACAGTAACATTTCTTGACAACCGGAAAAAGTGTCTTGGTACTGATTACTCTTCCCTCTTTCTTCTCCGATAGGTCTTTTATTCTCCTCATCAGCCTCAACCTCACACTCTTCTTCCGCTGTCAGACCCCTAAAAGTATCCCCGAAATACTGTTCAGGTGAGATGATTGCGTTGCTCCTTCCGTTATTCCCTTCTCTAGATTCTGGACTGTCTCCATTCCCAAGTGAACAACTGACTTCTTCACTGGCGATGCTCTTGACATTAGCGTACATTTGTGTTTCTACGCCACAGTCGACGTCTTGTCGCGTCCCTTGCAATTGGTGGTATGTGCTCTCTACCACACCACCACCGACTACAAGCGCTCCCTGCAACTGCTGGTTATCCAATTCCGGTCCTCCTATGTCGCAGGCATCACTTTGGTGGCGTTGCGGAAAGTCCCATACCGGAAGAATCTTTTCGATAACCGGCCCCTCGGTCTGAGATTTAGCCAACAGGTAGCACGCATCACCTTGGTCTGGTCTGTTACCAATGAAGCCGCTGGCCATAGACAACTCTTGCTCACTTGGAGGTTCGGGAAAACCGTTATTAGGATCCATGGCACTGCTAATATATGCAATCGACTCGCAGGTGCCTACAAAACTCGTGTTACACTCCGTAGGAGACTCTCGAACCCTTGTCTTTTTGCACCAGACATTGATCATACATTCACTAACACCCGCCTCAGTACTGCCCAGACAAGCAGTGTCGTCTCTGTTCCCCAACAATGTATCAGGGACACCGACGTTGGGATCAACAGCCCCCAAATCTTTTCCCTTGACACCGGTGGAAAAATGGCTAAGCGTCACATGCGTGGCACTAACACCTTCGGTGGCTTGACCGGTCCCACCTCCTACACCGCTAACAGACTCCTTGATCCCAACTTCTTCACGGCTGGGACCGGGGGAGGGTTCACACAATTTAACTTCTGTCTCCGTGATGTCCTGCCTTTCAGGAAAACGTAAATCTGTGATACCTGAACAGAGCTGTTCTTTTAAGCTGTTGTTCTGAAACTCTCCCAGCCCATTTATACCGGGCTTAATTAAGCCTTCCCTCCGGTTTTCGGCCATGGAGCTATCCGTTTAAACAAGGGTCGATTTATCAGCGTTGAATGACGTCCATGTTAAACCATTTTCAATTCGTCATCAGAGAAACTTGTTTCCGCCCTGTCACTTCGGGATAATGACCTTGCAAATTCGCATGGGCTCGTCCGGCGATAATTGATAAACAATATGGAGTGTCCCTGATAAACCTTGAGTTTTTCCTGACTTTGCCACCGTTCAAACAGGAACACGAGGAAAGACGATGCCACTCGAAGCATGCAATAGTCTAGTCCTCTTCTAGGGTGTAGAGGTAATATTTCCTTTCACAGCTTATGTTCCAAGTTTGGCTTGATTTCTATGTCTGTCGTGCTCCGAATAGGTTTGTCATTACCAATACTCCTGCTCATTTTCATATCCAAGATAGGTACTTCTTTAGTTTAAATTTGGCTCTTGTACCAGTATGCCATACACAGTTGTCCCTTTATCAAATCTGGATATTTGTTGAATGTCAATTGGATATTACTCAGAGAACTGGTTCTACTCATAAAATACATTCAAAGTCTCCCTTATCTTCAAGCTAAATTCCAGCTCAAAGGAGACAAGAAAAAGTCCACTGAATAATTTAATATAAAAAAACTACAACCGGAGTGGCGCACAGCATTGGTGATGACTTCGCCGAAATAAATATATATACCTTTGTGCTTTGATGTTTGTCGATAGACTGTCGATTCTAAACCCCAGACTGATCAATCTCATATGCTTGCCTGAGGTTCTCCCCAAAATAGCAGTTCTTCATCGTCACAACGATACTAAAGCCAAACACAAAAAGACATGAAGAACCCAGATCAAACGCTGTTAGGCTCTCAACGTCAAACCCTTGTGTGGCGTCTAAGTTTTCCAAGAATTCACTCAACTATCCACAACCGCCAATTACCCAATGAGACGCTTCGGGAATCACGTGGCACTTTGTGATTACGGTAGAGAAACATTAAAACATTCATAAAAGATTTGCCTGTAATATCTTCAAAGACTAATATCATCTAACATCTTTTATCATCGCATAATCTTTGACTCATTTCCGAAAATAACAAATCGGATTTTGCGTCTTTGCGTTCCATCCTATTTGTGATCTGATGAAGAATAAAAAGAAATGTAAGAAAACCACGACCGTGCCATCTTGTATGGCATAGCAACTTTTGGCGTAATACTAAACTGGGATTCTGAACACCGGATGAAATCGGCTTCTCCACAGTAAACAAAATGACAGTCCTTAATCCTTAAACTGGATCTGAATTATATAACTGCGTGTTTGCTTTCCATCTGATGAAGCCAGAAAACCCGAATCGTTGTGCGGAAAAGTTATTCTCTTCGCGGACGAAAGCCGCTTGGATTTCGTGGGGAATTTGTCTCTCATATTTTTGCCTGCTCCGGTAACTGCGAATCATTGCTGTTAACTGGGTTAAAGATTAACAACAGCCGTAAAACGCACCATAAAAAATGACCCAAATTTAGAATGTCTAAATGGATTTGGCCTCAGTCTGGAGCCGTGTTTTGTGTTTGACACGGCGGTATTTGATGCAGAGTTGAGTAATCAACGGACATTGACTGATGAGAAGATTAACCTTCAGGATAGGAGTTAGTTGCCTTAAGTCGCACGGAGAGAAGAAAGCATATATTAATACACCGGACTGAACAAACGCATTCCTCTAATGTATTTCAATTTGTTCTGACTGTGTATGTTACGTGCCTTAGCTCAAATAAGAAAATCGCATCCCTATTCGGAGATTCTACTTTTCTGTATACTATGAGAATAATTTGCTAGCACACCAGGCCACACGTAAACAATTTAGACTAGTTTTATTTACCAGTACAACAACAAAAAACAAAAAACGAATGCTTTCATGCGTTTCAAACTTTTGCCGGAAAACAGAAGTCATCACCTCCCAAACTTGTTGCATGTGTAGATGATGTGTTTGTTTCTGGGCATAGATATCAAAAAAACAGCGCACATTCCCGGTATTTACTGTGTTTCATCAGGAGGGGCTTGGAAATCATTCTCACAGGTTTGGCAGCAAGTTCAAGTCCGGTGGTTTGAAATCTATATGACCGGCTCCCGGTTTCATGAAGCGCACTTAGCTAAGTATTCCCTTAAATGCCATGGCAAGAGGTGTATTGTAGAGATATTAAGTGCACTTAGCTAAGTGTTACTTAGCACTAGGTATGCTTCATGAAACCGAGCCCAGATCCGGTTTCATTCGCCCCTATAAAACAGGCATGTTCAGCGTTATGTAACCGAAACCATGTAACAGACCATTCAACTGAACTTCAGCACGTTCGCAAATAGCTATGATATCTCAGCATATGTCTATTTATGGTTTGCTCTGTAACCGCATGAAGAGAATGAACCATTTTAACATGTACCGAATCAAAAAATTCACACGCCAACCGACAGACCACTCGGAAGAGCGACTTAAAGATCTGTTCGTTAAAGCTAAACTTGTCTCACTGGATTGGATTATATAAGCGGGAAATACAACCAAATGTCTTGTGGTTTCCCTTACACGAAATATAATCCGATGCTCAATAAAACAAGAGCTGTTTTTCTGTAAACGTAGACGTCTACATGCAGTATATTCCACATGGGAAGCGATGGGTAGCAATTTATTGCTGCGATAGTGTATGGTTTCTGTACAGCAAATCAATTCTTATGGCAACGGCGCTGTTTACGTGGATTCACCATTATTCCCCATAAAATACACAAGCAGGAAACAAACACTGTAATATGACCGTATTCAAAATTACATGGCCAGAAGCCGCATGAACGAGTATTATCCAATGCCAGGGCGTTAATTAGTTGCAACAACAGTGGGCCAAATATTAATCACGCACTGTATCTAGCAAACCACAGTTGCAAAATGGCTGATTCACAGGTACATGTGGGCACCAATACGAAGAAAATTAAGTTGCACAATGTAATCCCTCCAACACATCAATATAGACAGTATCATGGATTGACGGGTTGACTGGTTGCTCAACTCGTTGCGTCATTAAACGATCTTCTCCAAAATGTTTCGTCTATATGTTCCATGTTCTAGGAAGGAAGCAAAGCACCAATCCATCGGATTTTGGCAACCAACTGACCTATTTTTCCCACATGTGGCGCTCGAAGTGTTAGCCGTCGACTGATATGCCACATTCGTGCCGGGAATCAAATTCCTTTGAACTTCATGTTGGATCACACAATCGGTCTTACGACCAGTCTTCATAGCATCTTTCCAACTTGATCCAGCGAACACAATATTTCGCAACACCAGAAGCCATACCTTCAGGTCTCATATCCTAATCCATTCTTTATAGTTCAGTTCAGACACACGTAGCAAGAGCTGTTATTATCTATCAAAAAGTTTCCTTCTTAAACGCGAAAGCTGGACTTGGTGCCATATGATCACACTCTTTCAAAGAAACATGATACGACGAGCAGATGTTTGTTCAGAAATTTCCCCGGGTGACCCAATTCAGACCTAAGGTGTAACTGGGTCGAACTAGTTGACGTAGTCAAGGAATCTCCTGCAGCGATGCGAAAACAGAACAGCTGACCGCGAATAAGCCACAACACTGGAGGCAAATAACACGTCGATCCAGAAATGAAATCAGCCTTGGACATCTGGGGTTTTAAATTGGAAAGTCTGAACTAATAGGAGTAAAACCTTTTGTAAGTCTGTTTTACCGCTACACCCACCCCACCCCCGCGCAAACCCAATATGAACGATCAGCGGATAGTTACAGCCATTAGCGGCCGCATGCCCCCAAAGGCCCAGGGTTAATCATGGCTCTGGATCGCTAATACTTGTTGACGACCACAGATTAGGGTAAAGAAACAATATCCTAAAATCATATCAGTTTGCTGTTACATTATCACAGGGAATGCATGAAACTGTCTCTTAAAGTCATTCAATTGTGCCAGAATTTTTTAGCCCTGCCACAGTGAACAGCAACTAATACAAAAACCTATTGCAATGAATTTGATAATCTGACAGACAGATAATAGGAGGCCAAAATGACAGCCTTTCCAACTGGTATCGCTTGCTTCATTGACTGGCTGCTTGATTGATTGACAGGTTAATAACTAAATACATTTATTCCCTTCTTCAAAATATTAGTTCAGTTGGCAGATCTCTTTTTGCTCAGACACTTGTTTCATACATTGCATCACTTTTAACTTTACGACAGTCATGTCTCCATTTTCGTAATAAAAGGGAACAAAAGCAATTTATTCACAGCTAATGCGGAACAAAAGTAAATGTAGCGCTATCACTGTTCGTGAAGACTCTGCAACAAAAACCGTTAGAAGAAGCTGACACAGCTGATTGCGTAGGGTAACATTCACTGAACACCATTTGTCTCCGCCAATATGCTGAGGACATCCATATGTCACACGTCATTAATCTGGGAAATGTAAATGGGCTTACCTCCACCTAAAAACTGGCCGCCACCGTATGAGTGAAAACAAATGTTGAGTCTGGCGTTAAAAAAATGGATGATTAATAAATAAATGAACAGATATGTAAACTGATAAATAATTGTAGATTTTCCTCTCGTCCACACACATTTACATGTACATATTTAACTGTCTGCAAAACCACCAGTATCATGTTCACAGGAGAATAGCACAAGCGTAAAGAATACCATTTCTGAACTCCGTTAGTCAATCGACCATGCCAAACGACGGCCTTACTGGCAGAGCTACACTCGATGTGGGCAACTCAGGCCAGAAGTAGCCGTCGACAAGTCAATGAGTTAGGAATTAATTTTCATATAATGACGGTTCATTATTCCTGAACCCTCGCCTTAATCCCGCTGCATTCATTCGTTGCACTACTCTATGGCATAACGATATCTATACCTAAACGACCTCGGGTGTTCCTAATTACCGCCACACCGCTGGTATCGATACATGACTGTTGCACTTGTAACTTTAGATTGCAAATCCTTAAGGAGTAGTTTTCATTGAATGGGATTTTTTTTAATAATCCCTGTTGCATATATAAGGCTAAAAAATGCAACGGCCACCGATGAGTTTCTTCATGATCGATAACGCTGATCAGCAAATTATAAGCCTATAATCGTTTTGAATTCACATTACTGGTGTTTGTATAGATTAAGCGAGGTCTGGAATCGAAGATTAAAAAATATTCCTATGATGGGTCATCATTAGCAGTAATTCAGGTTTAAATTCAATGAAAATATATTAATAACTTTACAAAATCGGCTTAATCGACGTTATAAAATAAACATACGCAAGCATAGTTCCCAGAATATTAGCCATGAACAGCAATTATATGTTGCAAAAAGACGGTTAAAAAAAGATCACTATTAAACCTTCGGAAAAGAAGGAGAATAAAAGAGCAATCCATTCTGATTTCACGAACACCATGCAAAAAGTCAAACTTCTGTCTTAAGACGTCGCCTTTCATGATGGTTGATAGAGATGTATTTCTAATCTGGTTCCCCATCTTCCAGCCGGGATAATCGGTCTGTAATAGTGCCAGATCTCATTATCAAAATCCCTGCTGTATAGCCGACATGGCTTAAGTCCAGTCATACATTATACATCACACTTATAAATTATTCAACGATTTCACTCCGGCACTTTAATTTGCATGAAGTTCAACCAAAACTATAGACTCCCTCAGAGAGTCTTTCCACGTATGCCCGCGGCTTCATGGCACAGCTGGGTTCTTATAACAAAAAGAGAAACATCACTTCTTGGGATAAGCGGTGTGTAAAAACCCGACTCTCTCCCAGGGTTCACGGATGTACCGGTTGTCAGTTTGCGCCACCACCCCAGGACCAACCCATACCCGTCCCAACTCCACCGAGAAGAAGAGAGCTAAACCACTTTATCAAAAAACCACTCGGCACAGGTATCAGAATTCCACTTGATGGTTAAAGCAAAAGGCGAAGGGACAGAAATGTGTAGCTTTCCTGTGTTCCAGGTACTATGGCTTAGCAGGCCTCGATACATTGATTACTTGGTCTGAAGCAGTCAGGAATTTTTCTCCGGATTTCCGAACCTAAGAGAGTCAAGTGAGACCATGTTGGGATCTTTCCCATTGTGGTGTGTTTGAGGAAAAATATATTGGTGTCCTTCTGTGAGGAATATCAACCCATCAGATAATCACTAAAATCAAAATTGTCTAAAAGTGGAACAGACAACAAAGGTGACTGTCTCCACTGTTACAATATGAGACTTTGCTGAGAACGACTACTCAGTATTCGCGGCAAACCGATCTGATGAGCCTGCAACATGTCTCATGAGATTGCACGAACGTGTACAAGGCAATTCAATCGTCAGTGCGCCAGGGTCAATCACCGCAAATGTCACCGCAGACATATCTGATTCAGCGGAATACGTTTAAGAAACAAATCCAAAATGCACAGTGGTAGACAGAAGTTGCAAATCACGTGCGTTTCCAGAAGGGATTTTCAGAAACATGAAACAGGTGCTCAGTGGAAGAAGTTCATAAAATATGATCTTTTCTGGAGCAGTAACACGCTGTGTTTTATTTACAAACAGATATAAGTTCATTCTTTGGGAAAGCACTATCCACATTTGAAATGTTCCCTTAAAAGTGACAGTTCTTTGCACACATAGACATGGAGTGGTTCAACTGGCGTTACAAAAATGCACAACGCACACGATCAACCAACACGTCGTTGCTTCTTCATTATCGCAGCGGAGAAGGTATGTCTGTGAATAGCACAACCTTACTCAGACAGCTACTGTGTTACAAAATGAAATCCTTTGAGCCTGAAAAATGCCACTTGTTCAATCTGGTCCATCAGTCGTCCTCTACTGCTGGAAAAGGTTCATTGAACGCATTTCTATTTTATTAATGAGCCTAGGATGAAATTAGGTTATGAGCGCTTTCACATTTATAAAGGCATTGATATGAATAACTCATTACTTGTGAGTAAATGAATTTTTATTCTTTTTCTTGTTGTTCTTGTACCCTTATTACTAAACAGCTGAGAATCTGTTTGCTGCCTGCTGGGCTTACATGCGCCTGGACATGTTAACCATGGAGTTCGGTCATTCGTCCAAAGAGAAATGAATGGGAAAAGGGGGTGGGTGTTGGGATTCAGTGGTTATACCTAACTGAGTTTAATTCTTGGGAACATTTGGCATTTGGTTATTCTGCAGATAGTAGCCCTACCCATACAAACAAGTTCAACGGGACGTTTACCATTGCCAATGCGTGCGTCAGCAGTTAGTAACCATATATGCATGACGGAAATAGACTGTATTGGTTGTGCAGAATTACCCATGGCAATGCACTAGAGGAGATATTAAAGCTTTAAGTGATTTGGTTATTCCACACGTTATCTTCAACCAAACTGGAGATTTGGCCTTGAGGCTGTTCCATAGGAAAAAAACTCCAAACCTACTCCAGTATTGAAAGAGAGGGGTAGGCTTCACGTTAACTCTTTTCTGATTTATTTTCTGTATATAAAATAACTTCGCTTTTCGGAAGTGTCGTAGTTATTCAGATGCTGTTGAAGGGGATGGGTGGTTTGTCGTTTGGTGCATTTATAGTTATTACCTACAGAGGCGATATTTGGTATCCAGAGTTTTACCCTCACAAATGAACTGCAAGAGAGGGATTCAGATACTTTCATAGTATGACACATAATCCTGAAATACAGAAGAGGCTTGATTTTTAGTAGCTTCGACATTTGAAATTCTCTGTAGATGAATTTTGGGTTTTAGTAGTCTCATAGTTATACCCAATGCCTTGAACCGGGAAGGGAGGTTTTCCTTTTCTTAGTAAATACCCATTTGGGAGTTTCCTTGATATACCCTTATAAATGAACTGGATGGAAGGCTTGGCTTTTGATAGTTGCTTATAGTTAAAACATTTAGTACAATGAACTGGGATGCAACTACAATCATCGTCAGGGGATACACCACGCGACGTAGATATCCTTTTCCGACACTGTCACAGTGTCGGATAATTACATGTACACTGAACAGAGACCGTTGCTTAGTTACCGACTACAGTCTGACGTAACGGGAAACTTTCACATTTAATGTCGCTGTAAGATTTTCAGTTGGTTAGGTTTGTACACGGCGAGGAGCATGATGGAAATATACCGTTGTCCGTTCAAACATAGTCTAAGTCAAGTCACAATCGATGCCGTACATCAGCAAACATCAAAACTAAACAAAACAAAACGCAAAATGTAATTTGGCAGACGCCGGAGAAGCTCGGACAGGCCATGTTGATTGCAGTATACTATATCGATCCTACTGGAATGGATATTTACTACTTTATACAGATCGAGCAAACATTACAACTCAAAAGCATTTAGATCTAATGGATTTTTGATAGAGGCTGTCATTTAGATAGGATCTACTAACTACACTTCCGGGGGTAAACAGAAAATTACTCTCGACACTTCTACGATGAGGTTAAAAAAAGCCCACGAATATGACTGTATTAATGAACTATTCACAGAGAATCAGACCAATTGATTCGTCCACAACTGCACGAGAAAGGAGACAAGAAATTTGATTAATATTAATAATAATAAGTCCATGGTTCAAATGCATCTAGTGCCTATACCAGCTGTAACTAGGATTAATTCATCTTCAGCTCAGTTAGCATACAGCGCTGAAATTCGGCCATGAAAACCCGGGTTCAAATCCCGGTGTAACCCAGAGAGTAAATCCGTCATCCACTGCAGTGAGATGTATGTGCCGTTGGCATTGCTTACATATACAACGAACGACGAAAGGAATTGTTTAAAAATGTTCAACATTTGAACCAAGCTGTGTTGAAATATCCTCTTCTGTGTCTGCTGTTATGTAAATCGAAAAGAGTGAAATTCGTTTAAGACGTCATTGGTAAACATACCACGCTCACTTCCTCCTTCCGGCTCAGACCAGACCGAATGACAAACTACACGTTTTCTGCAAACTCTTATATTCTCTGCAGGCAGTTTGAGTACAAAACACACAAGCTGTTCACCCCAAGCAAAGTCTTTTTTTCTTATCGCGTTTCCTTTGTTATATAAAAATTTTGGTTGTTATTATTATTATTATTACAGGTTTACACACTAATTTTAATACATCTGCGAGGCCACATTAACATGTATATTGTGCATACACAAATTGGCGTACCTATGCACTTTAAATGTGTATCAAATTGCCTACACCCTGTGCACTGAGTACAGGAGGAGGTGAGTATTAGCAAATACATAGTTCAAACAGGGTGTTTCAGATGTTTAGCGACGCGCACTACAGATTCGCCAGGAGAGCCATCTTCCCTCTGTCCTTTATACTCCCCTAAACGGTCTCGTACAAAGGACCACAATTTGCAGAAACAATGGATCAATCGGTAAAGAAACATGATAAAACTATTAATAGCGCTCCGGTCAGTACTAGCGAAACATGGCTGGCTTACTACGCAGATGAAGCAATGACAAAAAACCAAGTGCGCGTGTTTTCAGTTCAACAGAAGAAAATGCCTGTAGTGATTTATGCATGACAAATGGGTTGATCTGTCTGTCTGTCTGAGAGAAAAAGCAATCATCCTCAGGGAATACATCGAATAGATATGTATTCCCCGGCGATAATTGCTAATTGCTTTCGAAACACTGAGTAGTCTCTTGATACGTAGTACTTTAAGTGTTGCAGGTATTTCTGAATAAAACATTTACTTCATATAACTGGACTCTAACAAGCGAGTCGTTCCCATCTGGTTTGGAACATTTGGTAGGGCGGTGCAACTAGACACCCTGAATCCTGAGTTCGAGTGTCACTTGAGCCAGAGTCACTGGTTTCGATATATCAACGTAGGAAATCGTATCTATTCGATGTATTCCCTGTCGATAATTGTTAATTGCTTTCCAAGCGCCTATTGCAGACAATACATTTGTGGAACATGGGGAGCAGGGCGTTCCAGTAATTAAGACGACTCACTTGACAGAGGGGTCTTTCAAATGTCCAGTCAAAACATATACAAATGGAAACATCCCTTATTGCCATTTCAACAACGACATTTAACGGAGCCAAACGGTCATTCCGAATGCTACCGTACTTCAGTATATGAGGACAAAGAATAAAACACTTTTTGTTCATTTTCTCGCACAACTTTCAAAAAAAAGTATTTTGGATTCCAAAGAGCATTTCAAAATGCATTCATGTTTTCCACGTCGGGATGAATATGCTTTGTCTTCTCTACTCGCACATGTGCATATAGTTGTGAGTCCGCATATATAGCGCTGGCCATATTTCCTTGCGGAAATAAATTTTGCTATCTCCATGAGAAAACAAACTGGTGACTAATTTTACGGAACTGACTACAACAGCCGATTTTCTTCGCTAATCTGATGAATCAGTTAAGAGTCAATCTCGACCACCTTCGGTCAAAAAGCGCCTAATTGTGAGTAATGTTCTATCTTCCTTTCTGATTTGTGAGGACGAGCTCTAACAGAACATATACATGTACGAAACACACTCCTTTGCAAAAAACAACAGTTCGATTTTTTTTCCAGAATACACCGGGGTCAATAAACAGCAATGCAGCTCTTGGTTTTGGCTAATTCAGAAGTAGATGGGTCTATTAGGGGCACGTACAACAGCGTAGCCTTATATATACATGTAGTAAAGACCAGCCGACGTCCTATCCCTGGTGTAGACATTAACACTTCGTCGGAAACTAACGCGAATCTTCCGTGCGACGGCTCTGCTGAGACCATGGGATGCTCTTCAAAGTACCGTATCATTCTGCGGGCATGAATTTTAATGCAGAGGAGCGGCAACAAAGGCACAGCTCAGCCCAAAAGAGCAGTTGACGATTTACTATAGTACATGTACTAACCTATTCCAAGCATAATATAGAGTTCTGGCGAGGCTCGAGATCAAACAGCCTGCTGGCTGTAAAACACAGAGTGGATTATAGCCCGCATCACTTTCCTCGAACGTTGTCGGTGTAGCTGCAGTACAGGCAGTGTTTAATCCAGTCTGGCAAGGCTCTGGGGAAATACTGGATGAACCTTTTTAGCTTCCCAATGACACTGTTCAGGAGCAGCTTTTACCCAATTCCCTAAACCGTTGTCATTCAGCGCGTGATCAGTTTTTATCACATATCCCTAAGGTGACGAATATTCGAAGGAATACACAACGCTGAAGAACATCAGTTAAGGAACACGAGCAGGGGTTTGTGTGCAGCGCTCTATGGAGATATTCTGTGGTTATTTCCCGCGGGTATCGCTGCGGAAGTCAGACATGTATACTCTCGTCTGACAGCTATGGTGTCAGACGCTTCTCGTTCTAGGGTACTTTTTAATCTGTACAGCCTCAGACAGCAACAAACCTGAAGTGCTAACACGGTATAGCAGTAATTGATTACATGCACACTAGTTACGTTTATTTGGCCACGCTATTGCCATAGCAAAGCGTAACAGCCCAGGTTATGGCCGGCTGGTTTGAGCTACTAAACAACGGCTTGAATCTTAAAGCATATCCACGCTTAACATGCTGACTGACAGGCTGATTGATTGACTGATCCTTCAGCTACACGTAGACCTATATGATGATAGTTAAAATGGCCCGCGCTAAAGAACGGTAGCGAGGCACTTCCACTGTTGATTATTAGGCGCTGTGAACCTCTTTGAAATTGGCATTAATTATCCCATGTTTCTTAACGTTCACTACTTGTCTGTGGTTTTGTTCAGCCTAAAAATAAAAATCGCATTTGGCCTACCTATTTCCCTCCGTTTTTAAGTACTTCTGCCTTGGATCACATGGCGGGAAATGGGTAAATACACTGTGACTTCTGGCCCTCAATGCCTTTGCGCATACCCTTCTGTGGAAGGGTGTCGCCATACAAAGTTATTCCAGTATGTATACACATCCGTTGGAGTGAACATGAACTTCACTCAGCTACAAAGAATATATCACTCAGAGCTGGTACATAACGGCGCCGGTAGTTGATGAACGACTCTACACGCGGTTTTACACGCATGATACATATGTGACCTGAGCTTTTTATAAAGCGGTTTACATGATATGCCTCAGACAAGCATGGAAACATCGCAGACAACTCTGTTTGAGGCGTTTCCATTGATGTATTGAAAATCGGTGTAATTTGATCCAACCACGCTCAGATTTCGGCTCAAGGTTACTGATGCAGATGATGTTTATGATCTCGATTCACTCGCCATTATGACAACATCTAAGCGGGGTGAGAGTTTTTCAGTCTTCGAGCAGATTTGCTTCAATATTCCATGTTCTCTTTATATTTCTAATTTTAAATCTTATTAAGTTTGCAGAGTTCATTTGTCTTTTCATGCTTTTTTCTCATTTATATAGAGAGTGGAGAGAGCTAATATATCAAGGACACTTTGTTCAGTGCTTCATTCGATAGCCTGCGGTACGAAAATATTAGGCATTACAACATTGCATTAGTCTAGTTTTCTAGACGTATATAAGACTTTCCTGCTAAAGTCACCAATGTATTAAAACATACGATTGAGTATCCACAAAGAGACACGTATTAATTGCGGTGGTGTTGTAAAATGAATGTTGGTATTTTAACAACATATATGTGGATTATTGGGTACGGTGACCAGTTCTGTTGGATGATGACGTTGTTGTTCTTCTTGACGACGGTGTTCTTTCCGTTCTTAAGGGGACAATTCTGAAATACGCTTGCCCAGCAGCCTCCGATCACAGAAACGGTCATGTCCTTTTCATCTCTTTGCTACTACGCTGCCATGCATATTAAGATAGGCCATAAACAGGTTACGTAGTTTCGGCGCTCACAGCATCATGGCTGCCAGCTGGCGAGCTTTAAACAGAGTAAAATATGTAATGCCCTGAATAGAGTCGCTTCACCCATCCTAGCTTTCAAATTAGTTAACTCAATAACAGGGACAAGCGCCTCGTTGTGCACAGTAGCTTATCACCAGTGGTACATTAAGCTAAAACAGATGAAATCTACAACAGTCGAGCTGATATCATATAAAGACAGACATATATAAAATAGTTTTACCCATGTCAAGCTTATCCAATAAACTAACGCAATTGAAAGGCGCCACATTATGTACACCAGTCTATTACGAGAGGAAATTGGTTTCTTCCAAATTGATGATTTACAGAAGTTCACTTCTCCCGTCTGCTTAAATACGTTAAACAATGTTTAAATCTATAAAAATCAGGCTGATTTCATAGAAAAGTACAGATGTGAATTGACGGATTGCCCAGTCAGAAAATTGTATGTGTCCCACAATAGTATTTTTTATCCGCAATCTCTTCAGCAAGGTACAAAACAATGCGATTTAGAATTTAAGCAAATCTGAACACCGTCAAGCACTCTTAATGCTAATAGCTTCAGTGTACACACATATTCACGCAGGTCAATTTTGTCACAATGGATTTCTGTTGCAGTATGCGTCTCATAGTGAATGCCACCCAACATCATTTGCTGGACCCCATGCGGATCAAGTTCCCCCCCCCCCCCCAACCCTCCCGATGGCATGCCTCTGGGGAATCACAAATGACAGGAGAATGCCGAACGTTGTATTGAGTACACAGTACTATAGCAGGAATCCCGGTTATGTTTGCATGTATATATGCTTAATCGATTTACTAAACGAATTTAGGTAAATTTAATGGCCCTATTATATTCCCTGCTGCGCAAATCAGAATCTCATATTTACTGGTAGACGAGGAACAAATGTTCAAGATCATCATTTGTAACCATGGATACGTCTAGAAGGTTAAAGGTCACATAACTGGAGAGGAGTCCGTGACGTTATCGAAAAAAACTTTTGTTTGTTTAATGTATAATTTATCGATTTTTTTTCTTAAGAAAGCAGAGCGACAAAAGGTAAATGATTCAAAGTATATGTTACTGAACGATCGAAATAAAACAACCTGTGTTAAAGCAATGCGGGGACACTAAGTCAAGCAATCTTGGGGGCCTCCATGGCCTAAGGGGTTAGCGCTCAATTGGAGCGTAATGACTTCTCTTTACGTCGGCTTCCCCTCCGGACGTACGTGGGATGGTCCGCCAGTAACCAGCGGGTAGCGGTGGGTGTCCCTTGGGCTGTGCCCAGTTTCCTCCTACCATAATGCTAGTCGACTTAAAATAATCTTGGCTTCGGCGTTAATCACCAATTAAATGAACAAATAAACAAATGGCCGTCTTGAAAACAGAACCTTTAACAGACGAAACCTCGTCGGGTACACGCCTCAGTAATATCGGCGAGGGCGTAAGACTAATGAGAGTTGGGAACAGAGTCTGAAGCAAACCTTGGGAAATCAAGGCAGCTATAAACCAGAAATGTTAGTTGTAACAATTGATGGGCATCCTATATACTGACATCGGATAAAATGATGTATTGATCTTTTTAAGAATGTCTGTTCATGGTATAGTTACAGTCCAAGCGCAGTTTTGTGTGTTGCAAAATGGCTTTCATCAGAGTGGCATTCCGATTTTGATCACCTCGTTACATAGATTGGGCAAAACGTACGTATGACCTATATCAAAAGTGCAATCTGCATCAAACTTATCGACTTCCTTCCGAGAGGCCCCAGCCCTCCACCCATTCTCTTTCAGGGAATGTGACATGGGCGCCATATAGTAAATTTCTAATTCCCGAAACCTTTTTATAAAAGTTGTTCCTGTCTCCGCGATTCTTCAAGTTGGGCTTACGTGAGGAGAGGAACACAGTACTGCATGTACTTAATCAAATCGAAGCTCACATCAATCTTACCGCTATAAACCATTGTGATGCATTTCCAAACGTGACCGAGATGGCCCTGGTGCTATTTCGGTTCGACACAGACACGAAATCATACGCGTGACAAATTAACTACTTTGTTACCTGACCGTCGCCGGCACGATGGCAACGGCGTTGCGCAACAAACGGACGCCAGAGGCATAATGCTATTTGCGGATGTTTGGGAATGTGGCTTAAGTTGTTAGAGTATCAAGGAAAAAAAAATACTGGGGTATTGCTCGGAGTTCAAAGCTCAGCCAATACCCTTTAAATATGGCGACTTAATTGGGACATGACAGAACGGAATATAGTGTAAGTATTCGTCATTCAGGTCATAGTAAGAACACGTGAAAATCACACATCACTAAAACCTCTGCAGCAGGAATGCATACATCATTGGTTGCACATTTGTACAGCGAATTTAACTTGTAATTCGTTTCATTCGAGTTTAACGCCACTCTCAGCATTTTACGACGGCTGCCAGTTTTAGGGTTACGATAAACCCTTCAGGAGTGACACGACATGCACCCCTGTTCGCCGGCTACCTGTCGAACTTCCTGACTTAAAGCGGCTGTTGAACCCATTAGAGCTGGATTTGTGTCCTTGTCTTCAGTTGGGTCAAAAAACAACGCCTTACACAAATAAATAAGGCAGGATTACACCAATATAAATGACTTATGGTACTCCACTGTTTGATTTATTTATCTGATCAGCATTTTACGCCGAACTCTCTTTCTCTAGCACGACGGCGACAAGCATTATGGCGGGAGGAAACCGGACAGTGGCCGATGGAATCCTACGACTGTTCGCGGGTTGCTGGCAGACCTTCCCACGTACGGCCGGAGAGGGCGCCAGCCTGCACTGTTGGAAAAATCCTTGTTTTAAACTATCTACTGTCATATTACAACCGAAAGAAGCAAAGCAGCAGAGAAAACTGTTGCTGGATTTTTACAATGATATTTGTGGTACATACTTACAGGCAGCACATTTGTAAATTTACAGGTGTGATGAACATTTGCACCATACATTATAATCCCACAGGAGTGTAATCTAACACCAAAAATTGTTTTACACTTATTTTACACTTGAATTCAATGTTCCATTTTACATCACTTTGTACTGTAAAATTACATTTTTTTTTGGCAGTGTACGCAGGCAAAGACATAGCCTTGAAACTTGAGGCACTCCAAACTGTCCAAATGCCGACTATACCAGGTGCGGAAAGTTGGCCATATTTTGAGCTAAATTCACTTCACCAGATGGCACTATAGTCTTTAGCATATGCACAAATCACTATACAATAATAGCGTGAACTGTGTTCAAAATCGGCTTTATATACAGAATAAGGCGCACTGCATACAGACACTACATATCCCGACTGTAGAATAGCTCGCATGTGTTGAGCAAATACGTCTGTCACGTGACCCAAACAGATAAACAGCTCCAGGTAATAAGTGTATAGGTCTCCACAACACCACTACATCGGTATTTCGCAAGCACGGGAATTTTACTGAGTGATCTGTACGATTAAAGCTTGTGTACTTCGTAATACATTTTACTGATGCATTTTCTAGTGGTTCAATGACCGTGGTTGTTTGTGCACAATCTTTATTGCTGTTCAGACAGAAGTAAGAGACTCGCTGCGGGGCAAACCGTCAAAATGTACCTTTAGCCCACAGAACAAAGGTGTTTGTCTTGAGCTACAGTAAACGTTGGCGTGATGACATAACCAAATGGTGCTAATGCTGTTCACCGGAACATGGTTGGTTTTGGTTTCTGAATATGTTCAAAATACATTTTATTTATCTCTTACAAGAGAACAGGCAAGCCAATAGCTATGGCGTAAACTGCATAAAAAACAGTTAAATATACAATATATGTTGTGTGAGAACAAATATCCTGGCTATAAGTGGTCTGTATACAGAGCTAACGTGACCGTCACGGGACTCGAATACACGAACAATGGGAGCACGAACAGGAATAGGGCTCTAAGCAAACTAAGAATGAATGAATGAATGATTACGGCTTAACGCCACACTGGCAAGATCTCAGACATATCCTATCGAGAACATGTTCAAACCAAAAAGCCGTGAAGAATTTTCGCCGTGATTTTGTCAACACTCAAAATTAAAAGACAACAGACTGAGCAAACTAAGAGGTTGATCCACATAACACCACTATATAGGTATTTCGCAAACCCGCGACTTTCGCAAGAATCGATATTTCGCAAGCTTTGGTATTTTGCAATATCTTCAAACCTTTACTTAGGTTATTTATATCTGTCTAAGTGGCTGGTATATCATGTCTTATGTCACCTAGGCAAAACCATGACAACAAAACACAAACATGGCAAACGCCATAACCATGGTTAAAGACGACTCGCTCTATGTGCCAAAGTGCCAAAACGCGACTCAAGAGGTGCGGACCACTGTGTTTATTTATTTATTTTCTTTATTTATTTGATTGTTGTTTAACGCCATACTCAAGAATATTTCACTCATACGACGGCGACCAGCAATATGGTTGGAGGAAACCAGGTAGAGCCCGGGGGAAACCCACGACCATCAGCAGGTGGCTGAAAGTACGGCCGGAGAGGAAACCAGCCTGAACTCATATCGGCCGCATTGGTGGGAGGCACTGGGGTCATTACGCTGCACTATCGCGCTAATAGCCACGGATGCCCCACAAGTGTGATGTGGCAAGGAACAAACCTTTACCACGTTGCATCGCAAGGTCGCCATATCTACATACACAGATACCAGAATTTTGCAGAAACGAGCAAATCATTCCGTATTTCATTAGCATCGGTATTTCCTTGATATTTCGCGAGCTTTTTGTTGGAAATAGAGTATTTTACAATAACAATTTTACAAATCCCAAGACTGTTAAAAAAGTCCTTATGTTTCTACGTGGGCATTTCCACGGCGGTCGCCTCGGTGGTAAAACACCCTTAACTGGAGAAACAGATGATCTGCGTGGGGTTCACATATTATTTCACACGACGATATTACGGCCATTATTTTACAGGTGAAAAAACTCACATCTTGTTGCCTGGCCTTTCACCAGTAATTTTATGAAAATTTGTACTCGAATGAGCTAGAACAAGCGAGTTGCAAGTTCATTTATTTGCGTACTTATTTAACGTTAGGTCCGAGAAGTGAAGGCAGTTCGGTGGCACGGACTCCTCCTGTCACCAGAAGATACAGTATATATTCCCCAGGGCACTGTCCGGTTTCCTTCCATCGTAATGCTGACCGCCGGCGTATAAGTGAAATAGTCTTTAGTATGGGGTAAAAGACCAATCAAATAAATAAATACAGTAAGTATACATTCTTAGGACTCCTCGTCGTCATATAACTTTGTTGAAATTGTTGAGTACAACGTAAAACCCTAAGCATACATACGTATTCATACATACATACATACTTACACCAACTGCACGGTATGTAATCACACATATATGGTGTCGGAATGGCATGGAATGTGATTTTATCTTCTATAATTGAGAAGCATTGTGTGGTGTATATTTGGGTAGATATTGAAAAGCGATGTCGTTCACAACGTCAAATTACGGAACAATCAGCACTTGGAATGTCGCAAATTACACTGAATACTGACATGCAATAGGCCTAACTTGCAACATCTGAGAAACTGTGACTTGCTACACACATTGCCACTCTAGTATTAAAGGATAACATTACAAGGTTATATGGAAATAAACAACTTCTGTTTACTTTGAAGCGACGTTTCGGTAAAGATACTAAAACCGCTTTCAATTCTTGAATGCTTCAATGCTTGGAAATGGCATATAGTATATCTATTCCGAAACGTCGAATCAAACTATATAAAAGTTGCTATCCATATAACCTCATTATGTTATCCAACTCAACTCTAAATGTCTCTCAAAGTTGTCACTGTCTTAATGCTCGTTTGGGGACGTACAGTAAAACTTATATCCTGAATTAAAAAATTATAAACTGATATCCTGAATTACTTAATGTGATCTCACCTAACAGTGTGTGGAGTGTTCCAATCAATATCAAGAAAATGCCTTCATGGTTTAGTGAACTGCCTGCTACGAGGATTATCTCCCTTTGTCTCAAGATGTCTTTGACCCCCACAGGTGATAACGATGGAGGGTGGGAAAAGTCAGCCTGCACCATGATGTGTTGGATTATACAGTGTGGATTAACATGCACCCAATACAATGGGGACTGGAAATCCCTGTCGGTATACAAAGCCATAAATCATACGCCTATCAGAGAGAAAGGTTTGTTATAGGCCTGTGGGTAAACTTATAGATGAGTCCCAAACATATGGTGGATAATACCTAATCCGTATAATACGGAGGCCAGTATTTCACAACAATTCATACAGTACACATATGCGAAGCGATGACCAGATACCGCCAAGCATGTATATCTAATTATCAGGTACGGCCATATACGCACTATGACAGCACACAAAAGCACGCCAGGTGCTTCACCAGGCGAGATCTGCAGCACAAGACACAAGTAGATCAATCAATCGATCCAAGCCAACGTTTAAAGCTCTCCCCGTCGTCAAGGTAATGTCGCCAAGGTGGCCACAGCGCAGGGGGTATAGCTGAGGCCCGGAAACTCGCTTTGCTTCACCCGCGCAGCATCTATCTGACAAGGATAATACTGAATAATATATCAGTCGTGCAGAATTAGACTGAACAAGCCTAGAGATAGTATGCCCGTGTTGTTGGTGTATGTAATGTGTAGACGATATACCCCGTTAATTACGCAGAAATAAGGCGGGTGTCGGTTTCTTAGGAAATCCGATACTTCGACATCAACATGCATGCATCATTATGGCGCTGATCGATCGATCGATCGATTGACGGGTTAGTTTATTCAGCGTCCGCGCTGATTCCACCCAGTTGCCACAGGGTGAATTTGCCCGCACAGGCCAACAAGGGGAAATAACTGTTATTATCATCAATAATGACAGCAAGTAATTAACCATGTTAATATCACAATACTGCTGGTGCAGATCTGTTGTGATATGTAGTTTAGTCAACTGCATGCATTGATATCACGCAGATCGATCGAAAGGCAGATTGATAAAATCTGACTGAATTTCACCCGACAGGCCTGCAAGGGGAAATCACTGGTTTTCAGGGTTCGACTTCTGGGGCATCAGGGCAACATGTGGGGCAATCTTGAGGAAAAAATGAATTAAACAACGACGGACTGTGTCCAGAATTTCTAGCACTCTTCATTATAATTGTGTCAATAATCTGCTTAACCCAGTGCCACAGGGACCGTGCGCTCACGGTGTTAAACAAGACTGCGACGTTGGATATATACACAGTTGCAAATCAAAGCGCAACTGAAATGCATATGTCCATAGCGGTCGCTTTTCAGTTATAGTGGTTCATTATTAATTTCACTGGTTTAATGCATCCATCGAGAACATTCATTGCGTCTTGTCGTCATTGCTGAAAACTGTTGGCTGCTTCCTCCTTGCATGAATCCCCACTAGTTTCTTACTCTATACATTTTATTACACAGTCCTTTGAATGTTTGTGTTGAAAGCTGTTATGTTTCAATTATTCACCTTGGACGTCCATTTTATCTGACGGCTAGCACACAAACGTATTTTTCAATCCCTACATTACTGGCGCTTGAACGTGCCGTCCTGGGTGTTTTCCAATGAGTTCTGTTTTCACGCCTAACAGATTTAAACATAATCATTGTACACATGATTGATGAGTATATAACACATGCTACAACAGGAAAAACATTGTCATCCTACATAGATTTGGGTCTTGTCTAACACATATATAGTAAACTCATTAACAATGCGCGGTCTGGTTTCCTAACATAAGATTAGGAGGGGTACATTAACAAATCTGCGGCGCACTCATTTGCAAACCCATCACATTTAATCTTGCTAAGCTTCTCCTAGAAAACAAACGAAACACGGCCATTCTGAATTGTTGTGATAGTCTCCTATATATGGTAGCGTGCATATTTACTTATTTATTTGATTGCTGTTTTACCATGTGCTCAAGAATATTTCACTTACATGGCGGGACGAAACTGGGCGGAGCCCGGAGGAAACTCACGACCATCCGCAGGTTGCTGGCAGACCTTACCACTCGTGGCGTAGAGTGCATACATGTGACATGGAATTATATGTAACAAGTACTATGTACATATAGTATACAACAGACGCCTAAAAGCAGTGGTAAATTTACAAACGATCCCCGCAACGTAAATACGTCGGTTTACATGTTCTAATTTTATCCTCATTTGTGTACAGCAGTCAAAAATCCAGCTGCACTTAAAACTGATACTGAAAAGCCATATTCTATATCAATACAGGCTGAGCTATTTTAAGGCAATATCTTAGAAAACATGGTCAGCGGCACATTGCGCTCAGGGCCCACAACTGAATTCTGAGTTCACGAGGCGAAACAGACAGGCATGAGCAATTCAATAATTTTCAAAAATAATATGAAAATAAATAAAAAATACAGGAGAAGCGGAGCAGATTGGTGACGAGTGACCTTAGGCTTACTGTGTGATGCTCGAGTCACTCTGCCTGCCATAACGCGACAGTGAGATCACTTGCGCTGCAGCCACATAGCCGTACGCAGCTCATCGACCGAAATGCTTGGTCCGCTCTTACTACACTGCTCGATGGCTTTCACCGCGTCAATTCCCGCACTTATATTCGGAAACAGATCAGTCACAAATGCCCCCTTATTGAGCTGAAGACGGTATTAAGCTAAACAGACCCCCACTCCTCGCACTAAAATGGTTCGAAACCCATTCTACACACTTACTGTTCGCCAGCTCTTACCTCGTTTGCTATCCACGTCCATGATTGCTGAGGACGATCCTCCCGTGCCGTTCGGCTCCCCGTCTGACACTCGGTTCTTCGACATGAACCGCTTACTGCTGGTAGTCTGCGAGGCCCGTGCTCAGCGCAGCGGAGAATCAGCCAGCCTTGTGCCCGGCTCGTAAGCGGGTGTTGCTTGCTCGATTTAGGCCTTATCTGCTCGCAGGAAGTACGCTGCACAGGAGGGCAGCGCTAGCGGCCGTGTTAGACTGCTCAGTCACTATAGAAAATACAGAGCGCGAAACCTGCCGTATTTTTACGATTAACAAACCGCTGATTTGGGTTAACTACCTTGCATGTAGCTCATACTGACTGGACTGTTTGCCTAGTTAAGGGGGAAAATGTTTTGTCGCTGGTGGTCACGTCCTGCCAGTTTGGGGGGTCGAAGGTCGTAACCAACGCGCCCAGTGCGCATGAAACGGACCATAACAAACAAACGGCTTACTAATCGTTAGTGACTCTACTAGTACACTGAGTTATATACGACGTAGACCCAAGAGCGGCCGTGGCTATAAACCTTTTTAACCCTTAGAGAGAAAACGTCGTTTTAAAAGAGTTTAACAGAATATTTTTGATAATCTTTTCCTTTTAAGTAATGATCTATGTTCGTTATCGACATTACGAAAATTTCGTCCTTCACCAAATGGTCACAAAGCTTGTCCGGACCTGTTTCAATTGGCTGACCAGACGACGTGATTGAGCGACACCTTAAATTTTATATAAGCCAGCCTTTCACGTGTACTCTTCTTATTTATTTGATCAAGAATCTTTCACTTATACGATGGCGGCCAGCATTATGGTGGGTGGAAACCGGGCAGAGCCCATGAGAAACCAACGACCATCCGCAGGTTGCTGGAGGAGTTTCCCATGTAAGACTGGAGGGGAAGCCCGCATGAGCTAGACTTGAACTCACAGCGACCGCATTGGTGTGACGCTTCTGTGTTATTACGCTACGCTAGCGTTATAACCAACTGAACGACGGAGGCCCCTTGTACTCTGTTCTTTGCTGTTGTGAAGGTTATACTTTCCATAAGAGCCTTTATCAGGCTTATATGTCGCCATAGAAGTAAGAGAGTAAATAGGTTCTCTGTAAAATATATATATGGGCGTGTTTTTTTCTTTTCTTTTTTTTAAACAAACTGTTAAATAGATCACCAAATTCCAGCAGGTACAATATGGTGAAATCATGCCAACCACAGAGGGTGGTAAGTTTTACATTTTCAAGTCTCGAAAATTATTTTTCACTTTTACGATGGTATTGGGTCGATTTAGACGTAATTATATACATTATTCTTAATTTTTGGTATTAATTCTACATCTACAGCATAATGATGTATTTATTTATTTATTTATTTATTTATTTATTTATTTATTTGATTGCTGTCTAGGCCCACTTTCAGTTGTATGACGTCGGTGTGGAGAAAACATGCAGTAAATCATCGATCTTCACCCAGTACACCCGACAAATCTCTTCAGTGAAAGCCGCAGGTGAAACAGCGAGAAATGGATTCCGACACGCGACCTCAAGGACCTTGATATAATTTAAGTTTACAATTGAAATAATTTAATTATTTATTTGATTGTTGTTGTACGCCGTACTCAAGAATATTTCACTTATACGCCGGCGGCCAATATTATGGTGGGAGTAAACCGGGCAGAGCCCGCGGGAAACCCACGACCATCCGCAGGTTGCTGGCTGACCTTCCCACGTACGACCGGAGAGGAATCCAGTATGAGCCGCATTTGAACTCATAGAAATCTAAAGTGCTGAATTAGCTATGGACTATGACTAACAAAAATGTCTCTGATTTGCTAGGGATTATACTATGTTGTCACTTCTTAAACACACATACGGTACGTGAAAGGTTAGAGTAAAACCGTAACTGAGATATACTGACAAGAGGCCGGACTTCACTCGTAACGTATGACAATTTGCCAACCATCACGCTGTCGTCACTGTTCTGGTTTTCCTCTCTTCCTGTAGTCTTTTATATTTAACTTCTCCAGGGCCTTCCCTGTACGCTCTGTCAATGTGAACAGCTGTGTACCTTCTCTACAGAATCCAGAAACGGCAAGGCGAACTGCTAGTGCGGACTTTCACATCTGGCCTATACACCTCTGCTGCCGTGATTTTAACAAGCTTTCTTATGTCATGTGTTATTAGATTCCGATGTCAAGGAATTGGAAGGATAGTTTGTACCAATAACTGACATAATACCTGAAAAGGAGCTCTATGACGAAGGTTGCGGTTTTCCTGCACGGAAATGAAAAAAGTTACAACAAAAAGAAAATGGAAATGGTGACATGAATGGATTTACTGTGAACGCCAGAGTTCGATTCCGAAAAAAGTTTCGGAAACGGCGAAGGGACGGAGTTTCGGGACATTTAAACGTTTTCATCTGATATCTCCCAACGATCGCTTTTCATAGACATGCCCTAGAGTCATCTGTGTCATGTAAAGCACATAATTATGATTCAGTTGTGTTCGAGTTTGCTCGTTGTCATTGTACACCATTATCGAATAATTATATTGTCTGGCAATACAAGATAATACACGTGGGCCTACTGCCATTTCCCTGTTGGGCTTTTGTCAGTTTTGATTATTTGTTTCCACGCCTACAGTACGTCCCTGTTCAATGTTGACATATTATTTGTAAAACGTCACTGGCCATCGAGGAGGTTCATTACAGTGCCACGCCCTGTCAACAGTTGTGCAGCCTTTGACATAAACCTTCTACCGACAGCGCATGTTCCGCGTCACGTGCAAAAGCTTTGAGATCACGAGCCTATCAAGGACATTTGTTGTCTTCGAGACTAGAATCATGTAGATATTGGAATCTGCATTAAAAATGACCAATCATTGCAACACAGAGGGGAATAACAGATTGCACCGGGAATAACAACTCCTCATATGTCTACCACGTCAAATTCACTTCCTATCATCTTCCATTCCCATCGCCACTTACTCTTTTGGATTGGTAATCCAATAAATTTCGCTTCTCGCGAAAAAGTCTCCAGCCTGAGTGGTATCGCCGCGTTTTCAAGATGGCCGCCATACGAAAGAAAAGCCGGGAATACAGTTTTCGCAACATGTCCAAAAATATAGGTTTCCATTTTTTCTTTCTTACTGTTATTTCCTTAAGTCTTTTAGGCCCATTTTTTCAACGCAGTTTCCAATTTTTTTCGGAATTGGCGTACTAATAATATCAACGTTATACACCATCTGGAAAACAACAAATTATGGAGTCCGGAGTTAGTGCCTTGATGACGATTCAAGTATTCACGTCATCAAGTAAAATGATTATGCAGCTGGTGGCTATCTTGAAATCACACGTGTATCGTCCAGACGATTTATCGAACGAAATTTTGTTTGATATTATTTGATCAATGTTTTACTTCGTACCAAAAATATTTCACTTATATGACGACGGCCAGCATTCTGATGGGAGGAAAGCGGGCACAGCCTGAGGCGAATACCAAGACCAACGACAGGGTGGCTGGCAGTCTTTCTTACGTCTGACCGAAGTTGAGGCCAGCTTGACGTGGACTTGAACTCACAATGTAGCTCAGGAGATGCAGAATTCTTTATATGAAGACTTCAGATTGCAGACTTGCCATGCTCAAGGCTTCTTGGGACAATTAATTGGCACCTTGCCAAGCTACAGGCGTTTATTTATTTTGGCATTGTTTCCTAAGCAAACGATACACAAGCAAAGATAAAAAATTGGAATTTCCTTAACGGCAATTTGCGCCGATTTTAATGGCGCGATCTGATTCAAGGGAGGTGACTCAAACATTTTACGGACGGCCATCTAGTACTGAGTTAATTCCCTTAAATATGATCAGCAGTTCTGTGGAATGTTGCCATCAATTTTATATTGACCACTCTGTTTAAAATCTGTTTTCTCTTTAAATCTGCATTTTCAGTGTAACCATCACCAAAGTGTACTTGTATGACATCATGTAAGTTCAATTTTCAAAAAAATTTGGCATTCCTTCCATAATCGGCTCGCCACATTATCGATCTCTGTTTTTACCGTTTACCGAACTTGTAAGGGCTCAAGTTAGATGGGTTTCTACATACTAGATTGTCATTCTCTGGAATGTTCAAAGCAGAAGAACTGCTTAACACTTTCGGGTCCATTTCCGAGGGTAACTTTGTAACAAGAATCCATTAACGCCACAAGCAGACATGTGTATGTCAGATGAGACCTTCATGTCAAGTATCTTAAAACTGGTAGAATACATGGGAAGGTCATAGGTTCCTTCGGGCTTTGCCCAGTTTCCTCCCACCATAATGCTGACCACCCTGGTATAAGTGAAATATTCTAGAGTACGACGTAAAACACCGATCAAATAAATAAATAAAACTGGTGCGTCGCCGCTAATTCAAGCCCAGCTCACGCTGTCTTCTTTTCCGATCGTACGCGGATAAGTTTCCCCGTGCTCTGCCTGGTTTTCTCCCTTCATAATGCTGGTTGCCGTCGTAAAAGTGAAATATTCTTGAGTACAGCGTAAAACACCAGATAAAATGAACTGAACACTGGTGATACGCTGGGAGAGTCACATCAGCCAGTCTGGCTTTCTCTCCAGCCATACATGGGAAGGTCTGTCAGCAACCAGCGGATGGTCGTGGGTTTCCCCCGGGCCCTGCCCAGTTTCTTCCCACGCTAGTGCTGGTCACCTTATAAGACATTTAATTTTTTTTTTTTTTGAGTACGGCGTAAAACACCAATCAAATAAATAAATAAATCACATCGGTCAATCACCACGCTGGCATGAACAGTCGACAGCAGGGGTTCTACAGTGCTCATGGGTCGGCTGTGCTTTTTGCTTTCGCTGTATAGACAAAACACGTTTTTCGCACCAAGTCAAGTATAGCGCGCACGTCTGTAAGTGACAAAGTGGTTAAGTTCGTCAGTAACTTACCATCGAGTTGTGATTTATTCGCGTCCTTCATCCATAGAAATCCTCGCTATCTTATATACGGTATATCCCTCAGTATGGCGTTAAACAATAATTAAAGTGCCACTCTGGTCAGAATACGAATTGCGTGGAAATATTACAATGATATGAAAAAAAATCATACGGAGTAAGCCTAACACCATGTTTCAAAAGGATTTTGATGAATAACACTATTTAATCCATATAGTTGAAGATTCCTTGAAAAACAAAATCTTCGGCTGCGTCCGTAAAATTTTCCTGATGTGATGTGATAATATTCCTTGTGTGGCGTCTAATTAGGCAGATGTGGTGTTGAGTAAAGCATTTATGCTGGGACAACGTCAAGAGCATTTGAAAGGGCATATATGTGTATGTATATACACGTGATTGATGACGTCATGTGTTCATGTGTTAGCGGCTGACGTCACACCAGGCAAAGTTGAAGCCACAGAAATATTTTGTTTCCGTATACTCTGACGAAACGTATAATATCGGTTTTAATTCCATGTAATATTTTCAGTTTAGGAAAGCAATTCAGAATACATCAATTTGCTTTTAAGCCAACGAAGTAACGAAAGAAGTAAAGTGAGCAAAAAAAACCTCTAAAGCTGTAAATGATTTTTAATGTCAACATATGTCAATAATTAATAAGCAGGGCATAATATCAACATCAACAGAAAATTATGATAAAACTTGACATAATTATTATGCAATGAACACGATTAATTGAATTCTTTATTTGTTTGATTGCTGGTTAAGGAAATATTTCTTTACAAATAACTGAAAAAATCCACCCTAACATCAGCATGAACAAATAATCCTGGCCAAGCTGGATTATAACAAGTCATAACAAGTAAAGTACTTATGATAACTAGACATGAATTGTGACATTAGCTAGAACAATACCAGTACGGAACAGAGATATCGTGCTTACATCCAGCACTGTTAAGATAGTCACTGTGATAAACTCCTTTAATAACAACATGAACAACTAAAACTAGACATGATCATCACTTCAACGCAGAGGAAACAACGGTAATAAACTCTTCAGTATATCAATATGGAACTTGGTAAATGTGTCACATGTTTTAGAAACAGTACTGGACACAGTGAGGAGCGTTAACACTGAAAACCTCTAGCTCACTGACGCCCGATTATTAAACTGGCAACGGTACAGTTTAGGTAGGAGACTCCAGATGTCCTCGAAATAGAAGTGTAAAACTCTCAATTATACATAACATGAGTACAACAGTAAACGGTATTTGGCTTCCTCTCCGGTAGTATTTGGAAGGGTCTGCCAATAATCTGCGGATGGTGGTGGACTTACACCGGGCAATACCCGGTTTCATGCCACCATAATACTGACCTCCGTCGCATAAGTAAAATATTCTTGTGTACCGCGTAAAACCCGAATGAAATAAATAAAGAAATAAAACGGCATTCTAGACCGGAAGTCACACAGAAGGTATGATGTAACGCTTTACTAAAACTTTTCCGGCCATGGAATACACGTACGATGATCAGATGCGTGATGGTAAATTGGCGGATCTGAAATACACAATGGACGCTTCAAGCCTACATTCTAATGTCCAATCTTGACTTTTGTGCTCCAATGCAGTTGGTCATACTTTATCATCATATTACCCACAATTCCACACAAACCAAATCAGGTAAGATACCTAAGAATGACGTCAATGGTTTATCTGGCTACAGTGCAGTTCTCTCGGTGTGACTGAGAACGGCCCCCTTTGCCAATATAATGCAAACAATTCCATTGTCTCCGAGCACGAAGGTGGTGTAAAAGTGTTCATCGTCATTATCTTTCCAAGCGAGTTTGTCTGTTCTCTGGAACAAGTTTGTTTTGTCTCGACCAGAGACTAGGTGAGCAACGAAATAGTCAGAGTGCCATTCACTGGCGCACTGATCTCAGGAACAGGCAAATATGCCTCTACCTTCCTTCTTTCAGCTCCACGTCTGCCACCATTTATGTCGGGGGATAGGATATCAGCAGGACCCCAACGTCAAAACCATCATCGCTTTACCGCCTCATAAAGCTCTGGACAAAATCAATGGGCAGCGGGAAAATTATTGTAGAGTTCTTCTCCGCAGATATAGCATTCAGCGTCTGGAGGTATCGCAGCTGCAAAGCTGCTGGAGATTCGCAAATGACGTCAGCCGCTTCCTTCAGAGCACGTGATGCTTTGTGTTCGCCCTCTGCTGCCAGCACCTATGAGAATGCGCCAAAACAGAAGATAGCTCCGGGAGAGCTAACAACACTTCTCCATAAATGTTATGGGGAAGTGTTTCTAGGCATGGCTATGATGTGGTGACAGTGATGAAGAAGATGGAGATAATAAAGACGACTTTGATAACAATGGTGATGAGCAGTTTGCGACAGTACTTTTAATTATTATGACGGTGGGGAAAATACTGCGTACCTAAGAGTTGTGACAATCGTTTTGCTATTTTTTTCATACCGACCTTAACAGCTTTGATCTTATATATTTTCTGAACCTATTTCGTAACATAACTCATTGTAATTTTATTTGTTGTATATCATGATTTTGAAAACATAAAGAAACAACTGACACGGTTTACAGCTTTTACTAAACTACTTCGGAACCCGTCATCGGGCGACGTACCTGACATCATAGTTTGCCTTGTGTCCTTACATCATTATGTATTTAATGATCGGGGACAATACAACTACATGTGTCGCAAACCGGCACAAGCTTTGCAAGTTAATCTACCAGTAAACTTTTACCCTCTTTTTCAAACTCTTCCACTGATGCCGTATTGCTTAAGTTTGAGCCGTGTAAGATCTGGACACTCAGAGAGACAAAGTCTTTACATGGTGCTAAAGTTTTGTTAAAGGTCGCACAAGTATGAAACAGCAATCTAAACATATTGGGTAAAGAGATGTTGTCAAATTTGTCTAGATAATGACAATGCGTTTTCCTGTGCTGCTCAAGTTATAATTCTCCCCATTTACTTGTTTTATGTATGTTTCATTTTTTGTCGACATCGATATGCTTCATTTTATACGACGACTAACGATGAATAGAAAGAGAAGCGACATCACTCGTCGATTACCCATCGACAATATTTGTCCATGTCAATTTTATTCTTCGTACTTGAATACCTCTGCTTTGTCAGTTAATCTTGTGGCGGGTTTTACTTTTGCAAGGAATTTAGTTATTTAACCTAAATATTTCACATTAGGCGCCTGCTTATGAATTGTTTGGATTTGTTGAATTTGGTGACTAGCCTCACAGCATAACATCCACGATTATTTCAAACAAAATCCGATTTGTGTTGACAATATTATGTGTCTGTCTTACCTTAGCGCGCGCATCTCTAGAGGCTTCCGCTTCTGCTGCCATGGCTCGTTGTAACTCAAACGGGAGACGAACGTCTTTTCTGTACAAAGACACAGGTTTACAGATTTATGAGAATGTAGTTTGATTGAAGGTGTTTGGAGGTTTGGAAAAAATAAGGTGAACACTCTTGCTCCCAACGAATAACGGATGACAATAGATTTCCTGAGATACCTCTGTAAGGAACCACCATGGACAATATAGGCATTATGGTTGCTCTACCTGATACATGCAAAGTGTGTACTCTAAATCCTACATTCAACCTAAGGCATTCATATTTATTACATTTTGTAACATTTATACATTTACAAAATGCACTTGGAGCACTTGCGCTCCAATGTACCTGTACAGTGAAGCACTCATGCCTCCACTGCGTCTACGATGTGGAGTAACCATGCGCCTTGCGGAGTATTCGCTATTCTTCTACCATTTAATGCACCTGCTCGCCAGGGTGACATAAGTGGTACTTGAAGAGCGAATACTCCATAGGGCGCATGGTTACTGCACATTGTAGAGGCAATGGAGGTATGAGTATTTCCAAACCGTGGAACCGTATTTACTAACACCTCCACTGCAGTTTCATCCTGGAAAATTCACACTTCCTCTGTCCTTACACCCTGGAATACTTCCATTTCCAGTATACATACTTCATCCCGAAGTACCCACACACACCATTCAACCCTTACACGCTAGAAATCGCATACCTCTACATGCAGATATTACAGGACGGTATTTCTTATCTTTTGCTTTTTCGTCATCTCTTCACACCTTCAATTGCATAAACCTCACTTATATATGCAGGTGATGTTTTAAAATGTCAACGCCAGTTATCTCCACATTCTGAAATTCACAGCACCGTTTTCCCTTTTTCATACTGTCCTCCAACTTATCTACACAGGGTAAAAGCGACACGCCCGAAATCGGTGCATAATGGAATACTTACACTTCAACTCTCTCGATTTTCACGCCCCACTTGTCCGTGGCATTGTCTAGATTTTCCTGGAACCAGATCAGTTGAACACATGAACTGATACAACCAGTACAGAAGTCATTGAGGGAAATGCAGCTATTGCAATAGATGAAGTGAAGAATTAGCAATTTCTAACAAGGTTTACTCCCTCCTGACAGTTCACACCAATTACAATTACAAGAGCTCTGATCTGGCGCATGAACACATCATTTGCTCCGCCATCTTGCGGGGCCTCCGTGGCCGAGGGAAGTAGCGCGCTTGTGAAGCGTAATGACCCACTTGCCTCACACGAATGCGGTCGCTTTGAGTTCAAACCCAGCTCACACTGGCTTCCTCTCGGCTCGCACGTGGGAAGATCCGACGGGAAGCTGCGGATGGTCGTAGGCTTCCTCCGGACGGTACCTGCTATCCTCCCACAATACCGCTGGCCGCTGCCGTGTAAGTGAAATTTTCTTGAATGCGGCGTAAAAAACCAATCAAATAAATAAATCCGCAACTTTGGAAACCCGACGTGAAGACTGTCTCCGCTAGTGAACAAAGCAACACAACGTTCTGTATTTATCTGTCCTAACTCAACGCTATTCTACTATAGATTTCCTTGCCTTTCTAAACACAGAAACAATCTCAGTGGCAAGGACTTATCGATTTCCACCTCTCTGATTACCTGTTCGATTCATGTGTCATCCTCCCGCATCGGTGTATTCGGCGACATGTAAAAATGTTTACCGTGAACGATTAATCACGGTTGTAAAACAAGAGCAGTAAACTAATTAAAAGACAAAAGAAGCTGGTTGAGGTGAGGTACCTGCATGGAGAAGCTGATGTTCTCTCGCTCCGACAAGATCTCTGACAAGGTTCTGGTCCCCAGTATGTTGCGGAGCGTGGTCTGAGAGAGCAGTTGGGAGGCTCGGTTGACGTTGATGACGTTGGTGATGGAGGTGATGGGATCCACTATTCTGTAGTACACCACGGCATCCACGGCTACCGTCACCGAGTCTTTGGTCAGCACCTAGGGAATATACGCGGTGTTTCCACGTGGTATAAGTTTTCAGCCTACGGCTGTAAAACTGTTGTATAACAGTATCTTCAAGAATTAAAACTACGCAACTGTTAATAGGCAAGGAAAACAATAATTTACAGTATACGTTAGGTGCAAAAATGAATAATGTTCGATTTGCTATTGTAGTATTTTCAAACCTAGAAACACTAGATTTTATAGTGGCCTTCTTCTTAGATCAGCTTTGACTGAAGTGAAGGTTAAAATATTGGAACGGTGCATTAGCAAACTGACCAAATAAATTTGATCGTTTATCGATCAAGCATTTCTTTGCACGAAAGTAATCGACCAAGACTTCATTCCTTCACAGTTTCTCACCTAAGATTTTTTGAATTGATTGACCGAAAAAATAGTGACAGGACGAACATTGGATTGAGCGCCAACTAAATAGGTCGGACTGACCCAGAAAACTTTACCAGACTAACCATAAAAACATCTGCCATATTATTCCAAAACTTGAGCAATTGCCACTTATAAAAGTGCCAAACATCATGGTTCACACGTATCAGTATACTACGATATAACAATATGACGTTGGAGAGCCTGTGTTGTAGTGACATACCTCCTGTGGCGGTACATCAAAGGATACAGTCCGTAGGTCAACCTTGGTGCAAGAGTCAATGAACGGCACGATGAAAAACAAACCTGAGCAACAGAAATTACAACATGTAACTAAACAGTTTACCGAGAAATATCTCCAGTTGTTCTGCTTTTCACCCCTCACACAAACTCGTAATTTCTGTTCAGTGTTCTTCTCTACTTGGAATTTGAGAAGTGAAAGGGGTTAAATACAACGCAAAGAGCATGATGGTTCCGCATTTCCCTATGTGGTATCACGATCTTTCCATGAGTGGCCGTGCATGCAGTTACAAATGTTGATTAATTCCAGTCCGATAAGGTAGAGGTAATCTTTACCGAAGTGTGTTGGCCAAATTCATATACTCCTTATGTTGAAAGCCTTTTTCTTCTTTTGTTTCATTATTGTGTGAAAAGCAAACGTTATATCATTCAAAAAAACCTTTGCTCCGGGACTGTGAATGGAATATAATCCATAATAGGCATAATTATACACAAATGGAAAGCGAAGATGATCATCTTACCTGGACCACGTGGTCCACCGGAAGTGAGTCTGCCCAGGCGAAAAATTACGGCCCTCTCGTACTCTTGAACAACCTGGAGCGAGAGAGTTTCAAATGTCACGAATGAGTATTTTTATTACTATATTTTTAAAACTGTAACGCTTATGTAACCCCATATAAACTTTCCTTTATACTACAACAAGCAAACTTATGGGTGAAGGAAATGGGGGGTGCAGGAGAGTGCGCTCGGAGTAAAACCATCGATCTTTGATTGATTGATTACAATCGTACTGACTTCTGATTGCAATAATATTAGCGATCAGACCAACGACCTCGTTGTTCGAAAGCCTTAATTGATTACACAACAGTCTTGCGTGTGTAAAAACGAACATAGGGACAATTCCACGAGAAGGGAAAGACCTCGCAAAATGAAGTTATGAAGAGTAAAAGGATCATTCAAAACTGTATCTGAAATTAGCTTCACTGATGTCTTTCAGCCCAATGTATGGTGGGTAGTATGGACCATATTGATGATGTGTGTCGACCGTGAAGTCACAAACCTTTTGTACACTTTTATGTTTATCTCTGAAAAAAGTTATTGTGAACCGTACTCCTGTAATGTGTTCCTTTGTATAGAAAAGCTCACCTCATCTTTAAGTTCTGCTTTACGGGCAGAGAAATGTCGACGTGACGTCACGGTTAACCGTTATAAGTATGGTTCATACTAAACACCAGACGATCACAACATTTGATTGAAATCAGTGAAGGCATTTTCAGATAAAGTTCTTCATCCCCTACTAGCTATATCTTTGTTTTCACAGTGACTTTTCCTTTGAGGTTCAACCAGCAAGCGGAAATCAAAATTCAAGGACAAATTATACATATTTTAAAATTATGGTGTTTTCCTGTGGTACAAAGACACTGATATGTCTTACCATCTGATTCTGAACGTGGCAACGAGGAAAGTAGGCGAAGTAAAGCACGCAACTTTTACCTTAATGCACAAACACAGGGAGAAGGGGAATGTCACGGCCACGATGGCAACAGAGAGTGCCCAGAGGAGGTATACGCAGAACGTGGCGCCACTGCCTTCTGCCTCCACTCTCTCGGAATCTGAAATAACCAAAATGGCACTGAGTTTAGTGATTTGATTTTCGTTCATATACTCAAGACTACACATACACCACCGATCTTTGGAAAGTTACTGACGAACTTTCCCGTGTTTGTCGTACGCACGTGCATACCAAATTGGTGGAACACAAATACTGTTAGACTGTGCCAAACGAGCGTCCACCACTATTTGATGTCGCCACGCAAAGCACAACGGCCAGCTAAAGTGAGGGTATCCAGTAGTTCCTTAATTGCAAGGTTCAAACTCAGCTGTCGTTTCCGCTGTGACAACAGGCTTGTCAGGTATCTGTCGAAGGTAGGTGGTTTACACCAGGCACTCCAGCTTCCTCCTGTACAGCAAATCTGACCGCCGTCATAAGTAGAAAACAATATGCCAAATACGTGCTCAGCTCGCCTTAAGAGCATCGCCCTTGTTTAGACGACAGGTATTTGATCAATGAGATAGCAGATGCGTAGGAATGCAACTTGAAGGGGTACATATAAAAAATAAGATTCATCTCGATGTCTTCGTTGAGAGGATGGCCCTATAGTTTCGAGAAACATCTTATTCTTCCTAAAATAAGTTAATGTACCAAAACCTATGACACACGGAAAGTTCCTCCCAGCCGTTTTGATGTATACATTGGATACAGCGGAACCTGCAAATAACATCAAACTCGAATGTATGAAAAAAACCTAGCAGAAATGTAATTTTATTTTTTATTTCAATCCTGCTTTGCGGCGTTCTGAAAAATAGTTCACTTACACGACTGCAGCCGGTAATATGTTGGTTGGAAACAGGGCAGGGAATGTTGTAAAATATTTTACAAATTCTATAACGGTTTCAATAGAATAAATACCTGATGATCCGCCAAACCTACAGGTAGGACCATCGGCATTAACCATCGTGCGGTCCCAAAATTAATTGCATGTAACCGGGCATAAAGAAACTGATAGACAAAAGTAGAAACAAAAAGTGCCAAATACCCAGTCCAAGAGTTTCAGCTCTGTTCCTTGCTTTTTGTACGTTGTTATATCTTAGGCACATGTGCCACGGGAGAGTTAGATACAATCTAACGGGTTAGACCCAGGTCATCATTTTCTATGACAGCGTTAGACGATTACTGTGCTGTGGATGCCAGCAGGTTACAATTTACACTGAAGTTTGGACTCATGCCTATGGAATCCAGATATGGTCTTGTGATAACTGCCCGAGGAGGTATTTATAATGGACAAACGGTTCCCATCATATCATATCAGTACCCCACATTTTAAATAATGCACTTATCACCTTCAGTTGTCCTAGTGCTGTCTTGCCCTGTGGCTATCAGGCATTTACACGTGGGTGACAATTATGTGAAACTCGCCTTTCGAATACGAAACAACAAAACGCGGAACATCCTCAGTATATCGCCTCACACCACATTCGCCATACTTGTCATCCGTTGCACCCTTCGCATGTATGATGTCTCTTCCGACCGACACCTCACAATTCACGAGTTTTCATTACGTGATTCGGAAATGATCTTCTGCAACGAATGGTGACATGAACAGTTATGTCTACGTGGCCCCACCTGTCAACTCGTACATCATTGGAGTAGATCATATTTAAAACTAACTTGATCTTCTTTTTCGATAATCTACCTTAAATTGCAACTGGATTACAAATTGTGGAATAAAATGTCCATCGAATAAAGGAGAAAGACTAAATTGTTTTATCTGTTTGGATGTCTAGCCCGGTTTGTTTGTTAAAATAGATCAGTTTGGGGTAATACGTTCATTAACGCCGTATGCCATCATGTGCATGTTTTCACCGAATTCACTGCACACACACTATACCTGAACCAAAGAACAAACTGATGAAGAGTAGATAAAAACATATCCAAAGATCACCAAGGTTTATAGCTAAAGAAATATGTTGACATGGACACAATGAAATATCCCAAGACAATTTAAACATATGCTTTTTAAAAAGAAAGTGTAAGACTAGCGGTAAGCGGACAATCTCCCGTTCAAGAAGAATATAACTTATGATAAATAGCTGAGAGCTAACTACATTATAGTAACGGTAAACATCTCGGGGAGATATTCATCGTACAAAACGCGGAACGATACAGGGTGTCCCTGAAGTCGCGCTCCATCCTGGTTTTCCAAAAAAAAAACAACACCTTTATTGATTTCAGAAACATCTTTATTGATAATAATCATAACAAATGCTTAAATTGAGCACCCTCTGCAATAAAACAAGCGTCAGTTCTCTTCATCAAACTATTGATAGAAAATAAATTGCGTCAATTCTAAAGTAGAAAGCATTGCTGATTTGAAAAATGCAATAGCAACTCAATGCCAAAAGATCACCCCTGAAACACTCAGAAGTGTAAAAGACAGTTTCATGTAGAGAACTGATGCGTGTTTTATTGCAAAGGGTGCTTAATGTGAGTATTTGTTAACATTATTAATCAAAAAAATATCTTTGAAATCAGTAAAGGTGTTTTTGTTGTTTTTTTTGGAAACCAGGATGGTGTGCGACTTCCGGAACACCCTGTTTATGGGTTTCGAAAACTTCGGTATTGTATTTATTGGTGTATTTGATTTTGTGTTTAACGCTGTGCTCGGGAATATTTCACTTACACCCCAGCGACCACATAATGGGAGAGACCCACAATCTTCAGCAGATTGCGCACTGACCATCCGATGCACGATCAGAGAGGAGCCCAGCATGAATTGGACGAACTCACACAGATCCGCACGGATGAGAGGCTCCTAAAGGCTTCTAACTTCTATCCGAAAAGATGATGACTTTCTACTTATCCCAAAAAGAAAGTGCTCATTTTGAGATGTTTTGGAATCGGCGCAAATTTATTCCCTGCTTGAATGGGTTCCCTTTTCATACAATGATAATAGGCTGCTGTTAAATAACGTTTACATTGTTACCTCACATGCCTTCTTTTATTAGTACCAATACTGCGCGCAGCAGATTTAAACAGCAAACTATGATGAGAAAAGTGCCATAATTATCACCCGTTATTGCAGATTTTTCTGAAGTCCAATTCGATGAATCTGTGCTCATCCGAAGACAAGGCGTCATAGTTATAATAAGCGATGTGCTAACAAAGCATTATAACTATATGTATACATGCCATTAAGCGCGGCCATCTTTGTTTACTATCTGGCATTACTTCATGCCATGCCATTGATTTTGTGAGTTATGGAAGGCCTGGACAAATCTGAGCAGATAAACTCCGCAGTGACTTACGTACGGGCGGTATTGACAAATAGCTTTCGCGTTTATCAGGTAGTATTATGAATCCACAAAGCCATGTGTAATGGCTCGTTTCTATTTTTTTAACCAGTTGATGGAAACCATGACCGCCAAACCACTCTACTCCGTGAGTTCACGGCGTGTGGCGTGATTTTAGGCAGATGTCCCGGAGCAAGACCAAGTCAGATATAAAGTGCAGATACATATTTACTCAGTGATTTATTTATTGATTTCCATATTGACTGACGCAACAGTCAGCAATGATTCATTTACATGTAGAGGATAGAGGTCACTTTTATATGAGTGATCATAGTTGTCATAGTTTATACCTGCTAAATTACCTGGCAGTACTTCAACACACTTCAGAGATACATCCAATCTCCTAGCCGTCCAGACAGTTTTCTGTGCGCCTGAATCGAACTAGTGTTTTCATACCTACACTGACATACCTACACTGTAAGCTTTGTGTCCAAGGCGACACCATCCTTACACTACAGAGGCTATTATATGTTGTTATAATGTACATGGTATTGTTATACAAGTCCTGCCTTGTATAATAACAACAGTGCAATTAATTATGTCATATTTTTACGCAGTGTTTGAGGGAATTCTGCTATTTTCATCTTTGCATAAATAATAAAATTATACCCAATAAATTGTGACGGGAGTAAACTGAGACTTTTTAGACCCCCACATCATTAACCTGTTCAAAAATATGTATTCGCAAGCCTAGAATTTTTCGTTTTGCAAATACTACATGTGAGCTGTTTTCATGAAGAGTTGTGAAAAATTGTGCAACTTTCACAGGCGATACCAACGTGCGAGAATCGAAGGAAATCGATTTTAAGAGAATATAAATTAACAGCCCATTTTGAATCGAAAATAGCCTCTGCTGAAACCTAATTTCCTGTCAAGTGTATGCTCAACTTCATTGGCTCGCTTTTATCATGACCACCTAATCCTGACCTCACGATTCTTGGATGACATACGCCATTTTGGCTGCGATCAACCTGAACCTAAGCAGTTTTCATATCACTGTGCAGATCCATAATTCTTGATTTCGTCAGTAAAATACTTTTAGTATTTTCTTCAAATTACATTACATCTGCTTTAGATAACAAGACAGTATATACAATATGAATCCAAGAACTTGGAAAAAAAAACTTGGTATTAGCTTTTCAGGGGGGCCTCGGTGGCTCCGTAGGTTAGCGCGCTAACGCAGCGTAAAGACACAGAAACCTCCAACCAATGCGGTTGCTGTGAGTTCATGCTGGCTTTCTCTCCGGGCGCACTTAGGAAGGTCTGCCAGCAACATGCGCACGATCGTGGGTTTCCCCCGAGCTCTGCCCGGTTTTCTCTCACCATAATGCTGGTCGCCGTGGTATAAAGTGACAAGTCCTTGAGTACGGCGTGAAACACCAATCAAATAAATAAATAAATCAATTTTTCAACCCGGATTTCTGTGGGTATGCCTATTATTGGCGGTAACTGTGTATATCGAGTTATGAGATATAGGTGAGCGCGCCCTCGGGAAATATGCTCCAGTTAGTCGTCATGATGTAACAGGTTTTCTCCAATGTCTGAGGGACGCGTGTGACGAGACAAACCACAAACAACCTGAATTTTTTATTGGCGTCATATAGTCTGCCAGAGAACACCTGTTAGGAACATTTATTCATCAGGTTTAATTTCGTCTTAAAATAAGAGAGCAGATTCCCGTCAAATTGAGTAGAAAGCAATATCCACTCGTAAACCTTGAGCACGCAGAGCCATGATATCTTTACCTCCCCAAGGAGAAGACTTCCTGTACTAGGTGTCATTAACTCGTGACCAGACATGACATACACCAATTGCGTGAGCGGCACTGGCTCCTTGTATACGATGTAAATTAAATTCCCACGCTGGTGTAGAGTGTGTACTAATAAATCAGTTGCAACATACCGATAAAACCACGTAATCAAGGGACGCCAGTGGTGGGTTAAAAACGACCCCTTGAACCACTTGTGCGTTTTATGCACACGTCTACAATAGTGCTTATTTTATTTCGAAAATTAGGTTAGCCTGTCCTCAAGCTTCCAGAGACTCAGACCGGGTGCGATCTAAGTAAAGGAAGCTGGAAAAGTGCTCGCGAATGTGGAAAGCCGCAGAGCAATCGTTACCGTCGGGCGTGCTTTGGGTTTATATTTTCCCTTGGCTTAAATGCTTTATTTAACATACGCTATCAACTAAATTGATGTTAACCGGGTAAAGGCTGCTGTACCACGCAAGACTATAGGTGAATCCAAAAGCCTGTACCGGGAGTTTTGTTTTTAGAGGATTGACAAAAATGATTTACACGTCAGCTATTCTATCACAAGTCAGTCCTCTCTACCTTCATGGAGGTGCTCTGTGAGAGAAGGCGTCTTTTGCTCTTTTGGTTTTTTGTTGCTGCTTTTCTTCCCCTTCGAATGAAATAATTTCTGTTGGAAAGGTATCATAATTCTTTCTCTTGGTAAGTAATAATTTAATTCATTCATTCATTTTTTCCAAGGAAGTAATGATGGTTGAATATATTTTGGAAATGCATATTTTTTCCATTGTGAACGCCTAAATCGATCATTTTTTCCATATATGCCTTGTAAATCTGTTTGGAATTTCTCTTATACATCATACATAGGATACACTCATTTTTCCATCCTACAACGAGAGTGCAGACGTATTCGCTTCCGCGAACAGAATGTGGCCGCCGTCGTATAACTGAAACATTAGTGAATACAACGTTAAACACCAACCAAAAAAGTAATAAATAAAATGAATGTTTTACGGCAATTTTCCGACAAGTGTCCTTCATTTCATACACCTGTTTTATTTATGTATTTATTTATTTATTTATTTATTTGTAGTCTCACACGGAATTAAAACGTATTTCTCCTTGACTACGGCCATCATCATTTTAGTTGGAGGAAACCGGGTACACTGTTACAAGAAGTAGGTCCGTTCGATCCCAAAAAGCTGGTCAGTTTCGACCCAAACACCCTAGTCGGATTTCCAGGCATATGATTTGGGTCGCCCCGAAGGAAACTAATGCCCCCTACCCATACTACGTGGCTCTCATCGACCCAAACTACTTGATCCGCCCTGACCCAAAGTATTCGGTTCGTCCTGATCTACACTAGGATTGCCCTGACCACAGTAATTTGGGTCACCTCAAACCAAGCCTTTATTGTCACACTATATAAACAACTTCACCATAAATTCTGTCAGTTTTCTGCAACATAACACAAACGTGAAATTAAACAAGGAGTAATTTTATTTTCCGTGCACAATATGACATAAATATACAAGAATATATAACAAAAGGATTGTGAAAGAGTGTCAATGCTATCAGCACCCTTGATTTTGATAATCCTACAGAATACCATATATCTATACGCAAGTACACCCAGAGGATAAAGCAAAGAATTTTAAACATTTGAAGCAAGACTCCAAACTCAATGCCACCTGTGAGACTCGGGATTCTAATTTTATATATAGAATTCACAATATTATTAAGCAGTTATGTAAAAGAATGACAAATCAGAATCAAGAAAGTCGAGAAATGTACAAAACTCATGCACGGATTCTGCTGAGTTTTTAACTTATTCGTAAGTTTTGCCAACCTAGCAGCATACAAAAACAAAATATATTACATAACCAGAGTCTCTGATGAGACAGTAACTCGACGGGTTGGAAAAAATTATCCCGGAGTTGATTATACAAAATTATGTATGTATAACGAACAGCGGACAATCAAAATTGAAAATCATTTCTAAGGTATATATATCTTGATTCACTTGCACCAAGTTTTGTACAAACTGGACAAAACTGTAACAGTAATAAGTAGCATTTTGAAAGAAATGTAAACATATGATCTAGTAAAAGGCAGACAGACGGACAAATGATCATCAAAGTTCAAAACTGATACTCCGAATTATGTATCTTGATGTAGTCTACACTTGATCAGGGCTTCATTGAAATCATACGCAAACTGCAGGAGTATTAGCGTTTTGAAAAACATGTTGTCATGGTGGATGAACTGACAGAGATACAGATAAACGATCAGCAGAATGGAAAACCGACGTTTTAAGTCATGTATCTTGATGAAGTCTCCACTTAAACCAAGTTTCATTGGAAAAAACCCACAGACAATAGCAGAGTTATCTGCCCTTTCCTCTTCACGAAATCAGTATCCTGTACATTTACCTTCAACTATAAATTTTAGTCAAAGGGAAAGGGTACATAACTCTGATACCAGTGCCTCTGGAGCAAATTACAGAGAATGTCAGTCTGCTCAGTCTGATGTAAATTTCTGCCGTGTTACGACCACAGAGAGCGCTTATGATTGTTTAAGTGGCATTTAGAAGTTGGGATGGAAGTACACTGGAACATGTCTTTCTTATGGATATACAACTTCTTGGTTTATTATCACGACGTTTCGATGTAGATACTAACATCGTTATCAAGTGATCACTTGATAACGATGTTAGTATCTACATCGAAACGTCACTTGATAACGATGTTAGTATCTACATCGAAACGTCGTGATAATAAACCAAGAAGTTGTATATCCATAAGAAAGACATGTTCCAGTGCGCTTATGATTGGCCTGAGAGCAAAACCTTGAACATATTATATGCTAATTTCTTAAAATGTGGGACGAAAAGACTATCATTAGTTTTTCCCCAAATAAAAAAGTATCCTGCTTTCCCAATTTACCAGTTTAACACACTTTTCTTTAAAAAGTAGATCGGAAAGTTAGAGTAACGTCATACCATTGAAGAGTTTGCTAATCATCAGGGACGCCAGAAAAGTAGTTCATCACTATAAACAAATGCTTCAACCAAGTATTTATAACTGCCTTTTTTCTTTGAAAATATTAAAGATTACACCGCGGAGCAACCAAAAGTGTGTCGTGTATGCAATGATTCACCGACAAACTTTGAATGATTGATTTTACACTGTTGTTGCAAGAAATCTCCTAAAATGTGGGACAGTGGAGTGCCTTTTGGAGGGATGTAAAAGGATTCTTTTTCATTAAATGGCTAATTTAAAATTTACGGCATATTTTAGTCCATGTCATTGTCTTACAAGACAATAAGACATGATAAAAATTTATAACGTGTTTTAATAAGCGTATAGCCTTGATATGTTCTGTGAATAGGCTATATGTAACGTGCTTATATCTGTTCTGTGGGCAGTTTTGAACAGTTCGTTGTTGTCTTGTGGAAATAAGTCCAGGTACAGATCTGTTCATTTTCTTCCAAATGTCATTTATGCATACCCATATGGAAATCAACCTTTCACGGCAGTCAGCAGCTAGGATTGAAATATAACTGAATACAACCTAGAAACTTCTAACAGTTATATATGCATATCATTACATGTTCCATTTTCTTATTTATTTGATTTGTGTTTTACGCCATACCCAAGAATACTTCACTGAGATAAAGATGACCAGCATTACGGTAGAAAGAAACTGGTGATAGCTCGGGGGAGGGGGGGGATCCATGACCATCCGCAGGTTGCGGGCAGACCTTCCCACGTATGGCCAGGCTTTTGTACAATAAATCAACCCAAATTGTCAAACTCCATGTCATACAAAACTGACCTGGTTATTTGGGATCAAGACCATTAAAAAAGGCCCTTATGCGAGCCAAACAATTTGGCTCAAGAAATCGACGGCAGTTGACTTGACTTTTTTGGGCCCGAGGCGACCAAAACATTGTGACAGTGTACACCTTGTGGGAAACCCACGGTCTTCGTCATATCCCATCTGCTCAGGAAGGAATGTCTTCTCAAGAAACCCTCAGCTTGGCAGAAGGTGGATCTCGTGGCCTCCTCAGACAGAACGTGAGGAAACAATAACAGACTCTGCCAGTAATATTACTGGCCGATCAGCACATTACTCCGATCTCTCTGTACAAATATACGTGGGGAGAAATCAATGTCTTCTGGACTTCCGGGGTTGACTAAGGTCATCTTGGGACGATTCTATGGACAAAAATTGACGGAGCCCAGTCTCGGACTCTTGTCTAAGGACCACGATGCATCGTAGATATCTACTGTCTCACCTAGTAAGATGTGAGGGATCAGTGTAATATAACAGCTAGGGCACACCTGATTTTGGATCAATTCCAGCTTAGAACAATCTCCGATTTCCCTTCTCCGCACGTCCAAATCACACACACACACACACACCCCAGCCCAAACCCCACCCCCTTTCATTCCTCACTGTATTCTGGGTATTGGTGGTCGTACGCTTTGAAAAGCGATCGCTAAGAGCGTTTCAGATCATCGGAGTTCACAATCAGCATATTGTAAACATTCATCTCGCTGAGCGGTTGAAAACCTTACGTGTAATAATAAGTCAGTTATTACAGGCACCACGTTTACACACACAAACGACAATAGTCGTGAGTCCGAAATTACCAGTCTAATTAAATGTCTTCATGATTTACTCGATATATTGAGCGTCAACAAGCTTCATTCTTCCTGTTAAAGATGTTTTTTTTTCTTCCTTTTCTTCCTTCAACCACCGTTTACATTCCATCGCATGTAAAACGAACTAACAGCACCATACCCGGGAAGTAAACATGTGCGATGGAAGGGGCGGATTGATCGCACTGGCGCAGAATCCAACCCGAGGCTCTTAACTTGCACGGAGTTGTCTGAAATGATGCAGAATCTGTTCGACCTCTCGGTCTGTGGTAGTTTCATTACAAAACTCTATTTAAATATCCTACCGCTCAGACTATAATCATTTTTCTTCAATAGTCATATACAAGCGCGGTCACAGCATGGGAAACGAACGCACCATATGTGGTCACGGGGCCACAAATGGTGCTCCGCTTTGTTACCTGCGTAGGAAGAGTGTAGAATTTTGATATTATTATAACTTGAAATACAGTTTAACTTGATGTTAGATACATCGGGCATGAAGGTAGCAACCCCGTTATTACATATCTTCAAAAGAAAATGTCTTAGTAAAAAAAATGCAAATGTAGTCGATCACATCTTGTTATACCATAGGCAGCTTTTCTCATATGCTCAGAAAGGCCGGATCAATGTTTTTTGGTTCCCCCATCTCTCAAAAGTTCATCATCAACAATTACTTCATTATAGAAGTTTCTCTTTCATTATAAAGATTGGTTTCGGCAAGATACCGAGATTGGCGTTCGCTGAATAGGCAATCACCAAGCGTTTGTGTTATTCTTTGTCAGACCTAGTGACATAGACCTGTGACCTCAGAGGCCATATAAATTTCCCACACGTCAGTGCAAATTCATGTATTTGACAGAGCAGTTGCTATGGTTACATCGGTTTTTGAGTACATATCAAGGTGATGCGTGCCAAAAGTAATTGTAATTCAGCGAATCCAAGCTATTTCCGGGCAATTTGATGAGTGTTGGGCTTACAAAATACACTAAAATACCGACTGATAGTTCCGCAGGATATGGTCACCGCATATTACACCTACAGCATACTGACATCTGCCGTCACGAATATTCCACCGTTTCGCAAACACCATATTGTAGTTTTCATATAAATATGCTGAAGCACAGTGGTATGTGTATCTTCTGTTTTGAAACCCAGAGGGCAAAACCCAAAAACGTCGTCTGCATGTCGTCATCTGACGGACGGCTCATGCTTAAGGGATGAAACTTCTGTGAGCATTGCTTTAATTATTTCAAGGACTATTTTTTCTCCTCGAATTAAATTCCTTTGCCCAGTATGTGGAGTAATCAATGGAATTCCTGTTCTGTTAAATTGTTTCCTCCCTGGAGGCTGAGGCGGACTGACAGAGCGCTAAAATTGCAATGTCTTTCCAATCCGAGGCTGAACCTTCTGGCAATCCGCTCGCTCAGATTGCGCGACCAGCCTTAAAGTGGCACATGCTTTGGAGAGATTTTACTTCTGCATAGATGGCGCTGACATTATTCTGTAGTTCCTCTGTCTTTCTGTCTATCTTTTTCCCTCTCGCTCAAAGAACCTCTTGGTCACACAAATACTCTGCTTTGTTCACTTGCATTAAAAGAAAAGAACACATTTATACAACCTACACCTTAAATGAAAGAGCTATACAAACTGTGTGGAATACAATTTTTTTTTCTTTTTAAAGGTTTAGTAAAAGAGACAAACTGTTTTAAACATCGTCATTTTTTTAAAAATCCACCTGTTTGGGGCAAAATGAAAGTCCCGCCATGGTTTAAGCCTTTCCAATGAAAATCCCCCTCTCCTCCTCTTGAATATTCATTGTGACGTCACTGTACTTAAGGTTTTACTCCTAGCATTTAATTAACGTCCATTTCCAGTCTCAGCTAAATATGTTCGTACATCGTGATAATCGTGGATTTTAAGTTCTGTGAAAAGCCAAATCTAAAAAGGAATAGTTTGAGTTGTACTAGACTGCCACATCATGCCTACATTCGTGGCTGTAGGCTGCCAATATGTGTCTGGATTGTGATGTCCTGAAGGCAGAGAGCGCAACCTGTCCTTTCACAGATCCTCCGTGTCAAAGCCAGAAATCCCGGTTCCCACTCACTTGAGCTTGATGCGTGGTCGGTCAAACTACTGATCTCAGCCTCACTCCTCTGCGGCTCAAACTGGTAGCCTTGTAAGCCGAAGTTACATTCACTATCATCAGAACTAGATCTGGGGTCCCCACTGAAGCCCTCCATTACGTTATCTACATAATTTTTGTTTTTACCTTCAAAGACAGAGGAGCTACTTTGCAAAGATAAGCACGATGACGTAGGCAATCTGTTAAAAGGGCGGCCTAAAAAGGATTCCCAGCGTTGGATGTTTAACTATTAAATACTCAGATAACGAGGACTTCCGCCAGAAAATTGAGATTTTTTATTTAATTATAAGTAAAGCTCTTTTTTTCAAGGTATAGGTTGTATAAATGTGTCCTTTTCTTTTAAGGAACCGCCCAGCTTTACTTATCTGTATCGATCCTATGAAGTGGAAGACGTCCATTCTGCAGAACCACACAAATATGCTCTAAGTATGTTGAGAGAGAATGTGGTTAACTCCATTTGAGAAAAATATCTTAATTATGTGGTTTACCCGGCTGGTTATATGGAACAGAGCAGCACTGCAACGAATGGCACTAGTCAGACGCCATTTGCTAGAAAGTTTCAAGTTAACCATCTTGGACCTGATAATCAGACCGCAATGTCTGCGGAAAATAGACAAGCACTAGGGCCATGATATTGTATGACAGATCTAAGGTGCTTGATAGCGCATATTTTTGACCGCAATTTTCGTCGTATCCGTAACAACGCGGAGTTCGTCGTTATACGAAAACGGCGACATTCGCGCCCCCCACCGAGCACACTGGATCAGAGAATGGCGCTATGGTGGGTAGGGCGGGATAGATCCTGGCGCTCCACGTATTCCTAGCCTTCCGCGTGGAGTTGCAGGGGTGGCGATTTTATGAACACCGCGCTCGGCGGGGGGTAACGGATACGTCATGGCTACGTCCAAGAAGTGGACGCTACCTGCCACCATAGTCATGAACGTTGCGGGAAAAAAAAAATGACAAAGATAACTGGACTGCTTGTCACGTAAAACTACCACTGGGCTTCCGACGGCCTCTGGACGTTATTACGCCCTTTGGGCACTGTAGCATAAAGGTACAGTGGAAAACAGCTAAAATATCATTGAGCCACAAAATTGTCAAGCGTGACGTGTAAAAGAACAAAGGGCTTTAAACACACAATGGCATCAAACTATACAGATCAATGGACTTTTGGCCGTGTGTTATTTTCAGTGTAACACACGGCCAAAACACTATAACGTTAAACTGAAATGACCCAGGATGCCAGGAACTTGCCCATACTGTAGCATGAAATTAAAAACAATGGGTCTTAGATACCTTGTCACGTACAAGTGAAAACAACACATAACCCGTTACACTGAAGCATGATACTCTAAAAACGACAGTGTAACACAAAAAAGGACACTGTGACACTCTCGCACTCTGGCGCTACATGGACAAGGTTACACATTGACCAACATCTTTGCAGTATTTCATATGACCAGTGAACAGAAAAGCCCCCTGTACCTCTCACTGGATGGGGAAACAATCTCTTCCCAAGTCACCCCTGCTTGAAAAACAGTCGATCTCGATGTCTCCCCCAACAAAACGTGGGCAAACAATAACAGATTATCCCAGGAATGTAACTGGCCGATCCAAACATTATTTCGATCGCTCTCTGCCAATGTTGCGAGGGAAAATCAATGGGTTCTGGGCTCCCGGTTTTTCTGAGGTCATCTTGGGACAATTCCACAGACATTAATTGACAGAACTCATAAACCTCGGGCTAAAGCCTAAAGACCACGATACATGGCAGATATCTACAGCTTCAGCTGGTTAGATGAGGGACATAGAACTAATAAAACCGCTGCGACACGCAGGGTACTGGTACAATCCCAGTCGACGACAAGAGGTCACCGTCCTACCACTGTGCTCTTGGGTTCGGTGGCTTCACGTTTAAACCTAAACCTCATAAGCCGAAATTCCTGCTTCTCCCCTAAGCCATTTTGGGGCATTCCAAGTCGACAATAGCAACATCCATCTCTAAAACTACTTAATGAATAAGTTCTTAAAGAAATGATTAAGAAGTCATGTATAAACATCAAACAAAGCTGATAGCATAGACCTACAAGATGGAAGTAGTAAAGGGTCTTTAGGAATGCAGGGAACACCCGATTTTTCATGTATATGTTACCTTCTTCCTATATTTGTTTGAATGATTTGTGAATTAGTGAATTTCGAATCGGCGCGAACTTATTCCTTCCCAGAATGGGCTCCCTTCTTAGACGATGGTAATAGGTTATCGTTCAATAACGTTTGCATTGTTGCCTCACATGACTTCTATTATTAGTACCAATACTGCTCGCAGCAGATTTAAACGGCAAACTATGACCAGAAAAATGACATAATTCTTTACAACGCAGTGGTTTTCTGAAGTTCAGTTCGATGAATTTGTGCTCATGCGGGACCAGACGGCATACTGCAGTTATAATAAGTGATGTGCTAACAAAGCATTATTACTACACACATACATACCATTAGGCGCGGCCATCTTTGTTTACTTCCGGGCATTGCTTGATGCCACGGTATTGGTTTTGTGAGTTATAGACGGGCAGGACAGATTTGAGAAGATTAACTGCGTAATGACATGTACGGTGGGTATTGGCCAATAGCTCTGGTGCTTAGCAGATACATTCTACATGCACAAAAACATGTGTAATGTCTCACATTTTTCCACCCACGACGCCCAAATCACCTTTCTCTGTCCGTGTGTTCCGTGAACCTTGATTTTAGGCAGATGTCTGGGCGCAACACAGTGGGATATTTAATTTAGTATAGATACATATTTGTTTATTGATTTATTTATCCATTTCCCTGTTGACTGATGCAAAAGTCAGCAATGTTTTACTTACACGTAGAGGATAGCGGTCATCTTTATATGGATGGAGAAGGAAACGATCTGCAGTGCCCAGGGCAACCCAGTGCCAGTGGGTAACAGGCCGGGATAAACCATCGGGTAGTGGGCGCGCTGGTTTCCTCCGCCGTTATAAACGGCTGCGGTGATACAAGTGAATTAACTGGCCAGTACGAAATTAAAACTCATTCAAATAAGTTACAGGTGGAGAAATCCATGCATTTGCGTGAAAACACGCTTCTTTCTTCTGGTCAAATAGATTCCATTTGTTATTATTTCGTCTTCTTTTCACTATCATTCACTTTGCGCATTACATACAAAGACTAAATTAAACATATTAACAGCAAAACATCCGTGTTAACAAATAGGTATGTGCTACAGAATCTGACCATGTACCAGAGAATCTGACCACAAATTGATTTATTCCTAGGATCTAGGTTTCAACACGCTTCTCTATAGTTCGTCGCCGGCTATCTGAATTCCTGAAGGATCTGTTTTACTTTTCGGTCTGTCCTAGTCCCGTGCCTAAACAAGGAGAGGCTAATGGTCAGTATAATCTTCTACACACCTTTGTCTGAAAACACTTGCCAGGATTTCTGATCAATAGCTCATCATCTACAGTTATTCATTTATAGTAGTTTTTCTATCATTACACAGAGTGTTTTTGGTACATCGAGACTTAGAGCTTGGCGCATGTCCATTAGCCGCTCACCAGTGGCATGCTTTCATCTTTGTCGGACCTACTCACACAGGTCTTGTGACCTCAGCCGCCATGTTAATTATCCATTGGTTAATCCAAATCCTTTTCTGACCAGTTACCATAGTTACATCGGATTTTGAGCATGTATCATGGCGATAAAATCCGTACGGAATATCTTCAAAAAGTGTTTCATCGAGCGTTCTTCGTCATAAAAGTACTTGGAACTCATCGAATCAAATGTTGCCGTTTCTGATAGACTTAGTGAGTGTTGGACTTAACAAATAGACAAGTATAGCATGAAAGTCTTGGATTTTGGTTATTATATCCTAAGTACTCAGCACACTGGCATCTGCCATAGGGACTGTACCACAGCTTCGTAAACATTCTATTATTTTATCTCCATAAATTTAACAACACTGGCCTTTGTTTCCTTTCCTTTGTTCCGCATGTTGGCGTTATCTTCCTGTGCGATACTCAATCCGACAACGTCGCCTGCAAGTCATCGGCTAAACCTAGGCATTCACAGGAGCTTCACACAAAACTCAACTTAACTCGAAGGTTGCGTCGTAACCGGGGGAAGAATTTATCAGATCGCTTTAAATTCCTTCGCCTAAAGTGTGGATTAATCAATGGAATTCCTGTTGTGTTAAATTGGTCCCTCCCTGAAGGCTCGGAGCAACTGACGGGGGCAAACATTGCGATGTCTTCCCGATCCGAGGCCGGAACTTCGCCCGATCCGCTCATTCAGATTACTCGGCCAGCTGAACATGTCATATAAAACTCCGTCTTTCGGCAAGATTTTATTTCTACATAGATGACGCTCACGTCTGCCTGCAGGGTCTCCCTCTTTGCTTGTCTCTGTGGTCTTTCTACGACGTCCATTACTGCAGCATGTTCGGTTGCCGCAGGGGAACTCCCGGCTTGATCAACCCATATCGATCTCAAGAAATGAAAGACATCCATCCTCCAAGGCCACAAATACATATCTTAAAGATGCCGAGAAAGGACGTGGATAACTCCATGAGAAGACTTTGTCTTTATGATGTGATTTATCAAGTTGGTGAGATTACAAAGGATTGAAAACAAAGCCACAACAATGGATGCCACTGGTCATCACTCATTCTTCCTATATAGTCTGCACAATAGGAATTTCTAACGTTTTACATGCATTTGAGCTATATAATCTACAACACACGAGTCGTTTGCACGCGTCTACAAAAGCAAACCCTACGAGACCTTTGTTGTTTTTCACCAATCTATCATAAATATTCTACTCCATGCAAGAGTAAATATTCTACTCTATCCCAAGTGGTCTACACTACACTAGGCGCCTAACGTTTTGCATGCATGTGTGCTAAGCAATCAAGGCCATAGGTACCGCCCCGTCTTTCACAACAACATGTAATGTTACATAATCTTAACACGTGTAACGTATTCAATATGTTCATCCGAGCCGTCTAAAGTTTTACACCCTTTCCATCCTATGCGAACCAACAGATCCTTTACACCCCTAGTTCCTCTAGTTACGAGACGTTTAACGTTTCACACTAATTTGTGCAGTTTGAATAAACCCTATCAGTCTTCTTGACTTCAGAATCAAATTTGACCAACATAGTACTATCATATAGGGCGTCTAACATTGAAGAGACAGTATTTAAAGCTTTACATAGTACTTTTTCACTGACATTCACACATCTATCTGTGTACTTTAAAAGGTCAAATGTCAATAATTTAGCTTATTGAATTAACCTATAAACCAAACACCAAGGTCCGCCAAAGCACGTCAGTCCGGTAAATTCAATGGGATAAACATTTCAAAAGATAGATATATAATGCATACATACATTTGTTCACTGATGTCGCCCTGAAAAGTTCGGAGCCAATGCTCAAACCTCCAGATAAACTACAACATTGCAGTCACCGATTTCTACTCTGATATAGTGTTGAAGATCCAAAGCAAATGCTTAAATTCAGTTTAGCCTTGTAGGTACATGTGATAGCAATGTATGCGAGAAAATGTAAACCCTGGTAATTACTACACGATGTACAGATATCCACATACGTGACTGATAAAAACACTCGCACTGGTATTATAATGCTCTGGACTCTATCCTGCGATTCCATGGGAAGATCACACGATGAACAGCTGTACAAATTAACATGACCCTGGCCAGTATAATACGCAAGACAAATGAGCAGTCTGACTGGTCAGAGCAAACAAAGATTTTACTCTTTGGCACATGACTGCAATATACAGACCCCTGCGTCTCAGCCCTTTAGTCAGAATCAGTAAAACAAAGACTCTGACAGTTAAATTCCTAGGCTTGCCATAAAGCGAAATGAACCAGAAGACTACGATTATCAGAATGAACGATCCAGTATTGCCGCTACATATTTCAGGTATATCGTACCCAGTATAGAATTACTAGAGAGATGAAAATAAACGATACTGGAAAGCACCCTTCACTTACTTAAAGAAATAAGGAAATGTATTATTAGACACAGTAATTCTGATGATTGTTATATCCGAAGGCGTTTAATACATACACACCAACATCTACGACAAATTTATTTATTTATTTATTTATTTAACTCGTGTTTGCTGTCAAGTTTAAGAAAATTTTACTTAGATGACGGTGGTCGCTTTTAAAAGGTTTTGTCTTCCTTTTCGAGCCTAATTGATTCTGTGACTTCTGAAAAATACAATAACAACGACGGTATCTTGATGGAACGATCAGTCGTGGGAAAACATTTCCACCGGGTGTGTTCTTTGCTAACGTATTAAACTGGCACCTGAGTATGTCGTCTGTTTTCTACACGCCAAATGAAAAGCTTTGAATAAATAATGCCTTTTTCGTTGATTGCGCAGCTAGTTTGATCATGCTGAGTTACTCAGCTAATCCTTTTCCTTGTGATCATCGTTTTACTCTCCACTGATTAGGGAGAGTGTGATTGAACGTCATCGTACGACCAACTCTGTCTGTTGATACCAGAGGGACGGGTAAGATATGGAGACGGCCTGTGCAAGCTAACACTAATCGCAAGTCACACAAGCATATAAACATCTCATCAGGAAATTGACTTAATGACGAGAACTCCTTCGGACAGAGAGGTGGGAATTAAGATGCTCCTATTCTCGGAATGTCCTGACTGAGGCACATACGACGGAACTATTTAGCGGGCTTTGGGTAAATCACAAAAGATTTTTCGTATGGTGTTATGAAAGACGTCAGCTCCGACAGTAAGAAGTGAAAGACGTGGGATAACACACACCTGGCATGAGTCGCTCAAATCACTGCGAGTTTATCACGGCGTCCACACAGACACTCTTGTTCGAGTTGTCAAGATTAACAGACGTCCAGTGTTAATAATCCTGCGTCTGATTTCAACAACAATTTTCAACACAAATTCCCAAAGCACAAAGGCGGTGCCTAAAGCAAGAAGTTAGGACACAGTGATGTAAATTAAGTGTGGACGTCAGTTTCCAGTGATGCCTGAAAGTTGTATGGAATACTCTTTGGTCCGTGAATTTAATCAGTATCTAATTCTTGCACAGTGCTAGTTTGTAATGCTCGTTGATTCAAAAAAGATGGTAGCGTTTTGATTGCAACCGCTCATATATTCAAACTAAATCGTCTCTTGAAAGAACGTTCTCAAAATGCCACGCTGTGAATACTAGAAGATGAACTGCTTATAAATTAAACGTGTATATCATCTCCAGAAGACACTTTGTGAACAATGTGCTACAATGTGAATACTAACGGATTAATTTCAGAAGCAACATAATAAGAGTTTTTACATTCGTAAATCTTGATCGTGAACATGATTTGGTTTGGTGACGGCTCCATTAAAATAAATGACGTGCACCAGGTCAACAGGTACAACTTTGGCTAGACTTTAACCTGAAAATCATCAATACATACATATATCGAAAACTTCATGCAGGTAAGCATGATAATATAATTACGATGACTGATTGAGGCGGCATAAGTTGCTACATGGGGAGTATAAGTTGTCACATTTTTAAAATATTTACATAAACAGTTCGAACAAAACATGATCTGAGGTTACAAAATTATAACAGGCCGGATTTCAACGGTTACGTATCACCATTTGCAAACCATCACGCTGTCGTCGGCGTAGTTTTGCTCTTCATGCAGTGGTAATTTGTATTAAATGACTGGCAAAGAACTCACTCACCTGTCCGCCTACCGCCTTCTATGTCCACCTCCATGAGAGAATCATCCATAAACGTTTCGGCGCATTTACCCGTCTGTTCAGAATCCATATTCTGTTGTAACTCACTGACCTCGATCTTCCACCGTCCGCTATCTGTCCACCCGCTTAAAGCCGTGGCAATACCACCTTACCGCAGCCTGGCCACTGGTCTGGCAAAGGAGAGATCCTTATGTTCAACCTTGTAATCCCAACTGACAGCGACAATATGTTCCTGCCCGAGCAATGAACAGACCGCCGCGAATGAGAAGCTACACAAGACGTTAATCAATCAGGTCGAGGCATTCGCCGCGTCATTAATGGTTTGATAAGGGAAACGGTGGAAACTACTTCTCCTAGACGTGGGTTAATCGCTGTTAATATATAAGGACAGAATAGCCTATGCCACCCCGGAGATAAGCTATCCAGCCCTGGAGGAATAAAATCGTGTGACCTAGCAACTAATGGTTAAGTATATAGTTTGTTGTAAAAACATTTTGTAGTACATTGCAAGAGACTGATGCCAGTATAGGATAAAGTATCAAGACAGTCGCAGGTGATTGTGTAAGTCAACACGGACAGCATATGTACATGTACAAGTATATATAGCATGGTATAGGTGTATATCGTACCAAATTGCAGAATTCAAACAAAATCGAAACGAAGCGATTGCTGAACATAAAGAAAATCAATTTTAATCGCTATGCACAAGTTGTGTAACGCTGCGTAAAGCCTCAGGATATTCTTATCAAAGAAAGGTGTCCCAGCAAAACATAACAGAAGATGCTGGCAATCATTGCCAAATCATAGTTACTCTAAGCTTGGGCTGTTCAATGTTAAGCCGCGTTTTAATACGCGTTGCGATTTGTTCTATCGAATGTATGTCGATTTCCATTAAACAATCGATAAACCGTATCATGTGAACGTGTCAAAAAGGATAAAACCCTGCAAGAATAAAGTTATGGTGAGTGTGTACTTATTTATTTATTTTGATTGATTTTTCACGCCGTACTCAGGAATATTTCACTTATACGCCGGCGACCAGCATTATGGTGGGAGGGAACTGGGCAGAGCCCGGGGAAACCCACGACCATCCGCTGGTTGCTGGCTTATGGTGAGTATAATGGGTATGACACGCTGTTTTTATGGGCCATACTGATACTGTTGGCTCATCAGTGACTACACAAAAGTTTTTTCAAACCTTTATGTTCGGCTCTGAATAAAGTTCTTGTGAAGCGTACTCCTGTGTAATACGTACCCGTGTTCGCAAAAGCTAATATGACATGAAAGCTGCTGTAAGCCCAGCGTATACAAGAGCTATCAGCTGAGCTAAACGCCTTTCCTGCCCGTTTGCTGAGCAATTTGTTCATGCGTGCGAGTGTTTGTGTGGAGTTTTTCACCGATTCAGGTCTCTCCCGTTTGATATTTTTTGACTAATGTGTCCGTTGAAGCGAGGTGTCCTCCTTAGACGCAATGGGACAGTATAACCAATCAAATACCATCGTTTTCGTCATGTGACGACATATGACTCCCCAAAACGACTACGTGACATATGTCAGTTTCAGAATTGGCATCGAATTTGACGACGTTGTGATCCGATGCAACAACGTGTACTCTGAAACATGATCAAAGTGCGGAGCAAACGGGCAGGAGAGGCGTTTCGCTCAGCTGATAGCTCTGGTCAGCGCCAGGTTTTACGGCCAGAGAAAGGTTGGCGTGATTGAATGCCAAAGCGGCTGATGTGTATTTTCTGTTAACAGAAGTGATCACATATACACCTGGCAAAATGCTATTGTAATACTGGCATGATCTACACAACTGTGGTATTGCTATACATAAGTTCCCAAGAGTTCCAGGGGAGACGTAAACACGATTCAAATGGCTTAAGGACAACAGCTACATGTATAACGTCTTGGTGAAAACAAAATAACACGATTAAATAGCTTTGAGAAGAAAAGGACTCGTTCAGTCATGTAATGTATGTGGACCCACCTCATACATACAATGTTGAAATTAACTCAACCTGTATTTGGTCTAGTGTAGGCTAAATAATGATAAATCTATTTCAGTTTTGCCCGGTTTTTCCGGTCATAATGCTCCCCGCCATCGTTTAAGTGAAATAATTTTGACTACGGTGTAAAACACCAGTCAAATAAATATATAAATAAATAAATAAATAAATAAATTTTTCAGCTACTAGGGCAGCACAATGACCCACTCATCCGGCCCCCGTGTGTTCAAGTCCGGCTCATGCTTGCTTCCGATCGTTTCACTTGAAATAAGAAATAACTTGCTAGGTTGAAATCCATGCGTGCCCTAGACAGATATATGCCTAAGGCCTACCCACCTGCGCAAGGAAGCATGTAACTGTATTTCAAAACTGAGATAATTTATAATAAATGTAAATAATACATTTTGAAATAAGAGTTTAAGTTGTATATAGCCATATTTGAATAACTGTATCCGCCTAATGGCACGTTCAGTCCGGTTATACTATATATGTGCATCACCAGTATCCACATTTCGCCAGTATGCATAAAACAGCCGACAACATCGTAAGGCTAGGTTCGTAAAGTTATCCGGTTGAAGTCCTAAACCTAAAATAGGTACATGGACATTTCTCATAATTCGCTATTCTATTTCGATTTCTAAAAAGTTTCTTTTAGTACGTCCTAGAACGATAGAATTTTATCATGCTAGAAAAAACCACGGTGTCGGTTTCACTGGATTAGGTGCCATTACACCTAGGCTAAACTAATACAGGATCGTGTGGTTAAAGTTTATTTTTATGGAATCTCAGAAGTCTTTAGAACTACGTGGGCGTGAAGAAGATTCGTTTGTCTCACCTGAGGCCTTGGAATCGATCTTATTTTATAACTGGGTGAATTAGAATTAGAGAAGCTCGGTTAAGGGCATAAACCTGCATTGGCCCAGGGCAGTTTGGTGAGTTTAATAAAATCTTGGGCGAGTCTAACCAAGTCCGTTAAGTTGGACGCCCACGCAAAGTCTCTTGCAGGGTACAGCAGGATAAGTTTGGCTAAAGTCACATCCGTGGACAAATTCGACTATTTAAGTGAGCTATAGTTGTGCGATAGGTGAGAGATGAAGACTGGCGACGATTTTGAATACAGTGCTGGCCCAGAGCCACGCGGTGAGTAGATCTACAACGGGTTGAGTTTGGTTACGGTTATTCAACCAGTACTGAGCTAGAGCCCAGAGAATGAGTGACCTGTCGCAAATTTATGTTTCATTAACAACTCCCAGCCAAGATTTAGTCTCGCAGAATCTCGTCTGCCCTGAGTAGCCGGCATGGCAACATTTAAGTAGTCAGGTAGCCCAAACGGTTGCACAGTTTAGGCGATCATTCAAAAATGGTGTATACCCTTTTATATCACCAGTTTAAATCGAATTACATTTAGTGCCTCCGTCGAATGAAGGATGAATTTAAACACAAAACTGGTGATTTGACTTCTTGTTTTGTCTTCTAGATTATACTAGTTAAAGGAATGTGATTTTTGCGCTAAAACAATAAAGTTGTTATCGCCAAATGCCGCAGTGATGTCGACAATATTATCATTCTTCACACAATACTACATTGTTACGAAATGTTTTCTCCGTCTACTTAAAGGAGGAGAAAAAACACCATGTTTACATATAATATATAACAATGGGTCAGTTCTTCAGTCTTACGCTTTCCTGGCTTAAAACATTAAAGGTTAGCAAAATTAAAAACCTAAGTTAAACGTTTCTCTGAAACATAATTAACAATTTCGTCTTGGATTGTTCTCAGAGAACATTGATTTGATTAAAAACTATCCCCACATTTAACGGACATTTCAGAGCTCAGGGCAAAAGTTGCATTGGGTGCCATTATGGCGTCAAGTTCGCATATCTGACAGCCATGGTCACACACCACAATAAATAAATATAATGACGGTTTTGCCTCGTTATGGCCTCAATAAAACCATCATTTTGGCACGCTTGCGCAGAATTCTGTCGTTAAGTTCTCCTTTAAAGTGTGTTACCCGAGAGTAAAAATAAATGCACGATGCATTGCTTCGTGACAAACCAGAGGTAACTTGGTGCGCATGCCTAAGTCACATGAACCACGTTGACAAAAGATGACCCTTAACTTTTAGTTCATTTTGCCGGACAAGTTACCTATTTTGAGTCTATAGATTTGGAACCTGGGTAGATTCATAGATAAGTCAATCGTTTGTTTGCACTTAGCGAGCCCACATGCCACAACAGTATGGGAGGTCGGTGGAACATTAGGACTGAACACATTCAATGGCTTCCTATTAAGTAACAGGCAATCGTTGCAGTGAATGCGCTATTTGTGCAAGAAAGGGTACACCACGTGAGATTCCCAGTCTGTGCTCAGTCGGTTAGCGCGCTATCGCAGCACAATGACCCAAAGCCTCTCACCAATGCCGTCGCTGTGAGTTCAAGATCAGCTCATGCTGGCTTCCTCTCCGGCCGTACGTGGGAAGGTCTGCCAGCAATCTGCGGATGGTCGTGGGTTTCCCTGGGCTCTGCCCGGTTTCCTCCTACCATAATGCTGGCCGCCATCTTATAAGTGAAATATTCTTGAGTACAAGTAAAACAGCAATCAAATAATTAAACGTTTCTGTGCCCTTTGCTCCGTGTGTTGCTTTGGTCATTGGCCAGCCCTATTAAAGCCTACAAACGGCATTACACAAGTCCCACTTTCTCTCGGACTGCTTCTCAGCTTTGACACTCTCTTATTGCGGAGAAACAAAGCGACATACGTTCACAAATTCATAACTTGAAGTTTAAAAATTTAGGAAAGAAACAAAGACACAGGATTATAAGGGCTCCTTACACTAATAGGCCGAAACTGAGAGACGTCAGTTTTGACAGCTGATTGTAATATGCGATATAAAGACATCTATAGAGTGAGCTGTCTTGGAATCACAATAATCATAACAATTTCATTTTATTGTGATATTTAATATTTTCCCCCGCCCACAAACCTCAAGGCCACGGTATAAGCGTTACGTAATTAATCCCTAATGAATCAAACCCCGTCAATAAATGTTAGGGCACCCATATTCATGGGAGATAACTGGAAGGCCAAACCCTGTACATAATCAAAGAGAAAGATTTATCGCCCTTGGCACGTTGAAGTGGGCACCCTTTCATTAAATCGATGGACATACAAAGCGCGCATAGATTCATGAAAAAATTTCTATCCACGGCTAACTTGTGAGACTTGGCGAAAGTTTGATTGAAAATGTAACTTATTTGACAAGCAGCGTGTGCGAAAAAGGCAATTGTTGTATTAGAATCATATGTTTCGGTTATCTGAATTATTTCAATTAAGTTAAACTTTGAAATCGTGTTTCAACAATTCCTGATATAACCAGTCAGATGGACTGCGCATGTGCCTGTTACAAAAGCATTCATATTGTTGGTTGTGTGCATATCTCAACGATCATGCTTTACCAGGGAGAGATAGCCTCGGAAAACTCCGTCATGTTTAGGCTACAAGTTCCATAAAATCACAAACGGTTACAGACCCCCTGCGTTTGGACTTGTTGCAAATTTTACAAAAAAATTATGTTTCAATTCATGTTTCAGTCATGTTTAGCTCGCTGCAGGCATGTTCCAAATCTCCCTGAATCATAACGACGCTGGCCGTGTCAGAGATAAATATAAGATTCATTATTCATTATAGCAGGTATAAATATTAAATTCATCATTCATTATGGAAGAGATAAATATGAAATTAATTATTTATACATTGTGGTAGAGATACTTTCTAAATTCATTATTCATTATGGAAGAGATAATATTAAATTCATTATAAGTAGAGATTCATATTAATTTCATTATTCATTATGCTAGAGATTCATACTAATTTCATCATTCATTATGGTAGAGATAAATATTAAAATCAGTATTCATTATCATAGAGCTAAATATTAAATTCATCAGGTTAGAGATAAATATTTAATTCATTAAGGGGGCCTCCGTGGCTCAGTCGGTTAGCGCGCTAACACAGCGCAATGACCGAAGCCTCCCACCAATGCCGTCGCTGTGAGTTCAAGCCCAGCTCATGCTGGCTTCTTCTCCGGCCGTACGAGGGAAGACCTGCCAGCAACCTGCGGATGGTCGTTGGTTTCCCCCGGGGCAATGCCTGGTTTCCTCCCGCAATAATGCTGGCCGCCATCGTATAAGTGAAATATTCTTGAGTACGGCGTAAAACATCAATGAAATAAATAAATTCATAAATCATTGTGGTATTTCACCACCATGATGAGGCCGACATCCGCACCACGGGATGCAGCTTAAAAATGCAATACGAGTCAGTGTCCAGCATGTGGCATATTGTCTGTTTCCATACATTGATCGCCTATATTCAGCTATATGTAAACTCTCTCGTGCTTACCACCAAAACTGCCTCTCATCAATGGCATGTAAAAACACAAACTGTATATAGGTTGGAGGTCCATGCAAAACATTGCAAAGGAGCATCTAATGAAAATACTATTTTGCGGTCCACGTAATGTTACAACTTATAAGCTTTTTAGTGACATCACGCCTCACTGCCTCGGTAAAAGCCTATGTCAGAATTATTATAAAAGAAGCGGCTCGCTGAACAAAAGTGGGATCACCAAGAATGACAATGCCTTCTAACATTCATCCGCGTTATTGCGACACAGGTGCAGGAGTTCCAATTTTACCCTATTTATATCAGAAACGCTGGCTTAAGTATAATTCTGGTGTTTGTGAAGGACAATTTTTAACAGGTCGGATAGTGACACAAAGCGAGAAGTAGAGCAGCGCATGTCTTATTTTTAAGTAATCAAATGTCTTCGGTTACATATAAAAAGCAAATTTAATCCCGAATAAAATTTACCTTGTTATACACACAGCGAAAACTGGCTCATCCGAACAACAGAAACCTGCTATGGCTGAAGTCAGAGCTTCCATTGGCCTTCCTCTCCACGATATGGCTGAGGTTTTGCCGATGTAGCGTTAAGCCATAATCATTCATTCATTCCATTGTCCTTTCGGGCTATACACAAAGAAAGATATTACTCTACGAGACAACTGTTTTAACCTTTAAGGCCTAATACACATTTATGTGTATCAAAAAAAGACTCAAGGTAACGTCAAGGTTCCCCGCGGCTCTACGATATATAATTGCCGTAAAAAGTTTTATATTTTCTGTCTTTTTTTCTTGTCAGTATGTAGATATAATCGACAATTATAGCATTTGATATATAGCTAATTACATCAGTTTTCTTCTTTAACATGTCTGTGTCTACAAACACCATGTGAGGGTTAGGGCGACTTAGAGTCCTTTACGTATCGTGCACATACATACTAAGTAATTACCGTGGACACGACACTGAAGTCTAGTTTTTGCGACTAATTATCATGTGTCGTTATTAAAACAAAAACACAGCATTTGTGTCAGGAAAGCAGTAAATATGACATTTTTAAAAAATCGGATGAAATAAAGCAGTAAATATGACATTTCTCCAAAAGTCTGATAACACTGATAAAAGTCACATAACCCATCGCTCATACGTGTACCATAGTTGGTCAGAAGATTTATTTTTAAAAAGATGTCATCACCATCATCATCATTATCATCACCACCACCACTACCATCACCACCGCCATACCCATGAACATCAACATCATCAACAACAACAACAACAACAACATCATCATCGTCGTCCTCGTCGTCGTCGTCGTCATCATCATCATCATTGTTATTATTATTATTATCAGGTTTTACATCCTGAGCTTTATCATCCCACTTCAACGATGGTGGGGGAGGGGACAGCCCCCTCCATGGCTCAGTTAGTTTGCGCGCTAGCGCAGCGTAATGACCCAGAAACCTGTCACTATGGCCGTATGTGGGGAGGTCAGCATGCGGATGGTCTTGCGTTTTCCCCGGGCTCTGCCCGGTTTCACCTCAGAATAATGCTGCCCCTGTCGTATAAGTGAAATATTCTTGAGTACGGCGTAAAACACAAATCAAATAAACAAATAAATAAATTCCACGACTGTAGATATGTATTTGGAGAATTGTCAGTACATGTAATCCGTTCATAGACAGCTGTCCCTCATTTCCAGCTTCAGTTCGTTCAACTAACAATGTCCTTGTGCATGACATTAAACCGCCTCCTATTAAATAAAAGAAAATCATCTGCTTTTTATTTTGATTACAGAGGACAGATGAGGATTCCGATGGTGCTGTTGTCGTGTTTCCTGGCACGTTCAGAGGGATATTACCAATTTAAGAAAGGTTTGTACAATGTACGCTGTGTGAAATAACAGGCGTAGCGTGACACATATTGGATGGTATGGTCTCTACTCCTGTCCAAGATTTCGTAATACATATAAATTTCGTGCTGGATGAAACAAATTAAATTTAATTGTCATTCCAGGACTGGGTGAAATTAAAGCTTATCCTGGGAACATTTTTATATGCTCTCATGTCATTTGTCCAGTGGACGAGGTAATATGTAATGCCAGTGGGCTACATTACATATGCGTATTGGCCATGCTCGAAAAGTATAGTACAAAGCGCAGTGAAACGTGCCATTTCCTGTTGTGACGCTGCAGTGCTTGTGTATTGGGTAAGGGTTTTATGAGCACGCATGCACCGTGAAGTGAGACATACCCCAGGAAAGAACAAGAGGGTGCGCAGCTTTAGACCGCTTTGTTAAAGGTGAGGAGATTTACGTGTTTCCAATTGCCTTCGAGGAAAAGATCTTTCTTTACTGTCTTATCTGTCGTGTCATCTCAATAAGGCCGTGACGTCACGGGTGACACGAGGTACCGCCGAGGTGACCCGATGCTACCCAGAGGTGACCCTATCGATCGTCTGTGGCGAACAGAAATGACCGAAATTAGTCTTCAGTGCTTTGGGCATTCGAAGAGCTGTGATATAGCTTGTCCAAGTTCAATCAGCAATGGGTCCCCAATGCTGTATTCCACCTTTTCGACTCCAAAAACTCTCTCTGTATCGTTCCAATTTTAGTACATGTACTGTGGCCCCACGATATGGCTGAGATATTGCCAATGTGGTGTTAAGCCAAAATCATTCATTCATTCCAAAAACTCTATTCAATTTTTAAATATTTTTTCTGTAATGCTTTCAGGTATGGCTTACTTCGGTGCTTCTGTGTATATAAGGGGGCGGGACACCTCCTTGGCTGAGGCGGTCAGCGTGCTAGTACAGGGTAATGATCCAGGTGCCTCTTACCAATGCGATCGCTTTGAGGTTAAACCCAGCTCACACTGGCCTTCTCCCCGGTCGTACATGGAAAGATCCGCCAGCAACCTGCGGATGATCATGGGTTTCCCATGGAGTCTGTCCGGTTTTCTCCCCCCATAATGCCTGTCGACGTCGTAAAAGTGAAATATTCTTGAGTACGGCTGAAAACATCTATGAAATAAAGAAATAAATATATAGTGGCAGACTTCATTTTCCTTTTAGATGAGTCATATATATGTGCCTCGTTTTTGTAGATGAGCGAACATTACTTACCAAGGCTACGAAAGCCTGCAATGAGGCTCGTCGAGTTCGAAATCTGGAGGCGTTCATTGACCTGTACGCGGACGACGTGGCCCTGTTCCCTACAGACAAACAACCTGTTCGCGGAGGAAAAGGTTAGATTTGCTTACGTTTTTTATTTGCTTTGTCTCATGGACTAAACATTAAACTCTATCTAAGAATATAATTCATGGAATTAAAAATTCTGTCGACTAACTAGAAAGATGCGCGTCTGACGTTTCCAGTATTACAGTTTCCACATATAAAACTCCATCAATAATTTGGTAAAATTCGACTCGTCTTCGTGTTTCCGATAATTTCGAGCTGCATCAGTTCAGTGGTGTGACTGTAACTTTGAAATGACAAACAATTGTTTTCAGCTTTGTGAACTTTGTGACATATCCGAAGACGAATGACTAACGACAAGTCCTTAAATTATTCCTCACTCTCGGCTGCTATTTGCCAAAGCAAAGAAACAATATACAGCAGGAAACATTTAGGCTGGAATTTGTAAGCTAGTGACTTTATTGTCGCTTCATTGATTTCAGTGATTCATTTTGTGGTCAGATATCTGGCTTGTGTGAGCGATATTTACGCTTAGAAATAAGGATTCAATGTGAGTGCTATAAAGAACCTAATGGTTCTATTCTGAACCCCAGGGTGCTTTTCTTTCTAAACTTCCTTTCTTTTCAGTGCAGAGGTTCACTGATCGAGGATGGGGTTTTACTGCCGAACTCTCAAATAAATTCATAATTGTGGACATATGGGGAAAAACTAAAATTTTCCACAGTTAAAACTCCAAAACAATCATGAAGATGATTTCATATGCAAGGAATATTTAAAGCAGAAAGATAACATCATCCCGTGATCTCGTGTACCTGGTTGTCAGCGCCCTGGAACAGGCAGCGGTCGTGAATTCCACTTCAGCCCAATAAAATCCTGGTGCAACTTGGAACCTTTCATGTGAGGTACTAATCTGAATCGTGCTAACAAGGTTCTACATGGAACTTTACACAATGCCACAACAGAGGCAAAACTTGGAACCCTTACATGTTCATTGGCTGCACCTAGTTTTCTAAGTGTAATGATCAATGAATGGTACATGTACCTGAAAATTAATCAATGTGAAGTCCTACATCTGCATGAGAATCAGTCCATTATGATTATATACACCTACCTGGAAATCAACCCGTGTGACTACATCTTCCTGAAAATCAATCAGTGTACATATTGGGCATTTGCGCCGCTCTGATTGATTAATGAAGACGTGTACCGGGCGTCATTGACGGAATTAGTTTATTGTTAAATCCAACACCCTTTATACCATTTACTAACCACATTCGTCTATAAACAGATATAAATCTGACATGTTGGTACTCAGGTGGCATCTGGACTTGACTCTTGACTGATTTATGTGACTACCTTCTCCTGACACTTGAACTTAATGCTGTCGCTTAAACAGACAAAACAAGCTCGGTTCGGATTATAAAAATGTTCTTGAAACTTAAAGAACTACTCTTGTTTTGGAATGTTTTCCAGCGGTGTGTGTATCATGGCCTTGGAGAATGGAAGAGCAAAGATCAAAGTGGGAATCTGGAATAGAAGCTCTCCAAACGAAGAGCGCAGAAAAGAGCCCAGGACACAGCTCCAAAAAAAAATTAAAAAAAAACAAGCCATGAAACAGCCCAAAGAGCAGCCCTGGAAACAGCCCGGCCACTCCGTTTACCCGTACAACTACTACTGCAACAAAGGTTACAAGAATTTTTATTATTACAACTATCCTCGTTATCGTGGTAACGGATATTACCCGTGAAAACTGTACACTGTAGACGTTCGTAAATCACCGTCAGACATAAATATCTCACCATGTTTCATGTAGTCGGTAGGCCACTGTGTACTCTGGCGGTTTCATTGTTTAATTTAATAAAAAAGAAATTTGATTATTATTTTCTACTCCATATCAAAAATTGATTTTCAACGTGCTTTAAATCGCAACCGAGATAAATATTTTGAATAAAAACGGTTTTTGAATATATAATGATACTGATGTATTTGATTCGCCTAAAAGATGCACTGAGCGGGCCTCCGTGGTTCAATCGGTTAGCGCGCTAACGCAACGCAATGACCGAAGCCTCCCATTAATGCGGTCACTTTGAGTTCAAGCCCAGCTCAAGCTGGCTTCCTCTCCGGCCGTCCGTTGGAAGATCTGCCAGCAACCTGCGGATGGTCGTGGGTTTCCCGCGGGCTCTTCCCGGTTTCCTCCCAGCATAATGCTGGCCACCGTCGTATAAGTGAAATATTCTTGAGTGCGGCGTAAAACATCAATGAAATAAATAAATAAATAAATAAAAGAAGCAATGCGTCTTACCGTTATCATTGAAATCTAGCGGTACGTACCGCTTTTCTTCGCCTGAATATTTCTTACATGCCTTCTTAGTTCTTGGTTTGAGTTGATTGTGGAAAATGGTCTTGGAATTTACTGACCCGGAGCACCCATTATGGTTGACGGCAGGTATATGAATGTCGGTTTCGACGCCTAGATTACATGTAAAACAAGTGGAATCAATCACGGACTCGCTGTCAGTTAGAACCATAAAGAGTGAGGCCGGAAGTAAATGAACGGACAGTATAAGTATCCCAGTATTTACTTATTTCATTGGGCAGGTATGGGTGCGTGCGTGCGTGTGTGTGTGCGTGCGTGTGTGTGTATATATGTTTGCATGCTTGGGTTTTTCGTCGCCCTCAGCATTGCTGAGTGATATGACGACAAGGAGCCATTATAATGTATATATGATGTGTCTCCTTGTGGCAGAGTGAGCCTATGCCTTCATTCGAACATCATGCCGACGACACCAGACATGACACCCCAGCCAGTCACACTATACTAACACTAGGTAGACCATTTTCCTTGCTCTAACCTCTCAAGCGAGGCAGCAACAAGTATCATTTTCAAAGTCTTTATTATGACCCAGCCCGAGATTAATCCCGACCTCTCAGCCTAGAGGCGGACGCTCTAACCACCAGGACACCGTGGTGGTCCGTTGTTTGCGTATTTTTCATCGTTTTAATGAATATTTTACGTATAAAACGTTGTCCTGCATTATGACAGGAGACAGGCAGGCAGTGTCCTCTGAAGGTTATTTTACTTACAAAAAGATTTCCTGTATTACGGTGGGAGACATCCAAGTAGACAGTGCCCTGTGGAAATCTACAACCATACGGCTGTTGCTGAAGGTAAAATAAGTCCTAGTGTACCGTGTGACCTGCCAGAAATGATAATCGGCAATTCTGGATTATATTTACTATAACATGGGCGTCTGTAAAATGTTTCGCAAACATTAATTCATAGCGCGTGTGAAATTAAATGCGCAAATTCTTGAAGATAAGGCACGTCATTTTTACATCCGGAACATGGTGTAACAAGTAATCGGTAAATTATTGTCAATAAAAGTTCCCTAACATTTTGACAAGTCGCCAGACACAGTAGAAGTTTACTTTCAAGCAATAAAGACCTCGATCTCATAACTCCCCTGTTATGTACTTCCCGAGTGACGTAAGTAATCAGCACCCTCTGAATCCTCACGATTAAACACGTGGCTTTCTGGATAAGAGATTTTTCCATCGAGCTAAGGAGAGTGTTTGCTTTCTCGTAAACGTCAAGTTTTGTGCACAAATTCTTAGGGGACAGTGTTTAGCAAATCATTACACCGGTTCTGATCTGGGGGGTAATTTTATGCGACTGTCCCCATGTGGACAGACATTTTGTTTGGTTAGTTGTACTATCTGCAATGTTTTTGTTTTTTTTTCAAATTTCGATACGGATTTTGTAACCAACATATCATTCTAGTACGACAGTTTCTCAATGGATGTGTCACCGAAATGTGTCAAGCTTAGAGTGAATAGCAAACAGCGCTCTGATAGGAATGACTATGATAAATCGAATAGGGATCTATTTTACAGACAGACATTTTGCATTGCAAACGGATGTGAAAACTTAAAACTTCATCATGCTTCGTTTTTGATGTCAAAACTTTGACTTTTGACACATTTCTCCTGAGAAAACATTAGTAAGATGAGGAAAGTTTTCCAGTTTCTACACGGCACAAAGACAGTTTTGAAAGTTTTGTTTCAACGATTGAATCAAGTCAGATTAGAACTTGTCGAATCGGGCAACTGCACGACAAGCTTATATCAGGAAATGTTTCCCAGTGAAACCACGCACTTACAATTACCAAGATCCCGTGAGTATAAGAAAAGTGCAAAATCAGCTAATAACACTGAAACCGACGTCGGACTGAAACATGGCAGCAGACTTGTTCCAATAGAACTCACTCTTCTCTAATAGCTCAGAGAGTCCACTTGTAGGTCGAGAGATCCATCGTCAAACCCCACTCGGGTTATTCCAAGTGCGCTCGGCACTGAGTTTTCTCTCCACCAAATTCCTGGTCGATCTGGTATGACTGAAATATTGTTGATTACGGCGTACAACACCAATCAAGTATATAAATCAGTAATTAGGCACACTTTAACCATTGCTTGTATATCAATAACAAAAAAATCAAAGTTTTACGATTAAATAAAGGAATTATGAAGCAAAAGCTACCGCACGGTTAGAGCTAAACACCATCAGACCAAACAAATTCTTTGGAAAAAAAATTACATTTTATTATCATCTTATATAAGCATGGAAGTTTTCCAACTGTGAGGCCAACAAATAAACGTGAACATGAAATTCCCTCCAAATGGGGAACATGAAAAATCGGCCTTTTGACAAATCGGACATGTAATGAGCAGTAATTGCACGAAATCTGGCACTGATAAGAATCGAGGACGTCATCAATCATGCCAAAGTTTCAGTTGCACGAACTTTTCTTCGCTTCGCAGCACGGGTAGGATCACGAAGGAAAAATGCAACAATAATACTACAGAGGTGCCAAATCACCATACGTCCTGTTGGGAAAATAACATATGAAAAGTCTCGTATGGGATGTTGTGTTTGACAAAAACGACACCTACATTCAAATACGTCCCTTCTACCTGTATTAAAAGCAAACTTTCTCACCACACAGGTTACTGGTTTACGTCACAGTGCCCACGAAGCTGTTCGTCTTTTATGACATCTGCTAATTCCAGAAGGGCTTTATACAAGTGTATCAAGGTTACCAAATACTAAACATTACTGCTTTGATGGTATCAATGGTATATTATAAAAAATATATTTTTGGCAAATGATAACTTTCAATCAATTGACCTGGTTGTATTAATCAGTCTGAGTGAATAACTTACTTGAACGATGCTTCAAAAAACTTACATAGTTATGCATTTCTTTTCTCGTATAGGCCTTACAGGTGCAAGAAGAATTAATCAGCTTCTACAGATCTTCACGTCGTAAGTGCGGACCCAGCTTCCCACTAATGTGTTATCATCATAATATTTTGCTGATTATATCTGCAACAAACTGATCAAAAGAAATGGAAGAAGGACACATTTTATACGATACTGATCGACCCAGTTAACATCGACAAAAGCAAAGGGAACAATGGAATAAGGCTATCCGCATCCTTACAGTGTACATAGTGTACACGCTCAACGTAAATGATGGCCTAATAACCCTGACATTCCCTCGTATATTTTCATATATAACATGCTTTATCAGTGTATTATTTTTTATCAAGGGACGACGAAATTGTCATACGTATACGTAACCCTTAGCGCCAGTGAAATATTTTTCTTTAATTGCCTGCAATGTAAAAAGTAACAAATTGATACGTCAGGGTCTCGTCATACTGCCTATACTGTTAAAATGTGCGCATGTATATGTACACTTTTCGCCGTGATTGTAACGCAATTTATTGATAATAACTCGAAAAATATCTATTTATTTTCTTATTTCATTGGTGTTGTGCGCCATATTGAAGAATAATTCGCTACAACGACGACGGCCAGCATTATGGTGGGAGAATACCGGGCAGGAAAATGAACCACATGACCTACTCCCGCGATTAAGCTTTGATCACTGCACTAGACTGAGCGTGATTTAACGTGATAGAGCCATTTAATACTCTTAATTTCTAGCTATCTCCGAATTTATCTAATCAACTGGCCCTAAAAGTTCTGCACCTGTTTACATTTCACCCTTGACACCTTGATATAAAGCAGAGGTTGTTTCCTTTACAAATCGCCCCAAATCCTTAAGATGTGAGTTGAAAACTGGCTGACCATGTATAATGGGAAACCCAACTCGTGCGTATCAAACAATAAATAGGGAACCTGGCATAACACCTGACTTCAAGCTGCAACCACCCTTAATTTCTATACCAGCAGACTGAAACTAGAAATTTACATGCTGAACGGGTCTGATATCCTTTGCAACTTTATTCACATCCAAGCCCAGAGAGAGCAGTGATTCCTTTCCTCCCCCAATTAATCGAAGATTTCAGTTAACCCCTCCAATAATTTGATTACGAACATATACACATACGCATAACACAAAAATTAATGTCTTCAAACTAATATTGTTATAAGTACAACAAGACGACAAGAAAATCGTGTGTTTCAATGCTGTCACTTTTATTAAAGCACTCTATAAGAATAACCTACAGTAGTTACAGAAAATTATGGCCTTGGAAGGTCCATCAGTGAGAAAAATATGGAAAATTACACGGCATAAACAAACATTAGGCGGAAGTGAATATGGAAAAAAAATCTTCAAATTTCTTCAAGATACATTTAACAGTTATACATTTTAAGGAATACTAACCGCAATGAGATTATGCATCATCGTTAAATTGGGATGCGATATATTTTAGGTGTTTAAATGTCTTGCTCTTTAATAACATTGCATTTTTGGTGCTGGAATATCTAAGAAACGTGTCTAATGCCCGAAAAAGAATGTGTATAGAATATCAAAGTTTTATCATTAAAACATTTTCATTAAATACTTATTTAATGTAGAAAACCAGAGAGAGACGCTCCAAAAATCAGATAAGCAACTCATTTCAAGCAATATCGTTTGATTGCGGTGCAAAAATGTTTTATTCATTGTTCTGAAATTTAGATAAAATGTATAACATTTGGTATGTATAATATTTGAGCAAATTCATTTTCACATTAAACATCTTTAGAAAAGGACCCACCCGACATACATTACAGTCAAAAGTGTAAGTCGAATTGGATCAGGCGTTGGGGGTTTAGTATTTACTATGCCCGTCACCCTGATAACGTCGGTAGTTGTGGTAATCAGGGTTCTTGTAGCCGCGATAGTAGCTGTACGGGTAGACCGGGAAACTGGACTGTCTTCTGGGCTGTTTTGCGGCTTCTTGCTTTGGAGCGTCCCTGTTCCAAATCGCCATCTTGACCTTTGCTACTCCATTCTCCAAAGTACACACACACACCAATGTATACATTAGAATAACCTATTTCATACAAGGCAATACTTTCAAATATACAGGAAAAGTAGTCACAGATATGTCATTTTAGAGATGGTGTAAACGTAATCAAACATCATGCTGGTTTCCACTCTGGTAGGTCTACCAGAAAGCTGCTGACGGTCCTGGATTTCTCCCGGGCTCTGCCCGGTTCAAATGCTGTCTATGTGTCAAATATTCTTGAGCACAACGTAAAACTCCGATCATTTTAGAATAAATAACAGCAATGAATTAAAGCTGTTATCCAACCGCGTTGCCGGGTTCTATGCTTTTACCCTTTATAATTTCTGGTAGCCCCATCATGACGTCATGGTAATAAAAGAATACGAAACAAAGTGGTAGAATTGAAATGGGAATACGCTAGATTTGAACTCGAGATTACTACGTGTCAGATGCAACCTGCCTAGTACTTCTAGTCTTCTGGGCTGTTTTGCGGCCTCTTGCTTTGGAGCGTCCCTGTTCCAGATCGCCATCTTCAACTTTGCTACTCCATTCTCCAACGTAAACACACGCACACCACTAGAACAGATAGGAACATATCATTAATTTAAGTGTTCTTTGCACGTGAACACAAATGTATGCATGAGAATAACCTTCTTGGTACACTACAACACTTTCAGATATAAAGGCAATGTAGTCACATATATAAGTCACTTGATAGATGGTGTAAACATAATCAAGCACCATGCTGCTTTCCATTTCGTACGTGAAAAGGTCTGCCAGAAAGCTGCCGACGGTCGTGGATTTCCCGAAGGCTTTTCCAGGTTTCAACCCACCGTAATGCTGGGCGCCGTCTCAAATGTGTCAAACATTCTTGAGCACAGCGTAAAACTCCAATCAATCAATAAATAAATAACAACAATGAATTAAAGCTGTTATCCAACAGCGTTACCGTGCTCTATGCTATCACCGATTAACTTTTCTGGTAGCCAGATGATGACGTCATGGTCATAAAAAAGAGAAAATAAAGTGGTAAGAGTGAAAAGGAATACGCTAGATTTGAACTCAATACTACCGGGTATCAAATCCAACCGGTCTGGTACTAAAAATCACTCAGAGAAAAAGACAAGAACACAATTCACTCTTACCGTACCATTAATATTCAAAATGGTCGTCACATAAAAGTTTTCAAACTATTGCAGTATCTTGACTGTCACTGTTTGATTTCTTTACCTTCGCCAGTTTGAGATATTGGAGCTCACAGTGTATAAACACAGACTTCCAATGGCAGTCAGAACAATTTCAAAAGTTCTACCGCGAGGACGGCGTGGACTCATAATATTAAATAAGTGCGGTCACATTTATATCATTTATTTGCCGGGCTCTGTGTTATTACCGTTTATCATTTCTGTTAGCCAGATGATGACGTCATGGTAATAAAAAAGAGAAAACAACGCGGTAAACGTGAAAAGGAATACCCTAGATTTGAGCTCAACACTACCAGGTATCAAATACAACCCGCCCACTAATGAAAAACAGCTTAGGGGACAAACAGCAAAGACAAGAAGATTTTTTAAGGCTACTATTAAATTTCGAAATGGCCGGCAAACCACGTGATCTGTGACTAGTCATTCCGAAAATGTCAAAAGTTTTCTAACCATTACAGTATCTTGACTGTCACTGTTTAATTACTTTACCTGCGGCAGTTTTTGAGATATTGGAGCTCACAGTGTATCTGTGAACATAGGTTCCCAGTTGTAGTCCCTAACATTTCAGTACGTATCCTATCGGGACGCCTTGGACGGCCAATATGAAATTAGTGCCGTCATATTAACATCCGTCTTCATAACTTGATTACACAGCCGTAGACAGCTAAACAGTCCGTTACATGAAGGTTGTCACGCTTATAACAGTCTTGTTGAGGATGTTGTTATACGCTGTCCGGAACAGCCAAATAAACCTGCGTTGATACTGAGATAAGTTATATCAGATTAAGAGCAGCGTTTAACTGAACGGTGTCTGGCCCATCACTGGCTCAGGGGCTTTAAGCACAGGTTCGCTGAAACCATCAGTCCTTGATTAGTACGGTCGAGAGTTGGAGCCTGGATCTCGGGTTTTGACTGCTGATTTCTTTGTTAGGAGATTTGCTGGGTACCTGCGTAAAGGTAGGGGTTTACTCTGGATATTCCGATTTCTGCCACCCATGAAACACACCTCCATAATTGATAATTATAACTGATAAATTCTCGATAAATAAATGAATAATAAATTTTAAAAATGAGATAATCACTCTAGATGAGAGAGCTTGATGCAACCATGTTAACCAGTAAAATAACCGTGTTGTCGTATTTATTTTAATATTTATATGAATATAATTACATTGAACGAGGGGCCTCCGTCCCTCTCACCAGTGCGGTCGCTGTGACTTCAAACCCAGCTCATGCTGGATTCCTCTCCGGCCGTGGGTTTCGCCTGGGCTCTTTCCGGTTTCCTCTCACCATAATGCTGGTCGCCGTCGTGTAAGTGAAATATTCCTGAGAACGGCGTAAAACACCAATCAAATAACTAAATAAACACATTGATGTAGCGGGCTATATGTATACATACATAAATATCCCTGCATTAATCGACTGGAACGGTGGATTAACCGAACTCATTTGTAAGAAATATTTCAGTGACTTTAAGATTGATGCAACCGATCCTCAAATAAAGGCATTCACACAACCTAATAATAAGACAAGAAAATCAATCATCGAAACTAGCGGAGTGAGAGTAAGCTCATTAATTAGGGAAAGGTCAATGCAGATGATACGGGACCAGGAGATTGAAATGACTTCATCGATTCACCATACCTGTAACTAGATATTGAGATGCTGTAGGACATTTGTTAGATATTGAGATAGGTCATTCACAGAGAATGGCTTAAGAATTTACGCTGTGTCATCAACGAAACAACATATCTAAGATAATGCAAAACACATGTGATATACATGTTAAAACATAAAGATATAGTCAGGAATCACCATACTGCTCTGTTCACCTTCCTGACTTTGTTGTGTAACCTTTCTCAGGAAGCCAACTAAACCTTGACTGGTAATGCTGCGCGATCGTGTCTCCGTTTTCACTGGTTTTTCATCGGGAGTTTCTTCCAAGTGCTTGACACTGTACGGTTTCTTTCTAAGCGCCATAAACTTAGCTTCAGCATCAATAAATTAGACTACTACTGGCGAAATCCAAAACACTGATGAAAATAAATAATTATAAAATTACTTGCTTTATAACTTTGCAGTGATCGAGCATATACACTTGTGGATTTTGTGATGGTTTTGATGTGATCAGGATTATCAAATGACACTGCTGACAACCGTCGTAGAGACGATTGACGTCTATCAACAGGACAGTTCGACAGGTTATCGTGCTACTTATATTACCATAACGACACTTCGTGTAGCAGTTTGACTTAGGGTTTGTATCACGCAGGCAAACACTTGCCAGTCCATGCCGGTTGGTTAGAGGCTGTTTACCAACTGAATCTGAATTGAATGGAACTGCGAGGAAGAGACTTCATACATCACCAAATGGTTTCTGAGAATTAGTCTCATGCTTGGTCACACTCAGGACTTACCAACCACTTCTAATCTAGGTTTTCACGAATTACCAGCTGTCACATCCTAGTGTTATTCGATGTCGAACGTAAATAAATCTGTAAGAAAAAAGACTCATTGGTTATCAACCAACTTGTACTAGATAGTACTTAGATAGTACGAAGCTGTCACGTGTTGGCATATATACTGCCAGGAAAGACGCAGTTTAGTACCAAAGCGTGAAGGCTGCAGCCGTAGGCTTTACGGGTGACGGCCCATAGACTCAGGGGAGGCTCCCGTTGAGACGCTGAGAAATGTGCAAAATACAAAAACTTGCACGACAAACACAAACAGATGTTTCATACAAGGGACATTACGTAAGCGGAGTCTTTCGAGCAGCGAGATTAGATCGACTAGAAATAAGTATAATGCAACAGCGTTTTCCAGACTGAAACTCACTTTGTTGTGAAGGGTGTTCCCTCAAAATGTAATAACCTGGCGATGTGTCGGGCCACAAAGGTGTTGGCGCCACATTCCTCCAATATTCTCTGAAAGTTTGAGACCACTGACTTCGGAGCCGTGCCCAAGGTATTTGCTTCTGTACGGTGTTTCTGAATAGCTGCATAAATAATACGTTTAAATAAATAAATAAATAAATAAGAAATAAGTACGGGACACCAGGGTCGAAGAAGGTAACGTGCTAGCAATAACCAAGGGGATATCTTGCCAATGTGGTTGTTGTGAGTTCAAGTCCAGCTCATGGTGGTTTCATCTCCAGCAGTATGAGGGAATTTTGCTCAGCAGATGATGGTAAGCTTCCTCCGGCAATCCCCGGTTGTTCCAGTACCATTTTCCTGGCCGCTCCCGTTTAAGTGAAATATTCCCGATTACGGCGTAGAACACAAATCAAGCATAGGCCTACAAATCAATGATTAAAAATACTTTAACAAATTCAGAGCTAAAAAGAAAATATTTCACGAATATACAACATAATTACGAAGCAAGAGTCACCGCACGGATACTGTACGCCAGTGAGTAAAAATGTCCCCCCAAAACACCACGCAATTTTAAATATTGTGGTACTTTGTACAGCATCGCGGGGCAACAGTACGGTACTCTGTGGCTGCTGACCCGATACTACACGTGTGGCTCATAACAGCGCCACATTCAGCAGCTGCCGCATGGTACCGCAGAGCTCCACAACAGCACCTCTCCTTGCAGCCATTGACTGTACCCTGACTAGTGCGTCACATTACCACACTTCCATCAGCTGCCGTACTGTCATTTTTTATTTCGAAGAGCCCAGCTTTTCTTTGGAGGCCGAGAAATTTCTCAGATGCGTACAGTTTAAAATCCAAGCAGTGCCCTGTTCTGACCAAACAAATAAATAAATCAGCAAATATACGAATAAATAATTAAATAGAAATAAATAAATGAGTCATGTTTCCCGTGAACAGGAAGCTCTCCTGGAGGGAAAAACAGGACATCTTCAGTGTCCAGGGCAATATACGTGTCCACATCGCCAACCCTTCGGGCCTCATTCCAGGCTGCGAACATCCCCTTAGTTAGGGTCACCTGATCTACAAAACCAAACAGATACATACAACTGTCAGGAAAGCATCTGAATGGCTTTCGTGTGTATTAAACTTATGTTTCGGTAAATAATAAGGGCTATATCTATATAAAGGATTGTACAGTTTAGTTGTTCGTTTGTTTACTTGTGGTACACATTATTATAATTTATTATAATGCACCCACATTGTCGTGTGTTTCAGTGGTAAATAATTTGTGTACCACTGATACACATGAATTGTGAGTGAGCAAATTTGTACACAGTTGTTTTACAGAGACAAGCTTTCCTAGGAATCCAAAGCACATTGATTTTGTTCTGGGTTGTTTGGGGACTTTGGCATTCTTGTTAATTTTCCGTGTCTTACATTTAAAACTTGAACTCAAACATAACACTTGCGCTTGATTCACCTAACAAGTATATGGTTTTGTGTGAAAAGGTATCACTAACTTGCTACACTGTACTCTGGCTACATTTTGATGAACATCTGATTTTGTTAACTCCGCTATCTTCGCCAATGCTAAATCATTCTTTGAAATGAGAAATCTCGTTAGGCAAAAGGAAAAGTTCTGAGAACTGGAACATTTGTCAGGTTGTAAAAGTGGAGTGCAAATTCCGTTCTGGAAGGGTTAAAGCCTTGTTAAGTGCAGGATCTGGAGATTTCCCTTTATTTAACTCAATTTCGGCATTTCTGAATTTCGGCTTCTTTATCTCAGTTAGGGGTTCTATCCTAGCTGTTCATTTAAATGCTCAAATGCAAAATTTTTTGTTATGGGTCGGGCAGACAAATCAAGAAGAAAATCACTACCCATTGTCAGGTGCTCCATTAAATATCGTGCTCCAAGCTGCAGTCCAACCCAAGGAAGCTTGACCTGAACAATTTATTTATTTATTTGATTCGTACTTTACGTTTTCTTCATCACCTATCAGTCTGTCGGGCCGCCGGCAGTTCTATTAAGTCAAATAATTTTCAGGGGGGGGGGGGATAATATCATTCCATGCATATCGTTTTCTGTTCGGAGACCAAGTTTTTAAATTACGAGAGGGGGCCTCCGTGGCTCAGTCGGTTAGCGCGCTAACGCAGCGCAATGACCGAAGCCTCGCACCAATGCAGTCGTTGTGAGTTCAAGTCCAGCTCATGCTGGCTTCCTCTCCGGCCAAACGTGGGAACGTGTGCCAGCAACCTGCGGATGGTCGTGGGTTATAATATGTATAAGTCGTTGTGTTTGAAGGAAAACGACGTTTCGTAATTTAAATAAGTCGTGCAATGTGTATTGAAAATAAAGTTTCTTACCACCCAGGCTAGTGAGTTACTCTACATGCTCAGTATATTGCAAGCTCGACCATTCTGACAACTGACCATTCTGACAACTGCCAACACCGTGGATTTTATGTGCAGGCCGATCAAATTACCAGATTTTTTAATCGTCCAAACTGTGTCATTAGTAGTGATCCGATAATACATATGTCATATTATAAAAATCATGAAAAAGTGATGCAAATGATAGCTTTCGTCCATATATTGAAGTTTCTTTCCAAATTAGTTACTGTGATATCGATCATTTTGAATGTATAACCTGCTGCAGGAGAAACTACAAATTTACATCGTATTACTTTTTTTATTGTCCTGAATGACAAAAGTATTTGATCAGCTTATAAAGAAATTTTCAGCATATTAATGAGTCTTCACCAATTAAAGAATTCATTGCCCATCCGAATTGACAGTGCTCATCAGTCTACTTGTTCTCTCATGTAAAGCACGTCTTTGCCAGGGTGTTCGCCAAGCGTATATCTTGTTAAATTCAGGAAAAACATTATTTCCAATTCTCATTTCCGATGTAAATTAAGAAGTTGTTATTCACATATGTAACGCAAATGCTCAACAATTGCCTACCATAAGCCATTTCGTATTTAACACTTGCATGACTTTATACAGATCAAGAATAGCTTACTCGTGAATGTGACATTAATGCTCTGTATCGTGATACTCGTATTCATTATTAATATGTCTATTACCGAGATTAATCAAGTCGGGGGGGGGGGGGGCTTTGTTCCCTTTGATGTATTGTTTTGTTTTGTTGATACTTCATATAAACCATTTATGAAAGAAAATGAAAAACAAATGAACGAAACACTCGTCACTCGCGACACCGATCGACCCTGTTAACGTTCACGAAAGAAAATGGAACAAAGGAAACAGGGCTATCCTTATATATTGGAGCTTCTGAGTAAAAAGGTGGTTTAACACACTTGACCTCCCTTCGTGTATTTTAAAACAGTAAAACCAAAACACCTCATCTATATTAATCATCTTTTCTTTGAGTGTAGGGCTTAGGGACAAAGAAATTCTCGATTCAAACCGCACGCATGTAACACCCAGCGTGAAATGAAAATATTTTTCTATACTTGTCTGGCAGTGTGAAAAGTAAAAATTCTTATCTCAAGGTGTTGGTCTCTTTTGTTGAAATACATGTATGCACTGTATTGATTGTGCGTACATATGACTGTATAAGTTTTCTTTTGGCATCTTTTTTGCATCATGCTTTTTATCCCTAGTTGATGTGGTAATGATGTCTTCTTTCTTTCTTACCCACCCGGGTTGTGTCTTACAAAACTCCTCCGCGATAGTTTATCTTAAAGATTAGCTTTTTTCAAGTGAAAGGATTTATTTGATTCTAACTGATTCATCCAGCATGTAGAGTCACTGAAAAGTTCTTCTAAAGTGTAATTACTGGTCGGACAGAAAATCTAAACCCTTGGCATAAAAAGTTTCATTATATTTTTGACGTGCATTTTTAAAGATCAAACTAGTGGTGAAAGGCTCGATTTTTAGGATTTTAACAGATTTGTGTTTTGCAGCCACAATGAAACGTTGAATGGCTTGCTAAGCGTCACTAGAAGACTTCAAAACAGTGGGAATATTACTATCCTGCCAGATGATAGTATTTCACAGTTGTACGTTAAGTCGCCGATGAAACTGGAGTTCGCTAGAAATTCATGTAAGCAGAAATCACGCACCAGAATGAGACTTACGGGTTATCAGACGGACTCGTCTGATTATATGGCGGTCCTAATTATCTGGCAGTCCTATAATTTTGAAGTAAATTCACGTTAAGAGGCGGGATTTGGCATTACATGAACAATATCCCGTGGAGTTCCTCCGATCGAGCTTTAGCAAAAAACTGGCGAACGTTCCTACGTGTAACATATACATACACCATATTACTGGATGACGAGTGGTCTTCAACGAATGCTAGATCTGCACAAGGAGCCAGGCGGTCACAAAGATCCCAGACAACCATGAGAACTAGAGAATCTAGAAATTCCGTGTCGAAGCAGACTTTTGGACCCCGTACCTGGTTTTATTTTTAGATTGGTGTTTTACGCCGTATTCAAAAATATTTCACGTGCACGACGGCGGCCATCATTATGGTGGGAGGAAACCGGGTAGAGCCCTGGGGAAACCCACGACCATCCGCAGGGCTGCCAGCAACCTATGAGTGAAATATTCTTGAGTACGGCGTAAAACACCAATCAAATAAATAAATAAATAAATAAATAAATACCCTGTGTGTTGGTGTTTAATATAGCGTAGTTTCCAGTGAACACTCATTTTACATCATTACATACTTCTTGTTTCAGACGTCATCTCTATGGGCACTTCTTGTCCCAGAATATCAAATGAGGTTTGTCGTTTACAGCTTAGTTTATTCACACGTCGGTGACAACAGTATTTATTTATTTAGCTGTTGCTGTACGCCGGAGTTTATAAGAATATTTCACTTATACAACAAGGATTTGTCTTTCTACAAACCTGAACATTGTTTCGATAAAACAGTTCAGTCTGTCTTCAGTAAAAGCCTTTGTATTCTTTCGACGAACAACAGTTTGTATTTATACACGCCTTTGTATTCAAACAATTAAGTTTGTCTTAATACAAAGGTTTGTATCCTCTCGATGTTCAGTCTGTCTTTATACAAGCCTTTGTGTCCTCTCCATGAATGACAGTTCAGTCTGTCATTATACCAGCCTTTGTATTCTCTCGATCAGCAACAGTTCAGTCTGTCTATTTACAATCCTTTTACATTGTTTCACTGAGCAACAATTTCGTGTGATTTTTTCTAAGCACTCGTATTTTCCAAGTGAACAACAATATGTAAACTTTTGTTCATTTATTTTATTTGATTGATGTTGTATGCTGTACTCAAGAAAATTTCATTTATACGACGGTGGCCAACATTATGGTGGAAAAGAAACTGTTCAGATCCTGGGGATACCGACGACCAGTAAACCTTTGCATTGTCCCGTTAAACAATAGCCCTCTCGATCTTTATGCAAGCTTTTGTGTTGTCTCATGAATCTACACTCGGTTTTTATGTAACCCTTTGCATTCTCTCGGTGTACAACCGTTTAGTCTGACTTTCCGTACGTCTCTGTATTCTCAGTGAACAACTTTATGTAAGCCTCTGAATTGTCTCAGTGAACGTTGTCTTAATTACCCACGAGGCTCTCTCCAATGCACTCGCAGCCAGTTCAAAGGCATGCTATGCCCAAGACTAAACTGCTAAACACAAAAACAGGAGGTCAGTAAGTGACAGAGAATTAAACCAAACACGCTATAAACATGCTTGTTTAGCGTGCACATACCTGAATATTGCAAGACGCAATGGGTTGTGTTTTCACACAGACATGAACTAACAAGGAGGAATCCCTTTTTGCCGTATTTGTCAGCCTTTGTCTCCAGAATCACCTAGTATTGATTTACACACAGCTTTGTATGGCACAAAGACCATTCACAGTTGGAAGTGAAATTACCTTTTACTTTACATATAAGCTAAATGGTGTGCATACAAAGCGCAATATTTAGCATTGTTTCTGAAAAGGTGTAGTCTGCCATAGCCTGTTTGTACATGTACTCAAACTTGCCACATAACACATCCTACATAGGTCCCAGAACAGGCATACTCACGCTCAATTGTACCCAAAAAACAACGCAGTGCATCAGTTTAAGACTCACAATCACGTGCTGCACCGCGTATAGCGAATTTGTTCCGTATTTACTGCTGTAGGAGGTCAGATTTGCCTATTCAAAATTGAAGATAACCTCCAGGTCAAATTTCATTTCTGTTTGTAGACAGAACAAAGATTCCAGACGCTCAATGAGCATTAAAAAAACATGGGGTAAAGTATGCGGATCTCTTGTGGGAGTGCACAGAGTGGAATCCCCTAATCGTGCATAACAGTCTGGTTGCGTCCTGAAACTCAACACCATATCAAAGTTATGCAGAAAATTCTTAACAATCTTTATTACCGTAAAAATTATGTATGTAATTTTCTAATACTCAATCCACAGCTCTTTCGATTATTTCCATAGCTCCTAATGATGACATGTGCATGTGAAGACTTGCCGCTCAGTGCGAGCCAGGTTAACTGCCGCCAAACCGGCCTAGAAAACTGTATCTTCAGACCTTCAGGGCTAAGACAAAAACCCTTCCTCCACGGATGATTGTCACGTGATTTACTACATGATCAACCACCCGTGTGGATATTGCGCACCTCTAACAAAGATGCAGTTCAGCATTTGTTTAAACATGAGATATCTGTTATCATAAGTAAAAAAACATTAGTATCGATTTTCTGTAACTGAGGCATGCCGGTGTTTGTTAAGTAAATGCGTAGGTAAATCGGTGACCAATCTTTGGGGTGTGTCTGACAATAATTCGACTGTATATGGACACTGGATTTCTCAAAGTAATATCTATGCTTTTGATCAGTGATAAAACATAGGCTGCGTCCTACATAAAATTCTCAGGCATTTTACTTAGTTTTAGGGTTGTCTAACCTGACCATGGCGTCATTCGCAAGGTTAAAAAAAATAATAAAAAGGTAAAATGTACTGAAACTGTCGCAATTTGTATTGGAGAATAATCCTTTTTCTCATGCAACAGACTTAGGGAAACTGTAAGGAATAGAGGAAGTGTTTATCGTAAATACATAAAGGTGAAAACGAAGTGAAAGTCTCGGCTATGCTGAGGTATGACTCTATGTCAGCTTGACATTTATTGTCTTCCTATATCGCTATTTTAGATTTTGTTCATTCGTCCGTTGACGGTGAATTGATTGAGATGATGCCATGGCTTATCACGCCTCGTACATTAAATTCTTAGCAGTTTTTGACCAGAGAATACCTGCAGGCCAAGGGAGATGACATAATAGATTTATAATTATCTATTATATACATATAATTATGTGCATAATAGATTTATAATTGTCGTCACTCGATACGAATATGCTAATCTGTTTACATTCTGCTAAAGGTATCAAACCTGGGCCCAGACCAGACAGACATCCTGTAGATAAACATTCAAAGAGCAAACTAGATGAGATCTGGGTCACGCCTTTTGGTGACGCCATTCGTGCGGGCACTTGAGAGAACCTGTCCTCTTGGAGAACATTATAAGGAATATTCAAGGTGGCCATTATCTTAAGAAGATACCGGAGGTTCCAGAGTTCAGACAATTTGGTTCACAACGCCACCTCCTGCCGGAGACTAAGAGAGTAGATTGTAGAAATTTGTTCGTGTTGTTCATTTGGAGACGTAACTTCGTGGCGCATCCGAGAACCCCGTTTGGTGCTGCCGGTCGAAGAGTAATGAATGAAGTTGTGGTGATATCGTTTGTTCAGAACACTTTGTATGTGAAAGGAAATCCAACGACCACGGTGGAAGGCACTGGTTTCGAGTCCCTGTCCTTCGGTGAACAAATAAAGCGGACAAACATCAGGCGGACATACTGGCTGGTGTTCATGGTGACGGATTATCACGTGCTCTATTTCCTATCAACATCCCAGTCTTATAGAAAATCTCCCCTCTCCAAAAAATGACCGTCAAATGGCACTTTGGAGCCCTGGCCAAATGGAGAGGTGTCCATCATATGAAGTGCATGAACAGACATACCGAAAATGTTGGACGAAATGATGATGTCACCCTGGAACCTGTTGAGATTGCAAAATGGTCACTAAACTGATAGACAAAATAGGTCCAGTCGAAGGTTTGTGAATTTATTCGGAAAAGTTCCATTTAGCTTGAGAATTAGGTGGTTGCTGGCGTTTTCTTGAAATCACACCGTGTTTTGTTATTTACACACCATATGGGTTCCTCATATGTGGACATAAATCTTGGAAATTGGATATTTTTATACTGTCATTCTGTGTTGTATTGTCTACACAATATATGGGTTTAGTTTATGTGTATGGTGAACATAAAACTTGACAATTGGATGTTTGCTTGTGTTTTCTCGCTGGCCCACTGTGTTATATTGTCTACACAATATATGGGTTTAGCTCACATGTATGGTGGAGATAAAACTTGACAATTTGGCCGAGGTGCGTCTCCTTCAACATAAAGTAAATGTACCCTTGAGGTGAAGTCGCCATCGCTCCCTCATTCAGTGTCACCAGATAATATAACCATTGTCGTAGTGCTTTAAGCGCACACTAACGCCAACGTCAACACCAAAGTGTACCAACTGCTTTAAGCGCACCATGGCATTATCACAGCCCCGATCCCACACCAAGACCACACGTCCGTGTTAGCAGCCACAATGCACTTCTTAACACCAACGTATATCACCTGGTATATGTCAGCCCGTACACCGTGTGAACTAAACGCTAAAAGTAGTTAAGGCAACATATCAGCACAGCTGCTGGCTGCGGATATTTGTTAGCTGAATATATTGTTTGAAAGAAAAGTTTCAGATAGTATGTATGGTGCCCTCGGGTTATTGGCATTTTTCATTTCTAGCATTAACGGGCTCTAATCATCAAATAAGTGCGTTAAGACCCGCCGATCAGCTCGTTAAGCTTGACTGGTCAAGCCATGGGACTCCTCCAGTGGTATATGGAGTGGTACAATACCACAGCTGGGTTGTTACCTTGTCATCCATACTCTGAATTAGGATGTGTAAAGAGGTATGCATTGTACATTTGTTACTCAGTTTGATCTGTTCAGACTTTATGGCGCCCTGATGGGCATAGGTGGGCCTACACCAGGTATGCAATGTAATTGTATAATTGGAACACAATCACCAGATGGGAAGAGCTGAGAACGGATAGCACAGATGGGGTTATCATTAATTTAGCTTAGAAGCGGAAAGGTCCTGCAGATTATATAAATAAGATATATAAATCCCTGTAAACTTGCTACTTGAGCTGTAAAGTAAACTTTTCAGGATTGCATGCGGGATAGAGCTAAACGAACAGGTTTCGGGATATAATAGAGAAATATTGTCATGTAATATATTAAAGAACAACTTAAGTGGTGCATTCAATACATATTTACTATGTGACATTCTACAGCAGTATATGGTACGATTACACCCTTTCAGACAGTCACATGATATTACTTTTGTAGCCGTCAGGAAAAAAAAGCCCCAATATCTGTTTTAAGATATAAATTTCATCCGTAAGCTTTTAATCTTCGTTCTTTTGTAACAAATAGCCCTTTCCTCTGTCTACTGTTACATGTGGATCAATTGGCCCGGTTTGCTTACACTGAAGTCTAAAGAAAAGACTTTCCAAGCTAAGGATATTGAAAATACCTTCAAGAACTTCGATACTGGGAGACAAAGATGGGAGGCGTCGTTTTATAAGCAACTAAAGACAACCCTATGATTCAATCAGCCACTAACCACCCGTATAAAGTTAACCACAGTTCTCATGTTTTCGTTCCTTCTTGAGAAGGAGAGCTGTTTGTAAACACAAAATATGACATTGTTTGGTCCTGGTGCAACATAAAGCCTTCATAATATTTTCATAAACATCTACTCTTTTCGTTAAATATGGTGTTATTTGCGAGGTAGTTGGAAATCTGGCCTTACTACTGTACTTGTATTTTTCCTCATTAATAAGGTGTTACTTTAACAGTCCTTCCGTCTACTAGGTGTATGGAGGTGTATAAAGGCCCGGTGGTCAAATAAACGTCGGCTCAGTCGGTTATAGACGTGGGCGGGATAGTCTCTATGGGATGTAGGCCCGACATTGGCTATGGTACACGACCCCCAGCGTTAGGTGGAGGACGTCGGGCCGATGAGCAGCAGGATGTTGGGCCGATGTTAGGTTACGGACGTTGGCGGGATCGTCTGTATGATATATAGTGCCAACATCGACATGAGGACGCCGGACCGATGAGCAAACTGACGATGGACCCGTGCTAGGTTAGGGGCGTCGGCGGAATAGCCTTTATCGGATGTAGTCCAGACATCGGCTGTGGTGCATCGGCCCAACCTTGGGTGGAGCACGTGTGAGGCCGTAATGTTTGGGGCTCCCATTTTTTCGAAACATTATGCAGATATCCCGTTTTCGTACTTTGACTTGATACAGGAAGTGTTGAGGTTTTCATATGTCCCACCTCGTCCGGCCGAAAAGCTTGACGAGGTGTTTACAGCACAGTTTACCCAGTGTCATATTGTTTGATGTATTCAGATATGTTGGACTTAATTTATCACGATATACACGTTTCAAAGCTTGATGAGTTTGTAGAACAGTTCGGAGTACTGTTTCAGAGATGGTAAAGGGTAGATATGTAGTATTTACCGAGGTTTGTTGACATCGTCTGTGAACAGTGAAATGTACAGCTTTCGCCGTAGTGAAACTGTGTTCGGCAATCGACGGATCTTGCAGTGTGGTGTTTTCCGTGATAAGCTTGCAGAACTGTAACGACAGTTGTTTAATACTGTACGGTAAGGTTATAAGTGTTAATGCAGTGGTTAATCAAGCCTGAATATAGACAGAAGCTTGCCACCTACGTTTAGACTACGTCGCAAACCCCTAGTCGTAGCCTATTATAGTGCCATACACGTATAATGTTGTCTTGTACCGCAACCCAGACTGTTGTGTTGGGTCAGGCACCGATCAATTAGTTTACGTGTAGCGATGAAGTATTGCATTTAAAGTTACTTTGATGGTATAATCTTACTATATGATAGCATATTACACTTGCAGGCACACATGTCACTGTTTTCATGCATTGTCTAGCATATATAACATAATACAAGAATTCTCTATATGGTAATGCCAGCCATTTGACTACACTGTAAAACAAATATTTACAAAGCCTTGTAAAACTGCAAAGCCACAACATATGTTTATGGTAAAGTTCATGTCTTTTATTTCATTGTAAAATTGTGGTATGTTACTTCATGCCGAGTAGTCATTTTTTAATAAAAGGTTCTGTCCCTAAACTTGAAGAGGTGTTACACTACAGTTTACCGAGTGTCATATTGTTTGACGTCTCCCATAAAAAAAATAAATAAATAAAAAAAAAAACAAAAAAACAATCCTGAACCCGGAACACCAGTAACACACGTCGGGCCGATGAGCAACATGACGTTGGGTCAACAGCACACAGTACATCGCGGGCCGACAGCGGCTCCTTTCTTTACGGGACGTCGACCCGACGACTTTATGACGTTTTTGTGTCATCTGGATTTTGACAAGGTACCTCTCACCAATGCGCTCGCTGTGAGTTCAAGTCCAACTCGAGCTGGCTTGCACTCCGGCCGCACGTGGAAAGGTCCGCCAGCAATCTGCGGATGGTCGTGGGTTTTCCCAAGGCTCTGCCTTGTTTCCTCCCGCCACAGTTCTTGTGGCCGTCGAATATAGTGAAACATTCTTCAGTACGGGGTAAAACACAAATCAAATAAATAAACACATAAATAAATAGCAGAGATCTCTGAAACATCAATATATACGCAGAGATCACGAGAACGTGAACGCCGACGGACCAACAACTAATAAACCAGAGAAGATCCCTCGGAAACATCCGCAGCAGACATCATGGAAACATCAACACAAACTGACTAACAACCAATACATCAGCAGAGATCAAGGAAACCTCAATACACACTGACCAATACCTAGTATATCAGCAGAGATCACGGAAATATCGACACTGGCATGCAGACTAACCAACAACTAATAGATCAGCAAAGATCACGGAAGCATCAACACAGACTAACCAACAGCTGATTTATCAGCACAGATCGCGAAAACCTCGACACTGGCATGCAGACTGCCAACAACTAATACACCAGCAGAGTTCACATATGGCCAAGGGCGTTAGCGCGCCAGCGAGGCGTTATGACCCCGTACCTGCGGTCGCTGTGAGTTCAAGTCCAGCTCGTGCTGTCTTCCACTCCAGCTGTACGTGGGAGCGTCCGCCAGCAAAATGTGGATGCTCGTGTATTTCCCACGTATAAGTGAAATATTCTTTAGTGCGGCGCCAAACACCAATCAAATAAATAAATAGAAGACATCACGGAAACATCAATATATCAGCAGAGATCACGGGAAGGTGAAGGAAGACGGATCAACAACTAATTCATCAGCAGAGATTATGGAGACATTTACACAGATTGGCCAACAAGCAGAAAAATATCATTTAACACAACGCTCAAAGTTATTGTAACGTGTGCTTCATGAAACAAACATGAAATTTACCATGGTACATCGAAAGAACAAACTTTAAACACAGAACACGGTAAAGCGGATCGTCTTCGTCAAGAGAGTGATAACTTTTTGAATCGCCGTCTACATCTGTCTTATCAGTTTCGTTATACATTTTCGTCGTGTCTGAACTACTTCTAGGAACAAATTAGCGCGTTTTAAATGTCAGATATTGCTGCTACATATATTTGCGTTTTATCGCAACCAGTCGATGCCCTTGTAATATTTATAAACTACCAATAATCTTTAACATCACTGAAGGCTAGAGTAATCTGTCGATATATTACATAGTCTCTACTGACTAAGATGACTGAAGGTTAGAGTAATTTGTCAAAATATTACATAGTCTCTACTGACTGTAAAATCACTGAAGACCACAGTAAACTGTCGATATATTATATAGCCTCAACGGACTGTAAGATCACTCAAGGTTACAGTAATTTGTCGATATATTACATAGTGTCTAATGACTGTAAGGTCACCGAAGGTTACCGAAAACTGTAGACATAACAGATTGCTGTCAACTTCACAGTCACTATAATTACAGTGCTACCTACATTACCTAATAACCAGCCATAAAGACACGTGAAAATGCTTTAACTATGCTGATGTTGACCGAGCAGTTTAGTAAATTTTCCTCAGCCAGCTGTGGTGCAGTGATGTAAACATATTGTAAAATCCAACAGTTCAAAAATTCTTCGTGAACTTCGCGGTAAGCTGACAAGGTTTGTTTTCACAGTACGGCGACACATATGACACGCCCAGATCTCATCAGAAGTGAAATTCAGACATTTTACTATCAATTAAACGATTCACTGGCAGAGTTCAGCATTTCACACAGAACTTGTGGCAAAGTAACAGCCTCCCCTGTTATCAACTCCACGGAGGCATGCTTCAGGTAACCACACCTGACGCTCGGTACGAGTGGTTCGGACACCTGAACATCCCTGACCGTGAACATTAGCCGATTCTCAGCAGGATCCAACACAGCAAACGTCCGCTCTTCGCAGTTCAACAACACACCCAAATGATGCGGGTCGCTGTAAGGCCGCCATTTGTGATAGCCTCGTTCGATATTACCACCACAGTAGTCAGAACACTTGATCTTACCACGGTGGTACCCTACCCTGAGATACCAGCTGTCCGTCCCTACATCGCCTCGTTCCTGACTCACACATATATCAAAGAACACCGGTCTGGGTGAGTTGAGTGGCACCGATATTTTCATCTCCCAGTACTGCCTACCCGTTTGAAAACGGCCGTTCGTTCGGAAATCGGAGTAACCAATCATAGTCATGTTGCCTATTTGTAACTTGGAACCGTCGTCCGTGAGACAAGTCCGCCTTTTGTATATGTCCGTGAACACCAGCTCCGGCTCTGTAACACACAGATAAGGTAAACTGAGCGTGGTACGTTAAAGAATAACACAACACAAGACCAAAGGTATGTGATATAAGGCATCGATATGGCATCCCTTATAAAGTTTATAAAGTCAAATCTTTGTATTTTTGCAGTATTTCAAAGATCAGACATAACAGTTCAAAATAAACAAAATTGGGTACATTGAAAAAAATCAAAAGCGCCCCCATGATGATTAAAAGTCTGTGTACATCTTTCTATAATCTATCCCAGGGAATGTTTGAAAGGCGCACGGTTTTATATATGTCTGTGACATTTCCCACAGCTGAGATTTATTCAAAGTAAGCACAACCGCGCTCACTCAGAAAATCTAAAACTCTAAAATTCTAAAATTTAATCAGTCACGACGTGCAAAGATCTGAACATTACTATTGGTTTACAAAATTAGCAGGTCAGATTAAACTGGCTGTGGCCATTTCGATATATTTCCACCACCCCCACTAAGGTGATATTATGTTTGCTGTGTTTTAGTTACCTGGTTACATTTTTGTACTTATTTATTTATTTCTTTTAACGTCGTACGCTTTAGTTATACTATGGCGGTCAGCATTATGGTTGAAGGAAACCGTTCAGATCGGGGGAAACCTTTATGTACGACCATCCGTAAGTTGCTGGCATGCACCTACAACCTATAGAAGTGTGGGAGAAAATTTTTACACAAGTCGACTTACTTACTTGAGATATGTATACGTGATGTCTTCCCTGGGGACGCCGGCTCTCCGATGTCCTGTTTGGGGATGTCATCTATGGGCTTCACTGTCTTATCTTTTGGGCATGTCTTTATCGATGATTTGCTGTCAGCACTGAATGAAGAGCACGACGAAGGGAAACAATCCATGCATGTTATACTGTTTCTTTATATAAAATGACAGGGACTTCACATCACGGGAATTTCTAAGCCCAAATTATTAGGTGCAATAAAGACCACGTTCCTGGCCATATACCCACTTCTACTTTGATTTCCCTTTATATTTAAACCAAAAGAGTTCAAGGCCTAATTACAATTAATTCAGCAGCTTTTCATGTTTTCCACACTTCTCCTTGATTCATGTAAGGAAATTTGTTTTCTTCCGGGTATTGCCTGAAAGGTTTCAGGTATTGCCTTATAGTTTTCAATAGTCTTTTCTCCGCGCTTTCGGTATAAAGGAGCATGCCACGTACCACGTGTAAAACGCGAGTAGCTTTTCAATCTTTATGCCAGTGTTGCCAGTAACTTGTGGGCACTTCCCTTTAGTTTGGGTGGTACGGAATGCTGGGTCTTGGATCAGGAGATTGGAGTTCAAATCCGGGTGTGACTCACAGAATAAACCCTTAAATCACTACAGATAGCGTCGTCATAATGGCACAAGACAGCTTCAGGTATAGTATCAATCAGATACATGTATACATATATAAGGAAATAACGCGGGATAAAGGATACTCAACTCATCTCCGGGGGTCGTGGATTCTACTCCTGACCTGGTCAGCTAGACTAGACAAAGGACCGTGGCTCACTCCACGCCCAACGATCACCAAGCTCTCTTAGATTTAAATCAGACTTAGTCTTACCTTGTGGTATTATTTATGAACTTATTTTACCTCTTACAAGTTAATTATCATTTTGGGGCCTCCGTGGCTCAGTGGGTTAGGGCGCTAACGCAGCGCAATGACCGAAGCCTCCCATTAATGCGGTCGCTGTGAGGTCAGCTGATACTGGCTTCCTCTCCGGCCGTACGTGGGAAGGTCTGCCTGCAACCTGCTGATGGTCGTGGGATTCCCACGGACTCTGCCCGGTTTCCTGCCACAATAATGCTGGCCGCTGTCGTATAAGTGAAATATTCTTGAGTACGGCGTAAAACACCAATCAAATAAATAAATAAATAATTAACATTTTTATTCATGAATGTCTATGAAAACTCATTAAAACATTAAAATAAAAACTCTTCAGATGAGAAAAGAGTTTAGCGCTATAAACCATTTAGATGTTTATAAGACTAAGTCTTACTTATGTGTAAGCAAATTTCGTGATCCTGCGGTGGACTACGCGGCTAAACAGAGGTTTCGTTAACTTAAAAGACAGCTCATGACTGAGGCACTGATCATTAAAAACATTACAAAACTCTTGAATGCAAAAACCTGTTTGAATTTGTATGAAATCCTTGCTGAATTATCTACTTTTGAAGTGTGGAATATGTTGCAGCCGACTGGAAATCTGGAGGCGCCCATGCTTTTAAGCTTATGAGAGATTGGCCAGTCTGAGAGCTGCGAGATAAGCTGTGACGTAAATGTTCGGAGCTTGTGGAACATGTAATATCATAAGGACAGGACACTGTTTCATTGCTATATATTTTAATTATATCAAGTACATGTGTAAAGAACACGGGAAAGTATTTCCAGACCATTGTGTTGTGGCGGGAGTAAGTTTATCGATCATTTCATGTCACACATTTACATATATACTTAAGTTTCAACGACAACCCTACCAGCTTACTACAGTCTTGGGTGACAAGTGTTCCGAGCTTTGAACAATTACGTCACAGCTCACCAAGAATCACTGCGTTTCCTGACGTCCGACGAAGCACCGTCAAATGTCAGATTCCACTGTGGGACTAAAAAATACTTCAATGAAATAAACATAATATTGTCCAACGTTTTCAGCAAACTTAAATCTGAACATGCGCTGTTTTTCATTTTAAATCTTTAAAACCGACCGCTGTTGTGTGTTTTGTAAGTTAATTCCGACAAAGAATGTTATGTTTGTTTGGGCGTTTATTTCTATATGTTAGTCATTTGACGAAAACAGAGATGCAATAATTCGGGTTAAAAGTGCACTGGCTGACATTGGTCCAAGGACAAACTCAATACATTCTGGTGATTTTTCGAATCTTGATCTAGATCCAGGAGTTTGTAAACTCATCCTTCACTATTAACAGACAGCCGAATTACAGAATTTACAGAGTATCGTCCTTTTGCCTACGGCGATTAAGACATTTTGTTCAGGTTGTTGAGGCAGAGTTTTGAATCCTCGAGTTACCTCCCAGAATATTACAGTAACACTATATCAGTACTGGGAATTGAGTAAACTAGCCTGGAAAATCACATAAAAAGGAATGAAACTCATGAAATCACATGTAACACATTTACATACCTCTTTTGTTCCACACTCTGTCAAACAAAAGAAACAAACACGCCATTTAAAAGTGCGCAGATGTGTGAAATGAATACACTGGGATATGAAAAAGGTATAAGGCCTAAAAGTTTGCAAACAGGTATACACATATATGTTCTATTTATTTCTTGTGGCACTATGACAATTAATGCAAGTCTTTATGTACTAAGACGACATAAATTCAATTTCTTACAAACCGCTGTAAAATATTTAGAGCTTGTATCGAACTATGTGTCAGATTTACTGTATGAAGAATAAAACGTCCAGTAAAATAATGTTTTTTTTTTTATTTTTCAGGCTTAATTTTAAACTCACACTGTAAAGCTGTGACGTAGTATCGTGCATGGCTATTGACAACATCAAGTGTATAACCGGTGCGTATATTTTAAAAAAATCTTTTAACACGCATGCAAATATGTGCTGTTACCACTTATTTATTTCAGAAACTTTTCATATACTGAAAACAGTAGTTCGTAAACAACGCGTGCGCGATAAGAACTTTTTTACTTTACAACTATAATTTAAGAAATGGTCATCCCAATATACTTGAGCCTATGTGCTTCGCACGCGGCTACACAGCGGACTCGATCCGACGACCGAGTGCGTCATCAGTGAGGTCGCGTGTTCGAATCTTGCTCTGCTTCCGCTGGCGCTGTTGTCAAAGTGACGTTATGTAATTATTCTCGTAGGGAACAAATAGGGAAAACTATTTTGTATGCCGCTGAACTGCGAAAGCACCAGACGAGAATATCAGCGTACATGTGTTGTATAGGCCCAGTTTTTTGACAATTACCCCTTGAGCCTCCGGGAACTCCCGAGAACGAACCCTGCAGGGGCGTGGCGGAGTGCCCCTCCTGTGGATAACCGTGCCCTTGGATGAAGGAACACAATCCAGGGCACCGTCCGGTTTCTCCAAACATTCAGCACTGGAAGTGTTTTCTGAAATAATGAATAGGTGGATTTCTAGCTCAATATGGCCATTAACCAATGGGCACCTTTCCCGTCTAAAACAAGTAATGTCAACGCAACGTGTAGTCTACAGTAAATTCCCGCCTTTGCGATGACGATTTGTGGCCATTTTGACAACGTGGTCGGCTCCGCTTGGGCCCTAGTCACCATAAAGTTAATTATATTTAATTATAGCGCCTGTGGTGCAAAAATAAAATGCATTGCCGTGTAAATCTGAAACACTGGAAGACGTTTCTCCCGTTCCTGACACTGGCTATAAGCGCTGTTTTAGCTGACATGCGAGGCTTTCATTTATTCTTTTGGCTTGTGTTTTACGTCGTACTCCGGAATATTTCCCTTACACGATGGTGTGGTTTGGAGGAAACCGGACACAGCCCGGAGGAAACCGACGACCAACCGCAGTATGAAATTTTGTTTGATTTTCCAATTGGCTGTCTGCCACAGGGGCCGTGGATATTGCATCTTGCCATTCAGCCATTACAAACAAAATAAAATCAGAAGTATTGTTACGCCTGTCGAGGAATAGAATCCTTACATAAATCTGATAGTGTTGACTGATTTATTCGTTGATGGATGTTTAATAGCACATTTGGAGAATAATTCATTTGTAGTAGGCCTAGTTACGATGGCGGTTATCTTTATGGAGTGGAAGGTAGTAAAATCAGGGGTGAATTATCCACCGAACTTTGAGCGAGTAATCCTCCATGGACGAAGAGAGATATCGAAAATGATACAAATTCCTTGTCCAAGGCCGTGATTTGAACCCGCACACCCCAAGTGCCTATAGTTACAATCTTGACAGAGGAGTATCACTGCGCACGGTGAAAGGTACCAATCAATAAAACACATATTTACACATAAAATTTCTGCTTCCGAACATAGCGAGCAAACTATAAACCCAAGCGCAGAGCTTGAAATGCCACGTTGCTGTAAAGTATGGAAGTCGGATGAGGACATCTCGTCCCTCGCGTGAACGATAACTACCTCGTCCATTGGTTCTGGGCCTCTTTGGTGGAGAACCGCGGCACGAGAACGGTACCATTTGCACCGTCCTCCTACCACGGGTCTGGACCCGAGATGTCCTCGTCCGGCTTCTGCTGAAGTGCACGAAAAGGAAAGATTCACTTGCCTTGAGAACAAAAGTCAAGGGAGGTAACATCTACGCTGGAGGATGTGCCATCGTGAATTCCTAGGGGAGAGATTTCTGTTTTACTGTGTTTAACGCGTCGAGATTTCCGGTCTCTTGCCGTTGCAGATTTCCGTTTTGGCATTGCTTAATAACTGAAATAAACAGAAAAAAAAAACACACACACACATTAAAATTGTTAGATATCAAACTCATAAACATCTAAGGCATTCTTAACAATCGAAAAGAACTTTAGGACTCTCATCAGTCTTGTGGAGAAACTGTAGAACTAGGCCAAAATCACCAACCTTTGGCCAGTTACTGGCCAATCTTCGGCCACCTGACGAGCAGATATGCACACCGTGTTGTTGGAGGACAAGTGGTCCTCAGTGAAGGTTATACACCTTCGACCGGGTATTTTCACTAAAACAATATTTTTGGAGTCTGATTTATGTTATTTCTTATTGAATAAAATCGCGAAATCGCAAAGAGAATAAACTATGAAAACTAAAATATAAGGAAACAAGAAAGTGCGAAATTTAGCTACAAGCGACTTTTTCGTTCCACTAAACTTTGCGGCGAAAATATTTGGATTTTATTATTTGATTTATTTGGTTGGTGTTTTGCGCCATACTCAAGGATATTTCACTTATACGATTGGGGCCAGCATTACCGTGGGAGAAAACCTGACCTGAGCCCGAGAAAAGCCCACAGGTTGCTGGCAGACCTTCTCACGTGAGAGGGAGTCAGCATGAGCTGAACTTGAACTCACAGCTACCGCATCGGTGACAGGCACTTGGGTCGTTACGCAGTACTGGCGCGCTAACCCCTAGGCCGCTGGGGTCCCGCGGTAAAATAAGAATTGGCACTTCTGAGACATCGTACAATATCGATTTTCCGCCGGCAAGTTAGTGCATGTATAGGCCTGTATGGTGTATAAGCCTCATACCATAAGAGCAGGTGTCCCGTAAAGTGTACAAGGAGGCTAACGTATCAGGTAACTGGCACAAAGAAACACGATTTAAGGGACAGTGCACACATTCGCGCACGCTCCATGTGTATTCCACTGGGTCACACACAATTAGGCCTAACTACTACACGAGGCATACAGGGCCTAAATAAGTATGCCATAACTCATGCTAGTTCTGGTTAGCAAATCAAAACGGCTTGAGGCAAAATGTCCCCGGTCCTCCTAAAAAATAATTTTGAAAAAGGGAAATGCTCTACTTTGATGGTTAAGTCACATCACAGCTTATACATGTAATGGGCCAAGGCCCTGTGGGAAGCTTGGGTTGTCTCGGCTGCGAAATCCCATATTGCCTATAGGGACCAAAACCGTTATGTGCATTATTCAGAATTCCTCCATGTGGTGACGATTTGTGATGGTGGACTAGTAATATAGTACTCCTGTGTTACAGGAAAACAGTCTGGCCTGCGCTAGAATCTCCATTGCTCGAGCAAAGCTACCCCATTAACGCAGGCTGAAGGCAGGTCACATGTCTAAACGGCCACCCTTTCTTAACATCTGCTACAGAGATTGGCATTTCTACGCATGAATTCTTTTGTCATGACATCTTAAGTACATTTTTGACTGACTGTTTTGCTATTTCTGACAACTTACCTGCCTCTGCACACTTTTGCCTTCTTGATCGATGTGGTAAACGCTAAACAATTGCGCTAACACTATCGATGTACATGAACAGCTCGAAGGGAGGTAAATACTATTTTATTATACACATGACTTTCCTAGTTATCTCCCATGCTTACGTTAAGCACTTGGGATTTATTTACTTATTTATTTATTTTTATTTGGTTGGTGTTCTACGCCGCACTCAAGAATATACGACGGCGGACAGCATTATAGTGGGGGGAAACCGGGCAGAGCCCGCGGGAAACCCTTGGCCGTCCGCAACTTGCTGGAGGACCTGACCACATACGACCAGAGGAAACCAGCATGAGCTGGGCTTGATCTCACAGAGATCGCCTTGATGAGAGACACAGGGGTCATCACACTGCATTAGCGTTCTAAGCCCCTCAGCTACATAGGCCCCAAGCATTTAGTAAGCCCAGGAGAGTCGCGGCAAACGTTAATGAAGGAATGTAACTTTGTATACTATAAGCATATAATGAGATTGACATTTCTGTGGCACTCGTAGTTTGTGGGTTTTACATGTTTTATTTGTCATGGAAACGGGAACTTTCGTTACAAGTCCGTTAAACGTGACAAAATCTAAACAAAAATCCCTAAATACCTAAAACGGTTGAGAAAAACGTTATTGTTTTTTTTCTAAAATCATTTGTTGTTTGCTTAATCTGTGACGAGAATTTAGTCTCACTGAGACCTGATTTATTTGAAACTATGTAATAGGCACGAATGGTGTGGAACGTTACATAAAACCACACCAATATCACAAATAATTCACTGACATAAACTATACACAGCCCTATGAGCTCTTCGTGGTGCGATAGTGTCAATACATTTTCATGCCTCCTTCTGAAGCTATGTCTGCTAAGTAGAATTTAATCATGTACAACCGAAGCTCGATTCTGAGCACGATTTCCATATTATTGGATCCTTTCAACGAAACAAACGTTACTCATATCGGGAACCCAAAACAGAGTTCACGTTCCAAAGCTTAGCATATATGGGTGGTTAAGACACGAATCAACCCGACTAATGGTACGGAATTGGCTGCGAGTTGGCTCCGATTGAAATACGACTTCAAAACTGACGGGCACACACGAAACGACTGAGGCACAACTCTAGTTCAGTCGTGTCGCTGTTGAAATACACGAGCGCTTAGGGCCGACGCAGCTGTCGAGTTTAGTCGAGTTATGGTGGACCTTAACAGTTTGTTCACGTATGTGCGAGTTTTATCTTCTGCCTCTTTCCTACTTCATGGGAGGGGGCGAGGATCCGGTCGGACACCAAATTTGAATATAAATGGCTCATAGCATTTTCTGTACGTAACATTCTGTTCTTGTTTCATTCTCAATGAATCATATCTCAGGTAAGAAACAATAAATAAATAAAAACCTATATCAAGAGCTGCAAAGTTTCTTCTTTGTTTTTCAGATCAATTCACAAAGTTTCGGCTTGACAAATTTTGCCTCTCATATCTTTCACTAGGTCTGCTATCTCTAAAGGTTCCAAGGCGACGTCGTCATTTCCGGCATCATTGTTGATATATCTGTTCACGTATTTTATGTAATGGACACCTCTCCATCTGGCTAGGGTTTGAAAATGCCTGTTGACGGCCAGTATTCGAGAGGAGAATATTTCTATTAGACCTCCATGCTGGGGTAGAAATAAAGTATGAGATAATCCGGCTCCGTGAATACCAACCAGAATGTCTGTCTGAAAGATGTGTTTTAATTGTTCACCGAAGGACATGGACTCCAAATGAATGCCTTTAACTGTTCCCGTTGGTAAATTATTCTGAACAAACGATATTACCTCCTCTTCGTTCAGTACCTTACGTGCGACAACACCAGACGGATTTCTCGGATGCGCCACGTAGTTACGCCTCCAAATGAACAACACCGACAAATTCTTACAATCCAACTTCCTTGTGTCAGACACAAGATGGCGCTGTAAAACAAAATGGCCGAACTCAGGAATTTCCGGTATCTTCTCACGGTCGTGCCGATGGATCGATGACGTATAACCTTGAATATTCCATATAAGGTTCTCAAAGAGTACTGGGTCTTTTAAATGCCCCGCACGGATGACGTCACCAAAAAGCGTGTCCCAGATCTCATCTAGTTTGCTTTTGGGGTGTCCATCCACAAACAAGATGTCTGTTTTGTCTGGATCTAGGTTAAAGACCCTTAGCATAATATAAGCATTGTATATGTCGGCAATCTGGTGATACAGATTAGCATATTCGTATCGAGTCACGGCAATGGTGTATCCATTATGCACAGAGTCACCTCCCTTGGCTTGAAGGTATTCTGTGGTCAGATCGGGTTCTTGTTGTTTCAAAACGTCCATCCACAAATTCAGGTGATGTTCGTCCCGGAATCTGTACTTTGGAATCGCGCTGCATTCAAGAGTAAAATACCCTGGAGAGAATTCGAAGTATTCCACAAACTCTGGTTGATTGAGTACGGCATTCACATCCTCTCCTCCAACCCGACCATCTGATTTCTTCGGGTTCAGGATGACCATTTTTAGGTGGGCGAATTTATTAACATAACCCTTGAAATTTCCTCCACAGAAACTTACCACGTTATGAGTGAAGAGACTCAGTCTGGTAGGATCCGCCATGAGCTGCTCGATAAGTCTCGGTATACCGATAAGATCCAAGACGAACAAGCAAATCCCGATGTACAAAGCGGTCATCAAGATTCGGCGAATCCGCATCCATAATCGTAGACGCATTTTGTTCTTGCAGCCACCTAATGGCAAAGTCTACCAACAGTGAAATGTAGGTCAACGTAGATTAAAATAGCCGATCACCTGGCATATCTCTCTTTTCAACATGGCTCTTTTTCCTTCGATGTGAAAAGACATGGAATTGAACAGTCAGTGGCCAGTGTTTCATGTGCAGACATTGATAAGCCTCGGTGTCGTCATCTGAATCATTTCAGTGCCAAACGGACGAACTTCAAAGCCTGAAAGAACGAGACAGAGAAGCCATGTTAGTCAAGCTCAAATATCGTCAGAACTCATCGTAGCCGTAACTTTCACTTCTACCTTTGAGGAGTGATCAGTTTTATAGGTGTTTTATAGGTGAAACCAGGTTCTTTTTTAAATACACGAATAATGCCATGGTGCAAAGTTTGGACAACCCTTAGGTTATTAAAAGCAGGTCTGGAGTGATCTCAGACAATTTTCATATGTGGAATCTCTGCCGTCTTAAATTTCACAATTTCACAAAGTTTTAAGAACGTCCTGTATAGTTCATCTTTGAACAGAAGCATATAAGGCAGTTTGAGAAATCCAGTGTTCATCTAAAAGAGGAGCAAGTATTTGAGGTACACCTTAACACTCGGTGGCTGATTTGGTGCATACAGGCATTTACTCCAGAGCTAGGAGAGCTCCAAACTGATGTGACGTAACTGTAGATGTTTTTTATGCTCATCGTAATAACAACAAAAGGCAGTGGCACATCTTTACTATGGCAGATTGTAGGAGATACTCAAAATTTCTGTAAGTTATCTTTAAATCAAGTTTTTACTTACCAGTACGGTACGTTATATACTGAAGACGAACGGCAATACCTGTACATACGTGTAGCCAGATTGGTAGGCGATCTGTTAACTATGTATATGCGCATTGCCTATGTTCTTGATATGAAGTTTGATAACGGTTTAAACGTGACAAATGTATTCACTGCATTCAGCCGTGTTGAAATATCTCTACTTCACTTTATTCACTTAAACAGACCTATCCATGCCTTACGGTTTTAGTCTTTTGTACTTGGCTTTGAGGTCTGAATGAATATACGTTTCTTTTGACTTTTTGTCATACGGTTCAACTTTCACATTTGACACAAAACATTTCACACACTGACACCTGCTAAGCTCCACCTTTTGTCAGAGCTACAAAACTTCGACACCGGTAATTGACCATGAGTATTGTCCCGTGACTTTTTGCTTGGCCGATTGGTCAGCCTTAGCTGACACTTCAGTTCTTGGTGTTTTATAGCTTAAAATTTCGCCAATGATTGAGTTGCATATTTTACCCCTATTCCAAGTGTTACGTTGATAGTAGAAAGGTGTTTTCAGGTTTGTTTGGAAGGGGATCACATCGCACTGGGCCACAATAATTTTCCTCTTAAAAAGTAGCATTTCAGGACATTTATTTGCCTCTACATCCGCAATTTTGGGGACAAAATTTTAGGCCATTTACCACACTTCCTATCTTAATAGTCTATAGTTTGCACGCGTGCACTTGTTGCATATTATATGTGGAAGGCAACAGCCCCTTTCTAACGGCTCTCACTAACTCTCTGAGACAGTCACGACGGAATTCAAGATTTAATCCTTCTTAATGTATGTCTTCCCCTGTACATTCTGTATCAGAGCTAATCAAACACCAAGCCATGTCACTTCACCTGTCTGTCTCTTCAGCCACCAGATGGCGCTAGGGATCTAAAATCATACTTTCTGTGTTAAAGATAACCTCTATCCCCACCCCCCTTACATATAAAGGTAGAAAGAACCTAGCGTATAACTCTGCGATATATTCTGTGTAAGGGCTTAACAGATCTCTATGTGTTTAGTGTATTGCACGCCCAAGGCCTTAGTAATGGGCACAACATTCTCTATCATCAAAGCACAGAGAACGTCTGTACGGGGCAGGTTTGTGCTGCTCTGTTAAGGCATAATTTATGTGCACTTGGATCTAGGGATTCGGTGCCTGCGTGTGTTAGAGACTACATACTGCCACGCCTTTTATGCCTCACTGATTTGATTTACATGTGTAAGTTAATATACCAGAGAGAGCAGCTGTCGCTGTTCTGTTTGGATCCTACCTCACCTGGGTGTACCTGGGCGTCCAGGGGCAGGAAAACGAGGTCAAAACAGCCTATTTCGAACGGATAAGCGGCTGCTTGTACACGTCCACACATAACACTGGCCTCGATCCAAAACTGGAGCATCCGTGGCCTAGGGGCAGCCTGTTGGCCCAGTATAATGACGCATTAGCCTCTCAAAAAATGCAAATCCAGCTCAGATTGACCTCCATGGTGGGCTTAGGAAAAATCTGCCGGAAACTTGCGCATGGTTTAGGTTTTTCCCGAACTCTGCCCGGTTTCCTCCCACCACAATACTGGCCGCCATCGTATAAGTGAAACATTCTCAGGTACGGTCAAGAACACCCAATATCAAATGAATAAACATATATGTTTAGTTTAATAACATTCTTGCATAATTTACTTAGTGGTGGGGGGGGGGGGGTACAACAAAGAATGAATTAACGAGACAATTCCTTCGAGTATAGAGAATTACAAATGCATTTATCAGGCCGCTACATTCATTTGATATTTTATGCTGTACACAACGTGATCAGTCACGAGTTAAAAAAACTTTTACTGACTCAACATATTGTATAATCGGAAGTCATGATAGGTAGCAAAACCATTAAAACATAACCTCACATAATTTAATTGGCTAATTATAAATAATGCGTTACGATACCATTGTACAATAACTTAAGACGTTAGCATACACAATCCTCACCACACACACAGTTATTGCCCTTTGAACAAAGCACAAGGCTGCGTGCAGGTAATTCACGCGTACGGCTCACTTTTACTTTTTGAAGAGTATTTTCGCAAAGATCTGATTTCTGTTGTCAGTCTCTCTTGTTGTAGTGAACTCACCGTAGCACACAACTGTTCCTTCCCCATTTCCAAATGAGGGTACGTTAAGCAGACAAGTTCTGGTCGTTTGAACTGCTAGTCAAACTGTTTTTGTTTTGTTTTTTAAGATTTTGTCTTGGCGTAGCCCGTTTCTGTGGTTTTAACACTTTAAACACCTTTCATCTGTCACAAGAAGTTTGCAGTCCTTGTGACGAATTGTCTGTCGCTAGGTGAGGCCTCCACATATTGTCCCGAAGGCTGTAACGTAACCTGTACCTAGTTCACCACTTTGCCATATAGAAATAGTGCTAAAGCAGCTGTTTTCCTTCTGATTACTAGACAATTCTGTTATTCTCTAGAGCCATTTTCAACGAGAAAGTCGTAGTGGAATATGATTGGGATTATTCCACAAGATCTGAAGTAGGAGGCCTGGGTGCCTGGGCCTTCGATTGTAATAACAACGGGGAACGTACTTCGCACACAAAGGAGTGTCTCCCCACTAATACTGAACAGCGTAGGGTATGGATGACCCGAAATCGTGTTTCCAGTTTCTCTAATATTAAGCATCCTATGACCTCGTAAGAATTCCGCATTAAAAGATGATTTATAGAGTTACCATGCACGTTATAAAAATATCTATTCTCGTTTGGATGTGTATAAACTCTCTTCTGAAATAACTTTGGTTGTATTTCTTGCCGTCTTTTCTTTTAATCAGTGCACCTTAATAAATATCCGACAATCCTTGATAAACATTCCGAGACAAACTTAGATCCAACTTCTTGCAGATCTCACTGGAAGAGGTTTTAGCAGACACATTATTGTGTAAAAAGACATGGTGGTTGCTTATTGTTAGTAGTGAATTTATTATTATTATTATTATTATTATTATTATTATTATTATTATTATTATTATTATTATTATTATTATTATTATTATTATTGTTTGCCTATTGCCTCGCAATAGGCCAACAATAACAATAGGCCAATATAACAACTGCAACCGCATACCGAGAAAGCCTTGTGTCACTCTACAGTAGACCTGTCACTGTGAACAGGTTGGTAATGAGCCTGGGCGACAGGGCGGCGAGTTCTCGTCTAGTTGCAAGGGGTCCTTTCGTCGATAAACCTCGATCAGGAATTTGAATGGAGTTTTGTCAGGGACAGACGACTATCAGACTCGGACGGTTGAGAGCTTGCAGATTTAGGGATACTGTTGTAAGGCCAAACATTAACATATAAATAAATGGGAAATTAGTTGTGGTGTGTGGCCATTTTCCCCACTACAAAACGTCGTAGTTTAAACAACAAAGGGCAAATCATCATTCATACTTTAGAACTTTTTTAAGCTGGGGTTGGCTGTAGACATGCCGTGGTAGAGTGTCTGACGTCATTAGCTCTATCGCTGAATTCTCTTTTCATAATTTGCATTCGCGACCCGGGTTGACAACTAACAACTGTCAGTAACCTAAGCTTTATCTTAACAGAATTCGTTCATATGACGTACTGACCTACATATGTAAGTACTGCTTTCCTGTGGACTTATCAACTGGTCACATTTTTATTTGACCAGAGAAGATTTATAACATGTCATTGCCAAATTGCGAAAAGAGATTTTAAAGTTTGCTTCTAGCGATAAAAAAGAGAATTCTCCTGTCGTCCTGAGACACGCAATCCAGCTAGCACTTCCTCCAGTGCCACCCAGTGCTTCAAAACAACGTATTGTGGTAAGTGGACCATGACTGGCTTATCGGTTTTCGCACGTAATTAGCATGTTTACACTGGATGCAATGTAATACCCAAGCCGTGCCATGGACAACGAATAGGTGTGGTTGACCAGCATGACGTCATGTATGATGTTTGCTGTATATAAGATGTTTGACAACTCGATCAGCTACTAAACCGTCTTCCCTGAAGTCCCCCCCGTTCCATTTCATACAAATTAAAAGTGTCATGGCTGGGAAGGTCTGTTGGCTACCTGCAGGTGGCCGTTGGTTTCCCCCGGGCTCTGCCCGGTTTCCTCCCACCAGTAATACTGGCCGTCGTCGTATTAGTGAAATATTCTTGAGTACGGCCTGAAACACCAAAAAAATAAATAAAATAAAATAAAAAATAAATAAATAAAAGGTATCATGAAACGTATCATGTTACATATGTATGCAATTCTTAGTATGTTGTAGAACATTTTTCATAACATACAGTGGGGCAGGAGTAAGAGACAAAAGTTGTTTTAAATTCAGTCTTACTCAGATTGCAGGGGTTATGCTGGAAAATAGGCTCCTAGGCGTCGAAACCGACATCCGCACACAAGCCGTCAACCCAAATTGGCGTTCCTGGTAAGTGATCGTAGTATCAATTTCCAAAAGTGACAAATAGCACAAACCACTTAAGATGTGAGAAAGTATATAGAGCATCAAAACATTAGGACAGCCTAGTCTACAATAATTCGCGTCCTGAAGCCAACAATCATATTGGGAAGAGTCCAAATTGAGAAGAAAGGTTTGAGAAGGGTAGGGACGGAGGCGGGAGGGGGGAGTTGAAAAGGTTCTGTAAAGCCAGTGAGTTCATCATTTACGGAAAGTGACTGACCATAATAGGCTATTATGCACAAAAATGAACTTATAGCGACTCAAAGTTAATTCAAAACTCCGAACCCATTTCTCAAAACACAAGAAATGGTAACTTTTGCTTTAACCGTCATCAGGACTATGCTACCAACGTACGCCTGTTTCTACTCCCCGACAGCGTCAACCTTACAGTCTTCACTGAAATGGGGAATGTAATATTTCAAACACCCCCCTGGCCACGCAATACGCTTAGCAGCGGTGATGAAGGCATATGCTCAATAACTTTGGGACAATTCCTACGCCTTGCTCTCCACGCTGGACACCGTCCCTTCGTGTTTCTTCCTGTTCTTTCATGTCTATTAGTGTTTAATTAATACCAGGTATACGCAAATTTCAATGTGGTTTTGATAATACCCTTTTTATACTGTTATCGGTTTAGAGAAACGCCTTCCGTGTTGGTCTGTCTGCCACGACATATTGGTGAAACGCAAGTGGCCCTCTGTAGACGTAAATACAGAGAACCCGCTCGAGGAACGCGGCAGCGCGCGGAAAAGTACATATGCCACCTATATATGTTCACATTGAAGGTCATATGTTGCTTTATTTTTGCTATTTTTTTCTTCCTTAACAATTTAGTAATATTTTTATTGGAGCATACATGAGTATACAGGAGAATATTCAATAAAATGATTGAAACTTTTGTTATTATAGTTATAGTTATAATTACTTGGATATATACACGTCACGTGCATGTCTTAGTTGAGCAGACTAGTGGCTAGATAATAAATTTTCTACTTAATTCAAGCGGAAGTCCTGCCTGACACACCTTTTCCTTTCCCACAAAACATACATGTCCGTGATATTAACATTATGATGAATTAGGGAAACATACAGGCCGTGGACACAAACAGCACGACGAACTATGGAAGCATGCAGGCCACTGACACAAACAGCACGACGAACTGTGGAAGCATACAGGCCACTGACACAAACAGCATGACGAACTGTGGAAGCATACAAGCTACTGACACAAACAGCATGACGAACTATGGAAGCATATAGGCCACTGACACAAACAGCATGACGAACTGTGGAAGCATACAGGCCACTGACACAAACAGCACGACGAACTGTGGAAGCATACAGGCCACTGACACATACAGCACGACGAACTGTGGAAGCATACAAGCTACTGACACAAACAGCATGACGAACTATGGAAGCATATAGGCCACTGACACAAACAGCATGACGAACTGTGGAAGCATGCAGGCCACTGACACAAACAGCACGACGACTATGGAAGCATACAGGCCACTGACATAAACAGCACGACGAACTGTGGAAGCATGCAGGCCACTGACACAAACAGCATGACGAACTGTGGAAGCATACAGGCCACTGACACAAACAGCATGACGAACTATGGAAGCATATAGGCCACTGACACAAACAACATGACGAACTATGGAAGCATATAGGCCACTGACACAAACAGCACCACAAACTATGGAAGCATACAGGCCACTAACACAAACAGCATGACGAACTGTGGAAGCATACAGGCCACTTACACAAACAGCACGACGAACTATGGAAGCATATAGGCCACTGACACAAACAGCATGACGAACTATGGCAGCTTACAGGCCACTGACACAAACAGCACGACGAACTATGGAAACATATAGGCCATTTACCCGGAGTCTCATAGAAACCAAAGAGATAAACCGGTCTGTTCGCCTGTAATTTGATATCATATAGGCCAGGAACTTACATGTAGCGGGGAGCAGTTCACATTGTTATAGGGATTCAACGATCGATATATGTCATGAATTTGACAAATGTCTTGACCATTTTAAGACGTTGGCAGTTAGTCATCTGTCTGCCGTTAGCTAGCGTTCGTCAGACAGTCTGGTAGCTGAACCGAGAAAAGGTTTCAGTTAAAACAACGATACTTGGTTTTCAAAGCGATGAGACAAGAAAATCTTCATTGGTTTCACTAGTTTCTCTGTGTGCATTCGTCTACACAATCAAAGGCAATGTATAACTTCTGTGCGTTTGTACCATCACTCAGAGAAATACTCAGTGTTCACCGACGTCAAGAGTATATTGTTGTTCTATGGAGAATTTTTGGTTATTTTACATTGTTGTAAAAATAACGCGAGATAGAACAATGTTTTGCGTGACCATTTTATCAGTGGGCATTAAAGGATATATGAGAAGTAACTCTAAAACGCACATTATGGTTATAAGAGAAACACAGTGGTAGAAAATGATGACATAAATAAATGAACATTCAATATTCATATTTAGGCATATTTTCATAATTTTGAAATCAGCACTTTTATTGGAAATGACCGCGACTTATTTGGGACTTGGGACCATTTTAACCTCCGACACATTCGCCGCCCGCTCCCATGCGATATCCCTTCCCCGTACTGTTTTCACAGAAATTACAGTGCAGCTCACGCTGGCTTCCTCTCCGGTCGTACTTGGAAAGGTCTGCCAGCAACCTGCGGATGGTCGTGGGTTTCCCGCGGGCTCTGCCAGCTTTCCTCCTACCAAATGAAATATTCTCGAGTACGCCGTAAAACACCAATCAAATAAATAAATAAATAAATTCACAGAAACGACCGTCATTTTCCAGACTGAAGCCTAGGGCCTTAGAAAAACTGTAGTTTTAAGCCATTTTAGTCTCCAAGCGTTATATTCGGGTATTTTTGTGTACTTGCAATATGTACGGTAGAATATATATATCTTAATTTGCATATTAAGAAATAATAACCAAACGTTTCATGGATCACTTAAGTGCGCATATCCAGAGTGGAAAACACACACGACACGACAACAGCTTAGGAATGACAACTTTCTATTTATTATACAAGACGTTTCCAAGGCGACATTTCCACGTCGATGCAACCATAGTTATGTTGTCACTTCGATGTATGTATGTCATGGTATCGGCATCGGGACGTTCTGTGAAATAAATAAGAATGTATGCTGCCCATGAAAAATTGCCTTGTTGCAGTTTCCTAGCAACTTCTGAAGGTCACAGTGGACCGGTCTCGGCTGAAGAACATGAGGTACCACTGCCTGGCCAAACGGTAGGTCGACCATCCCAGGATCGCGAATAACGCAATGTGTGCATCTGTATAATGTTGTTCTCGTTTCTTGGATACGACGAGTTCAGTGTCAACATGTTATGTTATTAACACGGAGAAGGGCTCTGTTTACGACCACGCGTCCTTCATTTCATTGCAAAGCTGTATACCTTACAACGGATGCTCCACCAATATTGTATTTAGCTGAAAGAAACCCGCCCATTATTGTGTTGCGATCAGCAATGGGCCTATAGCTGGGAGATGTATTGTTTGCTCTAGTATGGGCCGAGTTCATTGACACAAGTGGTCAACGCCATTTGGCCCACAAGCACTAAGGCTTTGAGAGGCGTTAACAGTCAGTACGATGGAAGCATTATACACATCTATACAACACAATGTTCACCTTCTGGACGGGAGCCAGGATTGGATTGTCCGTATAGAAAACGAATGTCCACGATTCTTGTCACAACAACATCATTTCGAAATTCATTGAAGTTTAGGACTACAGTCATTTGATTAAATTGAGTAGGAAGCATCATTCAGTTTACGCCAAACATTCAAATCATGCACAAAATCAGTGCTTACAAGATACCATGGAAACGCCTGTTTCCAAAACACTTAGGAACCTAAGTGTATAATAGTTCTCGGGCGATATAGCACAAATCATCCTTACCAGGTCGAGTTTAATAACAATTCAGCTTAGGGCCGATCAGGGTGAAATAATGGCCTTGTTTATTAACTATAAATATGTAAACTTACACTGTAAAATATAATGCTTAATAAATCGTAACAGGCCCACTGTGGAGAATTAAGAGGAAGAACTTGGACTTTATTGGTATGAGCGAAAATGATATGCCTTTGATATAGTTTGAGTTGTATTGGTTGATTGGTGTACTGATTGATGGAAAGTCTGAAATCCCCGCTGTCTGGCTGTTAGTTTGGCTGACTGTTTGACTGACTCGTTAGCTGATGGATTACATACTGCGGTTATCATTTACTTTACGTCTCCTCTACGTCTATTTGCACCCACAGCTGTTGGCGTATTTAGCTGTGAAATGGAGCGTGAAGTCCCTGAGAGAGATATTTTTTGTTGTAAATGACAGCGATACAGTCGACATCAGCTATAATTGACCTGATTGTTTTAATCATACGTAAAGAAACAGGATGGGGAACAAAACTCCACATTGATCCCCTATACCGAATTGCGGGCGAGAAAGTGTATACGCCTCTGCGATGAATATGCACGGGATGCATTTAATTCAGCAGTTTTTCATCCTGTCACCTCTATGCATGAGATCCAGGCCGCTAAACTCAGAGCGTAATCCACTTAAATCGTGACAGATGCTGTTTTAAGGAACGTCTCCCTTGTCGGCGGTCCTTTAACCTATGTGATAAACCCCTTCTCGCAGCTGATCACTGCTAGCTGGTTAGTCCCTCAAGCGAGAAAGTCAGCGTTAAGTGTCGCAACAGCTCCTGGCGTCTGCCAAGCTCAGGTGAGACTGTACAATCAGTGGAGTGTGGACTAATTATCGGTCCTGTGGGATTCCTCACCCAAACAGCTGGATAATACGACGTCGTGACAATGCATTGAACTGTTCGTACATGCCCTAACCTTGGCTGCTTTTCACGTGTTAATAAAAGTTTACTGGACCATCGTACAAGCGCGAGTAATATATACCGAACAGGACACGCCCTGTCACAATACACGCCGTGCACAGGGAACAGGCAGACGGAAAGGTAAGACGCAATTTTTTTTGTGCTTTACAAATTAAGGGTAACTGTATATGTAGACAAGACACGAAAAGCATTTTGTGTGTAAATGTGTAGGCCATCCTCTGTCCGCGCAGCTCTCAGTATATATGTACTGTGTGTTCAAATGCCTAGTATGGTCATGTCACCGCTTACGAGCTTGTGTTCACCAAATCGTGGCACATAAACTGAGAAACTGGGTTGCGCGGCTAAAAATCAGTTTTAAGACACGTGAAACGTATGAACTGCAACCTTATGCGGTAAATTAGCAAACATGATTTTTTATTCTGGTGAAACACGGCAGCGTTGTATTAAAGTATGCAGCTGTAGTGCTTTTAAAAAGATCATTAACATTGTTTTGATAATCCTAATAGTGCAGGACTTCTTCATATCAAGTACGGATTGACTCATGTATATTTATACATGGGTACCTGTTAATACAAAACATTTAGAACTTCAAGTAACAATCCCTACATGATAAAAGTTGGATTAAATCTGTATGTCCACAAATGTTCAAGATGTCTACCATCACAGCAGATATAAAGCCTCACCTGATGTTTGATGTTTTATGATCTTACAGCCAATCTTGTATGGTCCCATAAATCTGTCAGCTGGCGTTATAAATACACTCTGAGTCGTTCGGCCTCTCACCACAGTGCTGGCCGCCGTCGTATAAGTGAAGTATTCTTGAGTACGACGTAAAACATGTCAAAGAAATAAATTCTTAAAGTCTTATGTTTGCTGGCTTTAAGGAATTAGTTTATTACAGCAAACAAAATAGACTGGGTGTGATATTACTGTATACCACAGGCTCTGGTTTTCTTGAACTCAAAATGGTTACGCGGTTATTGCAACACGAATGCTAGCGTTCTCCTCAAATGCACCATGTGTGTAAATATGGCGGAACCAAGAACAAATGTGATGACAGTTTACTCTATACGCAAAGGCATGTAATAAAAATTATCGGTGTAAACTTATTTATTTCATTTGCTTATGCAGTAAGTCATACGCTTACATCTTGTAACATACGTAATAATATATCGATTGTCAAGTTTTGTAATAAAGCAAAAGTACGTAAAATATATCATAAAAATTGTTGCGATTTTATACTCTGGTATGTATACAAAACTCCTCTTTGCAAAAAGAAGCAATATGGTATGACTGGGAACATCAAAATACAATATTCAAGCATGTATACATCATTTTTATCGTCGTTACTTTAATTTCATTGAGCTCATAATGGCGTTCTCTCCGGTCACACGTGGGAAGGTGTGCCAGCAATCTGTGGATGCTCGTGGGTTTCCTCCGGTCTCTGCTTAATTTCTTCCCACCATAATGTTGGCCGCCGTCGTATAAGCGAAATACCCGTGAGTAAGGTGTAAAACACCGATCAAATAAATAGGGAAATTTAATTTCATTGTAGGTATAAAGTTTATAGTTAGGGTTATGACCGAGGAATGTCCATGCATCCATGATTGCCCTGCATCTTTGACCTGGAAGGATATGGAACATTTTATGGAGTCAAATGGCTATTAATTGATATGAATCTAAAGCAATTATAGCCCACAAAACTATTTACCTGTATATGATTCACGCTTCGTTCGATCGAAGGACACAAACAGTAAATTACTTCAAACGTATTCAACACTTGGGGGGACAGGGTCGTTTTCTTCTGCACCATTTCTCTATCACGATACATAGCAAGTGATAACCTGTATCATATATGATTTCACATGAATATACTGCTGCAAAAAATCGACTGGGAAAAAGTACAATGGAGTATTTTTTCCATTATTGCGCCATCCGCGTGTAGACGAAGTTGTACCCCGTAACACTGTAAGCTGTCTAGCGTCGGTCTTGCCCACATCTTCCTACAAACTGTCATTTTAACATTGCCCGAGGCATACAATCAGCTTTGGAGGTTAAAGAGGGCACTGATTATAGTCATTTAGCTGCAGAGCAAGCTGTAAACAATTAATAACATAATTAATGCATTCGAGGGTGGCCTATGATTTTAACATATTTCTGTTTCTGAAATCAATATGTTTTGTACATAAGATATTATATCTGCACATGTTACAACAATTCTGAATCTTGTAAACAAATTGTGCGCAGTGCAGGTGTGTATGTCCGGGGGGGGAGGAGGGGGTCGGCTTGCATAACAATTCTATTAATACTGAAGGCCAACAGACTTATTTCTGCCTAATTTTATGAATAAGGCAGAATTTCACGTCAAACTTCTTGTCAATATATTGCACAACAAGAAAAAAAGCTTCGAGACATGCTGCATTTAAATTAAGATGCGCACGACAAAAACGGGGAAAACATGGCCGAACTGACGTCGAACCGAACTCTTTAGGCTGTATAGCGTCACCACCTGGCATGATCGTTAGAGAAGATTCGATTCATTTGTAACGCACGTCTCACTCTTTCATGTACATGGGAGGGCGTAGGTTTCATTGTGCCATTCATAACATCATTCAGTCATTTACAGTTTGAACTCTTCGGAGCACAAGGGACGCATAACATGGACATGTACAATGCATTTTCGAATTTAGACCTATCACAGACCTAATCGGAATTTTCTCTGTGCGGCATGTCCCAGGCTTATTTTGTGTAAATTTGCAGCGCTTTACATTATGCAAACAGTAAAATTAATCAGTAGTTATTCATTAATAACTGCACACTAAGTTATATCCGCTGTCCATTTCACAAGATGTGTCCTGTTTATGTTCCCACTTTCACAGGCTATGGAGTTTAATTTCAAAAGCTGTGCTAGTCGTTGTTGTGCGTCTGTTGTTATCTCATCTCAAGACCAGAGTGCCTTTATTCAACTACTGCCAGCATGAACAGACTTCGTGACTATATAATTATATATATAGCATGGCGGCAAATATACTTTGACAAGCCGGATTCTCTGTAAGACTTTTTGCTTCACCGATCAACGCAGCTGGAGAGAGCAAGACACAGTATTACCGTATAATTACCTAAAATTTTGCCCCCACCCACCCAAATAATGATGAATGTTTACTGGAAAATAAACGTCGTGAGATATTACTTTTGGGTGATGAAACTTTTCAGTGGCATATCAGTTACCTACCAAAGAAACCCCAAAACACCTTTTTAAGTAATTGAAGGAATTAGACAAAATGTGCTATTTTGTCATGGGCGAAATTTTAGATTATCCCTGTCGCATTCAGAGTAAATGTAGGCCAGCGTTTTTCTTCCCTTACACGGAAGCCATGGAATCTGACAAGAAATTACATTTACGTTCACCTGTTCGTGACGCGGCTTTGCTAGCCCTGTATGAAACAGTTCCAGCACGTATTTTCAAATATCACTACATTATTTTGCTCTTTTCATAGCAAAAGGAAGTAACAGAAAAATGTATAGGCACGCAGCTCTTGGTGAATTATTGGTGTTGTTCATTTTTGTGACGTAATAGCTAAGACAGTTGTTAACCCACCATTACATACTTAACAGAAAAAAAGAAGTCTTGCAATGGTTCTTTTCTTAATTCAGTCTAAAGTGTATGCGCTATACAGGAGTAAAAATTCTTATCGGCCTCTCAGTATATCACACTATTCAGCGTATAGGTTGGACGGTAATCTCTTCCACACACCCAACAGCTCCATTTAACTCACTCCAGAGAAGCCTGTATATACATTCATATACCCGTGGAATAGCTATCCATTTGGTAAGTGATCTAGGCTGATTTCCCTACCAAAACTAAATATACATGGTTATATATGGCATGTCTTATAGGTGTTAAATTTCAAATGTACAGTTTAACGAACCAAGTTTTTTTGTATATTATTTCTCCTGGACCAAACTTGATCCACCTTTATAACTACGAATATTATATACAACGACTGTTTGTCATGATCTTAGTACTATCTGGTAACGTAACAAAGTCGACTCCCGAGTCTCTCACTTGTCATGTTGCACTGGGTACTCGTTCATGACCAAGGCTCCATATTTTTATTTAACGTTTCAGTGAAAACGGTGGATATCAATTTGAGTCTGTCGGTATGTCTGTTTGTCTCTGTCTCTCTGTCTTGTCATACGATCGTATATCACACTTTGGCTTCTGTCCGATAATTCATTCATATTTTGTCTAATTTTAATAAAGGCTGGTGATCAGGTTCATTGCATCACCCCTTTGATCAGACTTGAAAACCAGGTCGATCCATGTTTGTTGCATTCTGGCAGCGCAGAATGCCTTATAATGAGGTGATTTGGTATAGTACTAACATGAGACATACATGACATAATCTAGACTCTGCTTCAATATAACCATAGACGCAAATGAACCCACATGTACTGAGACACCCTGAATTTGATCATTGCATTGGAGCTGATCTATTGATTTCCAGCTGGTTGAAAAGGTTTCAGGAGAACTCCTAAGTGGTTTATATATATATATATATGGAAATGTGTATGTGTGTGTGTGTTTGTGTGTGTACAACCTATGTGTGTTTGTGTACAACCTATAGCTCATTTAAAGCCATCCATTAACGCCAGAAAGATGTAAGACAAAGGGCGAACATTCATCGATTGCCTTAGTTACATAATTTGGATTTTAACCAGTAATTATTTAACGTACATTATGCTGTGTTTATCGTGTTATATTGATGTTGGCATGGTTGCATGCTGTTTGGGCATCTGTTCGTACAACAGTGTTTTGATGGATTTACTGTAGTCATATGGCGGGCAGGTTATAGGAAATCAATTGAAGTCAGTCTACATGTATATTTTATTCTGGTCAACAGCAATGTGGTGACATAATTTCATAGCAATAACATTTCCCTTCAGTGCTTGCATCTTTGTACCAGCATAATAACAAAATGTGTAACACTTTGTACCAGCATAATAACAAAATGTGTAACACTTTGTACCAGCATAATAACAAAATATGTAACACTTTGTAACAGTAATTCAGGTTGTAAATGTAACATTAAAATATGACTTTTTATGCGATGTATCGATGAAATTCGAAGTATATTTATGTATATATGAAATGATATTATCCCTGAGTTAAATACTTTGCAAAATCAAGCACTGTCAATTTCAATAATGGACAGTCTTTATAGGCCCATGTCATCAACAACAATAGGGATTGTTTTTTTCTGCCCTCAGCCTGTTTCTGCCTTCAGTTTGTTGAGGATCGACCGATATTTGTCAAGTTATGATACCCGTGTTTACACCTTGAAGAATTTTGATGACTGAGTGTCACTGAGCATCTATGTGCCGATAAATCTTGCTATAACACCTTTTTTTGTCAGCGCTTCTTTCGAAATTTTTGACAAGTATATACATACGCTGAATGGTTTCGTCTCCTGCTCGTCATTCTCCCTATAGATGACTGCTTTACGACGGTCGTCGGAGAACAACATATTTGGATTTGCGTCGTTGTTGACTAACTTCCTTCACTTTTGTCGGCCTTTAAGAATAATCACAATTGCTTACAGCCCAGGTTTTCTAGGGGGGATTCCCCTGATTCATCTCACTTGAAGCAAACCAGAACTAATTTCTCTTCCTGGATTTCCTATTCAGTCGTTTTAAACGTGGTTGATGAAATAAACAAACATTTTGATCACGTATGTGTATTCCATCTGGTAAAATAACTTAAAATCAAGTCAGGTAAGATCAACGCACAATATAAGGAATGAGGTAGCGTCCATTGGATAGGTTGGGGTATATAAGGACAAAACGTCACAGTCATTATACAGAAATAAGTTGAGCAATGTTTGCAAGCTTGTGAAGTGTTGAGAGAACACTTATTTTTTTTTTAAAGATATTTCCCATGGCTCGGAACTCCTAAACACTTCTGTGCATATAATCACTTAAACAGGAAGCAACAGGCTTGAACTGTCGTGTGCATGGCTGGCAATTGGGTCAATGCCAGTTGAAATGTGACAAGAAAATTGTAGAGGATTTTCATAAATGATTTCGGCTGTAACCGCGTGAAAATCCCGGGTTTTACGAGCAATATTCAATACTGAACGTATACTTAAATTTCACAAACTGTCCTTCCCTTTGAGCTGTGCGTGTATCTTCTAGTGTACTTTGGAAATTAGAATTTGAAATGAAAATAGATCAGCTTTTGAATCTTATCGGAATTGGCAAAGGATGTTATGGTTGGGCTATCCATTTTTTCTGTCCAATCCACGGCTGGTATAAAGTTTCCTTTGTGTGTATGCTTGGGGATTCAACAGTACTTCGGTCTTACCACAACGGTTCTTCTAGCAGGACAGTCTTATGCAATACATACTTTAATAAAGGGGTTTAGTTTATCAATGGGGAAAAAAACACATCTCTGGTGTTTATTCATAAGCTCGATGAAACAAATGAAATGCAGGATGTACAACTTTTTTACATGGTAAATCATGTGCGGAATGGCATCCGAAAAGAATGATAGTCCAATAAATCAAATTTTCTAAAATATAAAAATATGTAAAAGTGTTGACTGTGTAAACATTGCACATTCCTGCCATGATAAACACATCTCTTTAATTACCGAATATAGTGTTTATGAATAAAGACTAGCAGGCCAGACATGACACAACACACAGCCACCGCATTCTGGTATGTTTGGCTCGAAGGTCAGTTTGTTCTCCTGAGTTAGATTGTGTATGACTACACATAAAACACCATATGCTCATCCGGGGCTTATCGTCTTATTGGGGTTGATGGCAAGCTTATCAGTCAGTTTGTCACACTTATACCGGATGCACATGTCAAAGAGCTGCAAGGTTTTTGACATATCTCCTTCTATAAATCCTGGTCAAATCAAGCGCAAACACACAGAACCTACTCGTATGTATGTTAAAGGTGACTTCCTTTCAGTATTTTCAACCGAAATATAAACATACAAAAAACTCTTGAACGAACACAATGAGAAATGGTTCTTAACGGCCATTTACGGGCCATTTTAATCTAAAAATAATGACCGAAATATAATCACTCGATGTTTTGTGTCATGTGAAATGGATGGTGTATTTATTTATTTATTTATTTATTTATTTATTTATTTATTTATTTATCTGTCTTCTTTGTTTCATTGTTTGTTTTTATTTTTGCATCACTTCATACTCAAGAATTTTGCCCTTTAATAGTAGGGAGTGGTGGAAACCAGAGTGCCCGGGGTAAACCACTGGCCTTTGGCAAGTAACTGACGAACTGTCGCCACACGTGGCGCATAGATTTGCATGCCACCCTGGTGGAGGAGCAACTGATCTTCAACCAACCTTAGACTGGACATGGACAGTGAAAGTGACTGAACCCACAATTTCCCTGTTCATGACCACGTGTATTAGCGTGTGATGCCTTACGTGGGAGGGCCGACCAGCAACCTCCGAATGGCCGTGGGCTTTCCCTGGGGTTAGCCCGGTTTCCTCCCACCATATTGCTGGCCGCAGCCGTGTAAGTCAAATATTGTTGAGTACGGCGTAAAGCACCAATTAAATAAATAAATCAATAAAGTAGAGTGTTATGTTAATGCTACATATATCTCCATGCACGTGAACCAAATATGAATGGCATGAAACGTACAACATATTACCATACATAATAACATTCAGTGGGCATGCATAACTTACTAAAATTCACATGGTTTATCTGCCACCTCCGCTCGACTGTTTATAACTATACAGTCTACTGTTCTCTGGTTGCTTGAACAAGTATACCATTCATAAATGTACATAAATATCTGAATAGTAATGGAGATCAAAATGCACTGAAATAACCTCATTGAAGCTGTATATTATGCAGTAAGGTGAATGAGCTGTTTGTTTTCGTATCACCTCCCTCTGAGGATATAACCTCAGAAAGAACAAACAAATAAGCATCCGGATTGTAGGCTAAATGCATATCTAACAAGGTTTTCCACCCGTGGCGTAACAATAGTGTTGACATGCATTACTCGCACAACTCTGTTGTTCGTTTGTTTGTTTGTTTTTTGTTTTTTTTTCCATTCCGTAGATTTGAAACTTTTGCAATCGTTGGAAATTTTATAGAAGAGGGGTTTTTTCGTAAGGCTGTGTGCTTTGCTTGACAAGGGTGTCACGACCAGGAAATCAACGACGCTTATGTCAGTCAGAAATGTACATGTATGTTTAACAGATCTGTGGGTACTTGTCGCTTCCTCGCCTGGCGCTCGGCATTTAGATGTCGGGCCGGTGTCAGTATAGTGTGGCTGGGTGGGGTGTCATGTCATGTCCTCGGCATGATGTTCCAGTTTCAGGAGAACTTTGGCGCCTTGGACTCACCCTGCCACAACGAGACAGATTATATAAAAACATTCTAAGGGCTCCTCGTCGTCATATGACTGAAAAATTGTGAAGTGCGACTTAAAACCCAAGCATATATACATACATAGAGGCCTGTGGGCTTGGGTTATACAGGTGATTGGACATATAGCAGTGTTAACATCTCTACAGGCCTTAGTTCAGCGTCTTTAATATAGAGTTGAAGCCCAACCATTCATTTATTAATTTATAACACCAATCTGTCCCTGGAATTTCACAGCTTTATTCCGGATTACAGAAACATTCACAAGACGGATTTTGATATCTTTTTCATCACTTGTAATACGAGACCAATATGCTCATTCCATGCTCTCGCCGTACCTGGAAAGACACATGGTGATTTCCTTTTATTACGTACACGGTAAAGTAGCTGGGTGTGGATGACAGACATTGGTTGTTACATTGTCCCCGTAACCCAATCTCCTACAACGGAAGTCACGTGCTAAAATGCAAATCTCACTTAAGCTTATAAGTGGTCTTTCTTCACGAACTGAACAAGGTAGGCCTATTATGTAAACTAAGTCATCCGTAGACTGATGGCGTTATCGTTGACATAATAAAAGAGCGAAGAACTATTTGCAAACTAAATCAGCACATTTGGCATTACACGACGGCATTACATTGCCAAATCCTAAAAGTACCGTTACCGCCACTCACCTTGAGAAAAGAACTAACCTTTGTATATTTTTTCAGAAAATCTCTCTCGTAGTGTTGTAAACTATACATGCCCCGTTTTCGTTTCTTGCACTGTCATAATCTTGAAGGGAGAAACGATATTTTCTCTTCTGTTTATTATAAGAACAGGCCTAGTGGTCCTTCTCCAAAAATAAGAGATATCACAAGATGGTGGAAAGACAGGATATGAACAGTGTTTTTCGAGATGAACAAAATTAAGTGGCTTATACATGTAAATGAGTTGGTCTCAGCTCTAAGGCTTCAGATATATATCTACCTAAACTAAGCATGAAAGCCGGAGAAGAAACATTGAGTAAAGACTTCAGTTTGTATAAGGACGACCGGGACCAATAAAATTTTCTCAAATATTTCTTTGCGTAACTCAGAATATAATGAGCAACATAGTACAAAGTGATATTGATTCTTCCACTACATCGCATTTATATACTTTTCATAAACGTTGATATGTCGGTATACACTTGTATCTACTTAACTGAACTTCTAGCTTATGATAACCACATCGAAACGTTATAAGTATATATAAGTACTTTTCTCCATGAAAATACTTCTTAATTAATACACAAGTTACATACCTGGTTGAAGAATTTATAGCCGAAAATAAGTCTTGAATGAAGTTATCACTTATAGTCTGTTTTAAGAAATAAGCACTTATTTTATTAGTTTCTTTCAATACAAATACATACCCATATATTTATACCTATTCAGTGATAGATTACCATCGAACGACGGTTGCATCTGGCCAACCCCGCCAAACTATATACAGTGTACGTGAAAAACCAATCGTAATGGAGTTTTTCTTACACAATAAACTAAACATAAGAAGTGAATCATATTTAAAACAATTCACAACCATAACAGATGCAGACCTAAATACCCCACCAAGCCTTGACCCAAAATAATTCATGTCATTGTTTTAGGTTAGCATTATGTGACCAAACCAATCAGACCTCCGTTACATATACGCCCACACTATATCTGTTGTGGCGATTGAGACATGGTGATTTATTGTAAGCTTTTCAGTGGCAGTTGATTGCCTCATTAACACTAGTCCTATACGTTTCTCCATTTTATAGAATACATCTGTTATGGCAGAATGATATATTGCATGAACACTGTATATCAGACATCTAACAGACGCCTTGAAAAAAGATCTTCTGTGAAATCCGTTATTTGTGGGATGACGGACATAGCCTTTCCGTTTATCTTACGGATTAATCCGTTCCTGATAACGAGTTATTCCGTCCGTCGTTGGTTTAGATCAAATGTGTTACGGCACAGTGTAAACAGTTCTACTTTTTTCGTTTTCAGATCACTACTGAAGGTCACTGGGAGTGAACTGTAATCATGTGTGGAGAGACGATACCGAAATGGGCTTTGATGATACTCAACATCATCTTTGTCGTAAGTCGAATACTGTGTTTTATAAAACAAGGGGAATGTCTAAACTTTCAACTGACTTGTGATGTTGTTTGCAGACCTTGGCTCGAACCAATAAACACCAAATATGCATCGTGTTCCTCAGTTCTTCAGCACCTTGTAGGTTGTTCCCATTATTGCACTTAACCTAACTCTAATTCTTCAATAAGGTTCACTTTCAACACGCCGACTGCACCAGCATCTCTTGCATCCTGGCCATTCGAAAACTATAACATCATAATTAAACATTCCCGAAAAAAATACATTAATCAATCAAGCAATGAATGAATAAATGTGTTAATCTGGTTTGTATTCTTTCTTATTTATTTCCTTAGTGGTGTTTGCGCAGAACTTAAGAATGTTTCAAGGTGGAAGAAATCCGAACAGGGTCCGAGAGAATCCATGATCAGCCGTAGACTGTATTCCGTTAGGTAGTTAGGCCTTGTGAACACGAATATTTCAATAAAATACATTAATTAACAAGCAATTAATCAATAAATGTGTTAATCTGGTGTTTGTATTCTTTCTTACAGCTACTAGGAATAGCCTGTTTGGCAGTCGGAATATTCGCTCTTGTGAACACGAACGACTCCTATTACACATATCTGACAAGATATTCAGCCGAACTTCAATCTCTGGACACACCATCTCTGGTGCGATCGGCGGCCATTGTTTTGGCTGTGGGTGGCGGAGTGATATGTGTCATCGCCATCCTCGGTTTCTGTGGCGCCTGTAAACTGATAAAGGGATGCCTGTATGGGGTAAGATATGAATGGTTTGCATGTTGTGTCTTATCAACAGATAAATATAATGGCCAGTGAGTGAATAACCTCAAGTCTTACAGAAGTAATCTTTTTTCGTGTTTGATAGCAGTTATGTAAAGCAGCCAGACTCCGCGGTGCATGCGATTTTAGGAGTTCGGTATCTTTACTTTCCAACAAGAATTGTTGACAATGAGTTCCAATAAGCCTCTGCTAAAGTAATCGTAGAAATCTGACATTCCGGACGATTTCGTATATCATCCACAATGGAGACAATTTATAACATGTTCCTTTAACAACACCAAAGTACCCCAATGTAGAATCCAACGATTTACGCCTGTGTGTTAAATGGACCTCACTTTTAATATCATCTGTCCAATACAATACAGCACGATGCTTTTTGAGTAGCCTATTCATTATAGTGATTAGGAAGTCTATGGTTAGGTCCATTAAGTCATGCTTAGTGTGTATAATAAATATTTATTATTTATACATCAGCGAAATCCCAGTATTTCCTTCACTGATAAAAGTGATATGTTCACTAGTTAGATATCACTGTTGTTATTACATTTTGATATTACAGTACAGGTGACCTTCATCCATGATCCAAACCCCGTGACGTCGAAAATGAAACACTTTGCTTTCCTATCTGAGCGCACTGGGGTGGGGTCATAGCTGACGTCATGTATACGACGTTACGCTACTGATAGGTCTTTGAAGGCCTGCAGCTAAAACAATCCTTAAAACTTTCTCTAAAATACACAAAATCATGACATTGTTAAAGTATAAATAAAATAAAGAGGGGGACCTCCGTGCCCAGTCGGTTAGCACGCTATCGCAGCACAATGAACCGAAGCCTCCCACCAATGCGGTCGCTGTCAGTTCAAGACCAGCTCATGCTGGCTTACTCTCCGGCCGTACGTGGGAAGGTCTGCCAGCAACCTGCGGATGGTCCTGGGTTTCCCCGCGGGCTCTGCTCGCTTTCCTGCCACCATAATGCCCTACGATTTTTAGCATCATAAACATAGAGTATACAGTTCGAATTATTCATTATCCGCGCATATTTAGTATATTGAATATTTACGTTATGACTCGCAGTAATCATACCCTCCGTTTGTTCAGTAAAATGAAATTAAAATGATTCAAATTATTCATGACTTATGTTTAAAACACAACGCTCTATCTTATAACATAGAAAAGGGAGACACAACAGAAAGTAAATGGGAGTGATCCTTGCATGTATACTCATGCCATCTTGTTGTTTCAGTATGCATTCTTGGTTATGGCAATCCTGGCCCTCCAGATCGCTTCCGTTGTCGTTGCAATTTTCTTCAATTCACGGGTAAGTTCTGGGGAGAAAATATAATATTTACTTATATATAAAAATTTTGCTGACTCAATTGGCGCTTAGCACTGAGCGGTTAGAACAAGGAAACAGAGCTCGTCGGCCGTGTATTAGTATACAACGTGGTTGGACGGGGTGTCATGTCAGGTGTCTTCGGCATAATGTTCCACTGGTGGAAGTATAGACATGCCTTACCACAAGAACACATATATACATTCATTCAATCATTCATTCTAAGGACTCCTCGTGGTGTATATAAGTGAATAATTGCTGAGTACGACGTAACACTCAAGCGCACGTACATATTTATCTCAAGCTTTAAAAAGATTGTCTTATCTGTAACGTTGGCCCAACACAACAAATCATATTCTACGGGACATGTAATTTTTATCAGACTTTTGATTTTTGATCACACTTGTCTAAGTTACATGTGTTTTCGTTTTCCAGTTTGAGATGTACGCTGTCAACTGGTTGAAGCTTGTCCTGAATGAGCATTACCAAGGGCCGTACGACACATCCAATGTCTACTCCCTAGCCTGGGATACCATGATGGTCAAGGTGTGCAAATTTTCCTTTTGTTTTAGTTTAATTTATACTAGTTTATATGTTTATTTCAGGCCAATCCGAACTATTTTAGACCTTCATATAAGCTAGGGTGGTGTTTAGATTTATGGGCGAAGGTGAAAAGTACCGTTATAAACCTAGCACCGCGAGGACGACATTTGACTTATACAACACGCTTTCAAAAACAAAAAGACACTAAAATGATATTTTTAATGCCAACGGTTAGGCGTTATTTTTGGGGAATCAGAAATGAATCAAGATTCGCTGGATGAATCAACCAGAATTAAGCAAATTATGTATCTTGAAAGAGACCAAACCTAAGACGAAATATAGTGTATTAACAACCGTTTTATATCAACTCCATTTGGGTCATAACATAAATTTTTTCCACCCTGATTTGACATTCTCATATTTGTCAAAGCATATATTTCTGAGGTAATACGCTCGAGTCCACAATAATTTGAAAAACTCCCGAACTCACAGCGATCGCGTTGGTAAGAGGCTCTTTGGTCATTACGCTGCATCAGGGCGCTAACCCCGTCGGCCTCGGAGGCCCCAACTACCGTCGTATCTGTGGAATATCCATGAGCATGATGTTAAACAACAGCCAAATAATCAAATAATTGAATAATTAAATGAAATTTCTTTTTTCTTATTTCTCTTAGCTGGAATGTTGCGGGGCAGCTAACGGTACCGATTTCGACTCGGCCAACAAATGGAACAGGACTTACATCTACGACGGAAGCAATTATAACGCTTCAATCCCTCTGACGTGTTGTGAGTTCACAGACACAGATTCTTTCCCCACCAAGATGACTGCATTCATCAACTCCATGGTCAACAAAACGTGCCCCTTCACCGAGGTCAACTCCTACAGCTCGACGGTAAGACTTTTCTCCAATTATGCCAATATACGCGCGTTTTATGTACGACCGTTTTGTGAATCAGTTTGACATAGAATTGTCTGCCCGCCTTTTGACCCTTCTATCTGCGTGTAACCTTTTAGCCACCATGTTCACAAAAACGCTCCACTTATAGACTTATAATAATTTGTGATTTTTTTCTTTATCGCCAACTTAGAAACCAGTAAAAATGAGCCTGATGTCTTCACCACATGTTTTACTCTAGGGCAAAAACTAAATATTGATGGGCATTGTAGCGGCCGGCGTGTTACCAAAATTACACCACCATTTATACGGTTATATACCACGGCCGATTTTTCATAGTTCATAGCAGTCTGTCATTTAAGAGAGAGATATTTTGTCACCACAACTTGGTAAAAAAATAAGGTCTCTAGAACTATAAACAGTTTTATTCAAACTTGCACTGGGGGCCTCCGTGGCTCAGTCGGTTACCGCGCTGAGGCAATGCTGTCGTTGTGAGTACGAGCCCAGCTCATGCTGGCTTCCTCTCCGTCTGTATGTGGGTAGGTCGGCCAGTAACCTGCGGATGGTCGTGGGATTCCCCCGGGCTCTGCACGGTTTACTCCCACAATAATACTGGTCGACGTCGTATAAGCGAAATATTCTGGTGTAACGCGTAAAACGCCAATCAAATAAAATAAATAAAATCAAACTTGTACCGCATGTGCATCTTGTCCTCTAAGGAAGAACAACAAATTGTTTTCATCGACCTTGCTCTGTTCTTTTCATGGTTATTGGGTCTGTGCTTTAGTACTTGTATGTTAACACACTGCGTTGTATCTATTGCAGTTGATCGTCTGGATATTTAGACCATTATGCCATTATACGGTATTTATGTATATCTACTTCAGCAGCCATTTCTTCACGTTTACTCAAGGCTGTTCAGTTTAATAATCAGCCTGATTTACAGGATTCGAAATTCGGTGGATCCATGAAGACAGTAGAACGCCACAGCCGATCAAACGAGTGGTTGATTTTTGGCTAATCAATTCAAAACACTTAGTCCATAGTCCATGAGTTATTCCTCATTTCTTATTTTGGGTTTCCCCAGGGCTGCTACTCGGCCCTCAGGTTTAGGGTGCTCTCGTACAGTACTTACGTGATCGGAGTCGGTGTGGCTATAGCCGTTGTCGAGGTAAGTCAGTTAGAATTTACACACAGAGACAAAGAAAAAATATGTGCTATAATTCTTCAACCTTTTCTCGTGATTGTAAGGAGTTTATTTAAACATATTCCGAAGGCCTTATTCTGTGTCGGCTGATAAAATTATGCTTTTTGCGAAGCCCTGAAACTGGCGAATCCAACTAATGTAGTTTTGTCTCTGAAATCAAATTACAAATGTGCATAAATTGCATTGAAATTTGCTTTTTCATGTTCGAAAAGTTTTAGGAAGTTGGGTAAGCAGGGTAGTAATATAAGTACAGGATACAGTTACGTATATCACACAACAAAGAGTGACGAAAAAAAGAAGTTATACATATGTTTAGATTGCTTAACTCGTTCATTCATTCATCTATCCTTTGGCTGGTGTTTAACATCACACTCAAGAATGCTTCATACGTTTGATGGCTGTTATGTCGACAGGAGCAGATCATCGGTGGACGCCATATATAGTTACCTGATAAACACCGAAACATCAGGGATATGAATACGTCACCTCATTAAACCTCTCTCTCTCTCTTGATCTTTTCGCCCTTTCTTTCTTTTTCCCCCCACGTCAAGCCTTCATTGAAGACCTCATTGTCTTCCCCGCCACATCCTGGTGGGCGTGTACCTCATCACCTTCCAACATTCGATGCTTTTATACACCGGCGGAAACGCCGGATCCTTCCATCCATAAAACCGACTGTCGTCGTATAACTGAAAAAAGTAACGAATATATCGCTAAAGTGAAAGACAGCGCATGTTCTAAGTTAACTTTGCCAAAGAGGTTGGACAATATTATGTTCATTTTGGTAAAGTATTTTTTTCTAACAGTTACTACGACAGACGAAACTGATATTTGACCGTCTTTTATTGACCAACAAGAAACGCCGCCATTCTGCTAGGCTGTGACGTAATTGTTCCAAGCGCGGAAGGCTCTTGTCACCTGAGACTATAGTAAACTGCTTGAGTTGTCTTTGTAACCTAAGTATATATTTGGATTTATATCATGAAATGATCAAGATACTTACTTCCGCCACAACGCATTGGCCTGGAAATACTTTAAGTAATTAAAACATAACATTAAAGAAGTGTGCTGTAACCAAGTGTTATTACATGTTACACTGACAGACTCAGAAACTCAGAACATTTACGTCACAGCTTATAAATAGCTGATAGCTCCTAGCTTTCTAATTGGTCAATCTCTCATAAGCTTAAAAGCATGGGGCCTTCACATCTGCAGTCGGCAGCAGAATACTCCACTCTTCAAGCGAAGATATTTCAACAAAGACTTCATACAATTCAAACAGTTTTTTGCATTCAAGAGAGAAATTTATAATCCTTTCGATGAACAGTACCTCAGTGAGGAGCTGTTTTTTGATTTAAATAACAAGCAAATAAAATAACTAAACTCGGATTCCGTTCAATGCAGCCATCTGAAAACTCAATCCAGTTTGGACTGATAAATGTTCGGCTTCATCATAATACATACACATCTACATCTATTGTAAAACCCTGGAGTAGCCCATCGTCCACAATACTTGTGAACTACTCCAGTGGCCTAACGTCCGCCTCGGGGTAGGCAGAAATGTTTGAAATGGATGATGCTTTAACACTAATCTGGTTTTTCTGTTTCAGCTCTTGGCGATAATATTTGCTTTCGTTTTGGGGTGTAACGACGACATAATTGTAAAGGGATAGGGAAGATGTCAGCTTGAGTAAGTGTTTTGTCTTTAATAGTGATCCACAGTATTATATATAAAGGGTATTTTTTTTTTATAGATTTACAGATTTGAGGGCAGATATTCACTGTTAAACAGAAATTTATAGTTATAAGCTCTACTTTCTTATCTTGTCTAAAAAATCTTGTAAACAGCTTCAGACAACGGGCACTATACTCATAGATAATCCATGCCTGTGCTCATTTCCTGTGGTCGAGAATGTGTTCCACATTTGACAAAGACACTGTCAAAACAACTGTAAAGGGAAAGAACAGTGGTTCAGAGGAAACCGATCTATCCCAGCGGCTTCGTGCATGACGTCAGCACCTGGCTACCTCACGTAGTTTCTGCTTTTCAAAATATGCATCATGTGCATGGAGATATTGTAAAAGAATAGCCCACCATTGGAAGATGGCCCCATAACGCTATGTGCATCCCCTCGGCATATCTTGTTGTTATAGCGATCCTAGTCGACTCTGGCGTCACTGTTAAAACATCTCTTATTAGCGATGACGGAAATATGCATAAAAGGGCATTGTAATTATAACATATATTTGGACAGCAAATATGTCCAGAATCAAAAATATAGTGTTTTTATTTCTGAACTATTGGCTCAGAAGCTTAACATTTGCAATTATTACTGTTAATTAACATTTGGCATCTCATGAACCCTTTAACAAACTTTTGAATAGCTGGGCCACTGACAAGTATAAAGTAATACAAAAATAGTGTTAGAAAAACCTACTCTTCTTTTTGACTCAATATTTCAGCAATTTATTTTACCGTCGTCAGGAGTACTATGAAAGAATAGCAATGACATATATATAGGCCCAGGAATAAGTTGGCTCATTAATAAGATGTCTTACATATTTAACTTAACTGGGCTTAGTATGTCCAGGGGCCAATTTAAAAAAATACGTTGTATCTTTAAACGGTTTGAGACAGCAGGTAACGTCCGATTTTCACGAAAATGCCTGCTGAAGCCACTGTAAGTGAAACCTTACGGAAGAAATTGTTGGGATTGTGTGTAGGTGTGTCTGCTGTTATGAGGAATATTATGACGTACATGTACACTGTAAACCTCGATGTTTAACATATTAACACTTTCATGCATCAGATATCAAAGACTTGAAGATTATAACATTATAGTAATGGCTGTATATATGTTTTACACACGTGTTTGATACTTTAATATATGTGTATATTTATTGAACACTCAAGTTTAATACCCATTAAGCTCGTTGAGCTTGGTACAATGCATTGTTAGATAAAACTGTGGGATTTACACCAGATCAGACTTTTGCAGCTTGAATCCTGTTGGAGCCTGGGCAACATCTTGCATACCTGTATGAAGGTTACCTTTGAACCACGAATTCAATTCCGTCATTTTAATCAGTGAGAGTTTTTTCGTGTTTTCTTTGACAGGATTTGATGTAGATACTGACCAGCTCGTTCGTAGAGGTCACGTGTAAAGTTGACACCCTCCTGACATTCGGGAAGATACTTTGAATGACACTTTCGCAAGGACGCATTTAAACAGAAGAACAGGTTTTTAATAAGTGGCCCCAATTACTGTATCTAGCCTTACTTCTTTACAAACTTACTAATAAAATGACAAATGCTATGTTTATATATATTTATATGTGTGGGTGTGTGTGTTTGTCTGTAATATCCTGAGTTCGTTGTTTCTGCATAAATATGGCTAAACCTGCCTCAGTAATAGAGTAGAAGTTGCAAATATGGTCTTCAATATTTATTAGATATTATTTTAACAGGAATAATAACCCAGGATCCTCTCGCCACTGCGGTCGCTGTGAGTTCAAATCCAGCTCAGGGTGACTTCCTCTCCAGCCGCACGTGAGAAGGTCAGGCAGCTACCTGCTGCTAGTCGTGGGTTTGTCCCGGGCTCTGACAGGTTTCCTCCCCTATAATCCTGTCGGTCGTTGTATAAGTGAAATATTCTTGAGTGCGACGTAAAACACCAATCAAATAAATAAAACAAGTGTAAAAGGCGTAAGCCCGTTTAATTATCAATTGTTTCCACGCAGATTGAATTGGAAGGTAAATTAGTTTCCTCACACCATAATGCTGGTCGCCAACCTGTATCAGTGAAATATTCCCGAGTGCGGCGTAAAACAGCAGTCAAAGAAATAACTGTATAAATCTGATGAACACGTACATGCATGTACAAACACGTAGGTTAAAACTGAATTATGACAATGTTTATGGCTGTATGGGTGCACTTTCACACCCAGGCACAAATAGCATCCTCACCCTGACCATTCAATATTATGCTGAGATAATATAATTCAAGGGGCTGTCGCAAATTCCAATCAATTTCTTTTCCTCCTTCAAGAAAATTGAATAACAATTTGAAGACCATATTTACAAATAATTTCCACATATACATATGAAGACTTTATGTATCAAGCATTTTCATCTGTTCTTCAGCTTTCCAAGCTTGACTTCTTATATTGAACGTTCCTCTCATACTGACACGTTTACCTTTGTCAGGGTATGGCTGTTGTACTGAGAATTAGGCGCAGTATATATGTGTTCTTAGGTCGCGCGAGCACTAAATGACCTGACTCTTGCGATAAGTAGTTATAATGACACAAACATGACACAGCTCACATCGGAGGAGCAGGTAATGCTCTCTAAAACAAACTGTGTACAACATGTACACAAATTGTGTACCTGTTACCACAGGTACACATTAATTGTAAAAGAAAAATGCACAAGGACATCAATGTTTGCCTTGTATAGGATAATCTGATGGATCAACAAATCAGCAATCGGTCATCCCTCGAATAATGGAGTTAACGTAAGAATATTTCGAGGGCGTGAAAGCGCAGCACAATGAACCAGGAGCCTCTCCACATTGCGGTCAGAGTGAGTTCATGTCCAGTTCATGGTGTCTTGCACTCCAACCGTACATGGAAGTCTGACAGCAACCTGCGGATGGTCGTGGGCTTCCGCTGGGCTCTGTCCGGTTTCATATCACCATAATGTGGACGCCGTCGTATAAGTGAAATATCTTGCGTACGCCCGATCGTGCAAATAAATAAATTTAATCACTATGTTCCACGAGGTGCGGGCTCAGTCACTTTTTCGGATAGGAAACTTCAAAGGTTCACTCGCTCCGCCTGTTCGTGAGGCCTCTGTGGATATGAATAAACGTTAGCCGCACGCCCAACGCCTCGCTGTTGGCGGAAGTTCCCACGTATGACGACGAGCAAGGCGCTTTGAGCTGGGCTTGACCTCATAAAAGTTAAAAACTTAACTGATAACACTTAAAAGGCCCCGGAGTCATTGTGTACGCTAACAATTTGGCAACAAAGGCCACAGATGAATAAAGAAATGAAGACTTGCAGGTTATATCCGTACAGGTGCTTTTATTCCATGATAGCTCAACAAGTAAATATCCACATCCTCCAAAAATATATATCTTTTCTTTCACGTCAAAAATCCATACATCGTATGTTAAAAAGCAATGTCATGTATGCATCTGTCTAAGCAGGGCACTAGGTATTTCTGCACAAAAGGCATTCAGTACCGGGACATTCAATAACATATGCATAAATAACGGAAACCGTTTAACCATCTGGTACTTTAAACCGCGCCTTCAAGAGCAGTAATAACAAGAAACAGATTTTCATTGAATGCTACTGCAGCCACAACGGCAGTACTTCATACTTGCTGAATAAAACATTTTCTGTTTGTCTTTAGCCAAAAAAGTATGCAAATTTCACACCAGATCATACATATATTTAAAGTCTGCAACTTTATGCCTTCTACATGTGTATTTCATATCGCGCATATTATGCGTGTGTGCGGGAATTCAGTCCCGTTCCTAAAAGGAGGCCCTACACAGTAAAACACCTGATGAGAGAGGAGTTACTGTAATCCAAGCTGCCACGGCAGAGGTACCGTGATGCACGTTTTCCAGCGTCATGGTGGCTCTGGTCGAACCAAAACAGGAAACCCGTAAAGCTCCTTCTAGCGGCCCAAAGCTACGTGCTCCTTCGTCCCTGCAGTACGTCACACTTCTCGGTGCACGTGACCGCATAAAAACACTTACGTGATACAGAACAAGTGCAGCCCGTTAGTCTCCAAATGCCCATTATTCAGCTGTAATGTATGAGTAATACATTATCAGCGTGCCCAGCAACACAAGCGTTAAGACAACACGGCTTCGTTCTTAAGAATTTTGACGGGAAAGTTTGCCCCACTGTTAACCAGCTACACACTTTGAGTGAAGCGAAGAACAAGTCGTACGCAAAAAACTACGATGAAAGAGATCATCCCATTTTCAATTTGTACCTTTGGCTATATGAACAATGTACACTCAACATGGTGTGTTGTGTGCGCATGTGCCAGAACATCTCATCGGGCAAGGAGACCCAGCCTCGCGGAATGATATAAATATCCCCTCACTGTACTGAAAATGGCTTAATGTTAGGCTTAGCGTTAGTAACAGGTTACAATACCAGAACTGTCCACCTATGGAAGTTAAAGGTATCAAGTATTTATTTCCTTAAAACGTGAATTAAAAAGAACCAAAAAACCAGAACTTTGTATGCATTCAACAGATAGTATAATGAACACAAATGGATAACATTTAACGAAGGCAAAATGAATATTTTCAGTATATCCTACGAAAAGGGAAAGAGTCTTTACTGAATCACAAAGGTAGCGCAAACATAAAACGTCAAAATTTGTGGGGAAAACAATAAGGCACACTTATAAGCCAATGACATACAAAAGACAAAGCTGTGGACAAACAATCTTCTTTTTGTCCCATACTTTTATAAACATTTACTTTATAATATTTCTATATATTTTCACTTTGCCCGTGTTAATATTTTGGTAAAAAGAACTTTCATTTATACAACACACACAGTATAAGTAAAATACTTTATTCCGGAACCAAAAGCTTTTGTGAGCACATTATACTGGTGATGGTTTAAATGGCGTCACCTTCACATATATGTACATCATCTAAAATGCCACTTCATGTCGATGATGTTCTGATGTATCATACCGACATGTCAATGGCCTTTGCGATAAAAATACAAAAGGTAGAGACTCACACTTTCTTGTTCCATTCAACAGAATGTATCACAAGAGGTGTAAACTTTTCATGACACTTGAAACGCCTCAAAATAAGGCAAACCTGCCAATTAAAACCAGTAAGGGCATGACAGGAGAATTCATAAATTTGTCCCATGCACATCAAAGAAACATTACGCTTATGGATAGCAGAATTCCAACACATAGCTTGTTGCCACGGAAACCACGCAAATGATGCGAACCACTTGAGATTGTAACCAAGGACATATTCCATTAACACAGCCCTCCATCTGCAAAAGTCGCAAAGCACATTCACTCGGGTTATTATTTGTACACAAGTTAAAGTGATAAAACATATGGGCCGCTTCAGACCCTGACTAAGAGATACGGCAACACACCACCTTCTGAACAAGAATTCCCCTCATTTGTCTAAGGAACATTCTGAATACTTCTTGTCTATGAAATCCATTTTGATGAACTATTAAACTTTAAAAGATACATGTAAATTCTAATATGTTATAATAAAGTTTTAGGCATTCTTAAATAGTCTAAAATACCAATGAAAACTATGGTATGAAAAGCCCACCATAGAAAACATAGTTTCTTTCATAGCATTTCTGGGCAAGACAAAAATTGTAAAACAATAATTATAACTTAAGGTACTTCTGGACACAGTTCTCTATTGTCTTTCATTTGAGGCACACCTTACTTTTATGAACACCTGATTGAGAATATGTGACTAAAGACCACAAAATTTTGTTTCAACCGTAATTTTCTGTTTGTGGTTTTAATACTCATAATTATCTGTTACGTGGAATAAATGTACGGTAGTTTACTACAATTAACAACTTCATCTACAACATTCTAACAAAAAGCTATAAGTCTTTCATACTGCTGACTTTTACCAGCAAAACTCAAAAATGCCGTAATATAAGCGCTTGGGTAAATAATATAATGTCAACAAATAACAACAAATCTCAAAAGACACAAGAATTTTACAACTGTAACAATGGTAAAGGAGTATATAAACTAAAAAGCTCGACAAAACACCAAAAAACATTCGGAATGACACTTAAGACCATTATGCAACATTTAAAACCACTTAGTTTAAAACTTTTAATAATGCTGATTTCAGATCCTTGTACTTCTATATAAGAGAATATGTACATGTATCAACACATATAAGACCCAAACCACATAAGACTCAAATCTGGTCGTATTAACAACTGTAAGGTAGTATAAAGCTGCGCCAACCAAAACCTCTTGAGCAGAGTGAATGACACCAGAAACATTTTATTGGCTTCTATTAATAAGAGGTATAACTGATGACCCCAAAAGCCTCGTTTTTGGTGTAACTGTCTTTGTAACTGTTTTTTTTTTTTTTAACGTTTCTGTAACTTTGTTTTAAATGTAACTTTTTTTTTTGTGTAACTCTTCTTGGTGTAACACTTTGTACCCTTGTTTTTCACATAACTTTTTTCTAACTTTGCTTTTCGCATAACTTTCTGGTAAATTTTTTCGTGCATCAGCCAGATGTATATGTAAATCTCACCAACAAAACTATGTCAAAGGTTAGTGCCATAATCAAATCCAGTGGAAGACAGTGAGTTCTTCCAGTGGGTCAATGGATGAAGTTTCACTGAAAGCTGCTTGTGACCACTGAAAATGCAAAGTGGAAAAGAATAACAAAAAAAAATAAAGGTGAACACTTGAGAAAGTAAGACCTGCAGGCCATACATGCACTTCTAGCATTATCTAGAGTAACTACCAACAGTCCCCGTGCATCTATACAGGAACCTGCGGAACAACTTCCTCCTTCAGACGACATTCAAAACAAAATTCCACAAATTTAATCAACTACCATAAATATGTTAAGAATCTGAAGATGTTGTTTTTTTCGTTTTGTTTTATAATGGACGGAAGTGCTCAGTGCTGGAAATCCAGTTAAACTTACTTGGCAATCTCATAATTTGAGGCCAGTTGTCTGAGTATAAATCCAGTTTCATATGGCGACATGGTTGATACACATCAAATGCCGATAACAAGATACTGGTCAAAATAATCAGAACTTGATTTTCTACTTGTTACAACAGTAATACCAATAGCACATAAAAAAAAGGCGTGTAAATGAAAATGAATCGATGGACTTTTTGTCATTTAGGAGCCCTTAATGACCAATTCGCTGCAACTGGTATGCCCACGTATCTAAAAATTTTTTGCAATTGAAAATTATTATATCCACCACGTCCAAGCATGAGCCTTTCATGTGATGTTGGTTGCAAACATTATGCCTTCAAGCTGGTCTGTATCTAAACATCGTTTTATTGAAAATCAGTTAATTAAACTTTTATTTTGGCTCGGCCAACCTCCTAAATTTTTCCTTGAACATATGGAATGGATGTGAGATAAGTCATACCATTAATAGCGATAAGTTTCACAGCGTGCAGAGTTTGATATTGCCAAATAAACACAATGTAACACTATACACATTTATTGCTATGTTCGGAAGAGATTTCTAAAAATCTTGTTTTGTGTAATATTATTAATTATAAAAATTTTAATCAGTGTGTATGTAATGTTATGACCCTGCTGAGTCCCGTACACCCCGAGGCGTAACAGTTATTTCCCTTTTATACATTAAAACGTACCGATTGATCGGCGACAGTTTTTTAAGTGCAGAAAGTTATAAAAACGCTTTGAATTTATAGTTAAGTGAATGAAACAAATAGAATATAGTATCTAACTACATCATACCCATAAATATCTTAGCTGAAGCTGTTTTTCTGATACATAGTAAATCTTTTGTGTCACTGAAACGAGACCGAAAGAAACTGTGGTCATGTTGAATTTCATATGACCCGTTTGACAGCTGTCAGAACGATAGTATGAATCCCTAGAACCCGTTTGATTAGCAAATCAAAAGGCAGCACTGGCAGAGAAAGCTGCTTGTGGGATAATAAAATTATATTACTGTAAATATAGCTCAGTGACTTGAAACCAGTTTTTGAACTTTTGTCAAAGAAAAAGGGCAACATTTAAAACATGATGAAAATGTACGCACCTAAACACATTGATAATTTGGTGGTTATTTGACAAGCCTCTCAAGCATACAACCCTTGGTGTCAGGCAACTGAAGGATTTTACAAGTGCACTCGATGAACAAGGCTTTAAAGCTGGCAAACCACAGTGAAAGATGATATTAGTTAAGGTATAATCTTTTAAAGAAATTCTGTAAAATAACAAGTTATCCAGAGAGTCACCTGTCAAAAGCATTATGCATTACTGTAACATTTCCAGGTTACTCCAACCAATGAAAATTTTCCTCCACAGTTAAAATGAACAAAGTATATATGTATTTGTACAGAAACATTGAACAGATCTGTACATTAAAATCTAAACCTACAATTATAGTATGATAGCACCCCTATACTTCAAGGTAAATCACAACAACCATAATTTGGCCCACTTTAAAAGATGGAATGTGCTTGAATCCATTTCATCTCAACAATGCAGAGCAAAAACAAAAAAAAAAGAAAAAAAAAAAGAAAAGCAAACAACGGCGACACTACAGAGTTCTAGACTAGAATTGGCTGCAGAATTTTGCAACTTGGCTGCTTATTAACATACCGACCCAAAAGAGTATTTAATTTGCCAAGTAATATTAGATTCAGCTCTCAAAATTTAATGCTGAAGAAGTGGGGAAAAAAACACACTCTCCAAAATAACAACATGCATTCAGCAGCTATAAAACCAAACATAAACTCCTCACAGGCCATGAGTTCAAGACATTTTTTTCTTTTCAACAGGCCCTAATAAATTCCAACAATAAAGCAATAACAAGTTTAAATCTCAGTGAGCTGAAAAATACAAAACATGGAAAACAGCAGTGTAAAACTTACTTCAGAGGTCACAGCTTCTAGCAAACTGATGACAGTCTGTATTCAGACTTCATATTTCACTATATGCGGCCTGAATATTTACCACATACTTGACCATAATACAGGTATAGTAGAAATCCTTGTCTCCAGAGCAGGTTCATGTCTCGATTGGTGAGACAATGTCTCGCAGGTGGCTGTAGTTAGGGTAGCGGATACGCCTGTAGAGGGCAGGGGCCACAACTGCGGCTATCACTCCCAGAGCGAACCCCAGGATCACCAGTAAGGCCACAACAAAGCCAGCCACTGTCGAGGGAAGGAATACATTTGTTAAACGTAAATTAACCTTTAGCCAGTACTTCACAATTTACACAGCCTTTGGTGTGGAAACAGAACATTCCTAATATTCTTTTATTACATTATTACTGAATAAACACATGTTCTGAAAGTAATGACTTGGCAATAGATGTCCTTGACCAGTTTGAGCCATCATACATGTAGGTATGTCAATGGGAGTTCGAACATTTCCCTCCACAGGCATGTCAAAGTCAACAATAAAACAAAATGAAAAACCGGATTAGGCAGGAAGGTTATTAAAGAGATCGCCTATAACAGACACATGAAAGCAGAACTTAGGCCTGTTGCCTAAAGCCCATCTACTTTACCATTTACCCTCACATGCATTCTAGCACATAAAAGAGACAATAATGTAATTTATTGTAATTTACAGTACTTAGCGCGCACACAGTGCATCACAATGGAACATCTTCTTCATGTTAAAACATGAACATGTGTGCAAAAAAACTGGAATCAACACATGCTGTACTTTCTGGAATATCACTCTTGACATTCACCTTTGTATGTGGGACGGTCTGCCAGTAGCATGTGAATGTCATGGGTTTTTACTACCATAATGCTGGCCACCAATGTATAAGTGAAATATTCTTTGTCTTTGAACACTAATCAAATAAATAAAATACACAAAAAATAACCTGCGTAGTGATTCCAACACACAAGAGGTGATGTTTACTTTTTTGATTGCTGTAATCAAGTATATTTCACTTACGCTAAGGCCACCAGCATTATGACGGGAGGAAACCGGGCACAGCCCAGGGAAAACCCACGACCATCTGCAAGTTGTTGGCAGACCTTCCCACATAGAGACAGAGAGGAAGCCAGCATGAGCAAGACTTGAACTCATAGGGAATGCACTGGTGAGAGGAACCTGGTTCATTAAGCCACACTGGGGTGCTCACCCCCTCATCCACAGAGCCCCCCTAAGTGGCTATGAATCTTACTGTAATAAACACGCACACAAAGCATCAACCACAGAACATCCTTCCTGTCTTGTCGTACTTTGAATGTATGCAAAACCTGAGCTCCATACATGCACGTAGTACTGTGTTTAATAGACAAATGATAAAAGTCAAAATCTGCTTGAAAATGGAGGAAACAGTACAAAACTGAAACACAGTCTATAACATTTAACAGTATTAAAAGGCATACACCAATCTTTAATTTGCCAAAAAAAAAAAGTTTGGTAAAATACCATGCATAACAAACTCAACTTTGACCTCTAAGTCGTTAATGTTTTAGCATTTACATGTACGCACCCCCTGTTGTTGTTGTAATCATCTTGGAGCAGTTCTTCTCATCACTTTCATCTCCACACTGGTCAATTCCGTCACACTTCCAACTGGGCTGCATACACACCCCATTGTCACATTGCTGTGACTTCGGGCAGTCTACAAGAACAATATGCATCGGTAAATAAAAGACTTGGTTGTGGTTCTTAGCAATTCCAATGAGTGCGATGTGACGGCACTTCATTGCTAAATGAATCGTAACGAGTTACCTTCCATATTAAAAGATATATATACACATTTGCCCTGAGAGCTGAGCAAGACAATGATAAAATTGTGCACGTATGTCTACATAACAAGACGAAGACCATTTCTTACCATAAGTTGTGTAGCTCATCTTGAAGGCAAATCCTGGTGCATTAGATGGTGAGTTATGTAACTGGTAAACATATCGAATCCAGAATTTATTGGTCCGTGAGTGCATTCCGGCTGTCTTCCCATTGGTCAGTTTTATGTTACTGAGAGGTGCATGGAGGGAATTTCCATCTCTGAACTGGAGGAAGTTATTTCTGCAACAATTAATCCAGGAGCTCATGATGCAATAATGTACCTGACAAAACATTTACTTCGTAATCATACTGTCTTCTGATTTTCCTACTGCATACAATTTTGAACTTCAACATGCCTAAAATGAGAGATACGCACATCTGAAAACCCCTATGTCACAACTGCCATCATAACATCAGGCCTTGGGAGATTCCATTTCAAAGGAGGGGGTATACCAGGTGTTTATACCACGTGCCAACTTAATTTACAAACGTAGGTACATATGATAATCAAATCAAGTGAATAAACAAATAAGAAAATATGGCATATGCAGTGAAATTTATACAAAAAACTAATAAGGAATAAGGAATAAGGGAAACAAATAAACAAAAAATTATTTGCTGCCAACACGCTGCTTTAAATGTAACATTTGCCTTCTCTGAAATTCAGGAAGATTTTGAAAGGAAATAAGCAAACACAGCAGCAGACAGTCAGTAGATTGTTTTGTATGCACATTTGTCTGATATATATATATGTGAAAGGTAAAAATTGGTACAAAATAATGGAAATGATGTTTTTTCAAGTTAGGAAAATGTTTTGGGTTTTTTTATATTTCAAATACAGACTGAAGTTGGAATAGTTCATTTTCTGCACATCACAGACATCGGGGGAAACACTTACTTTGTCACAAGACCTTCATTCAAATGTGAAAATAAGCATGCAAATACATGTACATTGTACTCAGTTTGACATCAGTGGCCAAATCCAATGAGGTTTGCATACTTTATGTCACTTAAACATCATACTCGGAAAAAATACAAACCTAGACGTGTTTGAGAAACCTTCCAGATCAATCCTGATGGAGAGTATAGGCACAGAGTTGTTGAGGCTGACATTTTGTTGCACCTCAATGATCCAAATACACTCCGTGCTCTGAGAAACATGGGTAGGGAAACCAGGGGTAGACAACTCTGTCTTCCTAGAAGACAGTCTTCCTCCACAGTCTGAAGCAGAGAAAAAAAATTCAAAATTACATCATTTCCTAATAACTCTTTCTTGCATCAATGAAATACAAAAAGGTGGACGGAGGACTTACTGAGGGGTCGGGTGTGTGTGCGGAAATGGGTGTCAATGGTCAAATAAACAGAGCGTTTATACCCACAGAGAATTTGTGTTGCATTTATGGCAGTGACTGATGAGTTCTGATCATATCATGCCTCCTCAAATAAGAGAGTTCATATTATTTCAGATGTTCAACATTTTCAGCAGAATATAAAGAGTTTGTCAGATCTTTTTTCCTCTATTCACAACTACATGCACAATGTCTGGCATTCCTGGGGCCTGTCTTACAAAGCTGGAGTAGCTTACGTCAGATGTAGATGTTTACGTCTGCTTTAGAAGCGGCTTCTGTCAGCTCCTACTAGCGTCTTACTAAAGTTGTTGCAATGCTTAAAGTGTGTCTACGAAACACCACAAGCGCCACCATCTTTAGTACACTTATGGAATTTACGTTTGCCCAAGAGTAGGTGTTAATTTGCACCAAATTTCACATCAAGTCGCAGCTTCTCCACCTTTGTAAGATGGCCAGTCTTTCCTGCGACACACGTCCAACAGGTTTACACCCAGTCGCAGCCTTACTCCAGCTTTGTAAGTCAGGCTCCTGGTTGCATTTTCATCACACCCTCCATACAGGTATTACCGGATTTCAGATTACATTTTGGGATGACAGGTTTGCATGTAAAATCTATTCTACACTTATTCATTTGATTCATCTTTTACGGCAATAATGACTGACAGCTTTGAAGGAGAACATTTTAGAATGTCATTTAGCATTACCAGCAGAAGACTTCATCAAGCTGTAACTATACATGTAGCAGTGTTTGTACAAAATGTATTCCTTTGGATCTGAAGCTATTTTCGCCCTTTCAAAAAACTTCAAGGATTACAAATGTATTTTGCCCTTAATTTATTTTTCAAGGTTTTTTTCTTTGTAATATCTCGTATGTCTTAGACCCGCCCGGATAGCGCAGTTGGTTGGGCGTCCGCTTTCGGACGGGGAGATCTGGGTTCAAACCTGGGTCGGGTCATACCAAAGACTTTAAAAAATGGTACATTCTGCTTCCTCGCTAGGCGCTCAGCAATAAGAGGATAGAGGGTGGACTGGTCGGCCCGGTGTCAGTATAATGTGACTGGGTGAGGGGGCTTGTTGGGTGTCTTCGGCAAGTCGTCTCGGTGAGGCAGCACCAGATAAAAGATACGGTGGAAATCCGTCCTGCACCAAGGAGACACCGCCTTCGTATAAGTGAAATATTCTTGAGTAGGGCGTTAAACAATAAGCATTCATTCATTCATTCGTATGTCTTATGTCATACTCAACAATTTTTCAGTTATACGACCACCAGGAGTCCTTAGAGAATGTAACCCAACAAAGGGACACACTGAAAAGTTTTTCTTGGCTACTGTGATAAAAGTTTTTTTTTTTTATATTTTTGTCTCCACGTTAATTTTTTCAAAATCCCTATCTTTTTCCACACCTTGATTTAAAAATACGAAATTTCCTACTGACCACCCTTGCTTTTCCTCAGGTTACGCCCGACAAACAGTTTCTTAAGGACGTCTTCTTGTGGTAGAGAGAATCCATACCACCATTGAAACATCACGCTGAAGACACCAGACACTCTACCCAGTCATATTATACTGACACCCGACCAAGAACAGACCACACTTTTAGAAAGTACACATCATCTGAAAGGCAGTTTTATGCTGATTCTAAGTATGGTCTTCACTATTTTTTGACATTTTTTTTTTACAGTGATTAAAACAGAAATAAAGACAAAGGTGCTACAGTGGACTTTTTGAACTACATTGAACCACAGTGACATCACAGATTCTTGTTACTACAAAGCACCCTCTGATTGCTTTATGTCTAGGTTCTATGAAAATATATATGTATAGCTGTACTAGTAGCTAAGTTTTGTTCCGCGCTGCGCAGTTCAAGTGCTGTATTTGTGGTTACGTTCCCGGGAACAGATCGGCAAAGCCAATTTACAGGTCTGCACAATTACAATCCAAGTCACCGACGCGAGAACGATCCTTTCGTTTGAGCCAAATTTTGTGGCCTGGGTGTTGTATATAGCCCATAATACTCACATATCGCCACTGGCGCAAACGCTTTGGCGTTGAACTTGCCAGTTTTAGCCACACAGTGTGACAGACTGCACAAACTTTCACGTAACCCACCATTCGCGCGGAGACAGAACCACATAATCGAACCATCGGTTATGTATGTCTGTTTTCACGCGAATGGCATTTCGTTCATGCAGGTTTTGGAAAAATTACAGCTTGAACAAGACTGGTTTGGTAATTACAGTATTCACTAAATTCAATATCGTCATGAGGACATCACAACCTCTACGTTGAGCTCATGTAAATAAGAGATTAAAAGCATTTTCAGCATTTAATCCCACCAATAATAATAGTGACTCACCCAGAGTTCTGTAAGAAACGTTAAATCCTCTTCCAGACTTGCCTCCCTGGTGGAGCTTTTCTGTGTCAAAGGTAAAATTGACTCTTGGTCCTTCCAGCAGAACATCACTGGGGACAACAGAGCCATTGAAAGCCAGTGTTGATGTTGTGATAACCTTCGTATCATTCCTGTACTGGACCACATACACCGTGTGTTCTGGAGCGACGTCAAAATTGTTAAACGTCATATACAGTAGCTTTTCCTCGGCTACAGTGGTATTCCATGTACAGAGCACGTTCAAAGGGTAGTGTTCATTGGGGTAGAAAGGACTTGTTATGTATCCAGCTGCACCCGGCACCAGAGGCCCACCACAGACTGACAACAACAAAAACATATACATGTACTCATTACTGTAATTCTTCGAATTTTTCATGTTCTTGCCACTCTTTCAAATATAGCTGTACACCAAAAGCAGCCAAACTGTGTCACACATGTATGTAGAGTATATTACCATACATAATCATGATACAATATAAAGGTCACACCTGCCCAGTGAAAAGAATACATTGTAATCAGCTACCCATGGCCTAGCACTGTGGCTGGATCTACAGACCAGAGTTCATTTCATGTACACGACCTAAACCACAGTAATTAGTTTCATTTAGTCTTGCACGAAGCCCCATGTCAACGCGGTAAATAATACATTGTTGCAAAGTTGATTTGTGTACCTGTTCCAATCTGCAGTGATCAATTTCCTGTCATGTTGCACAAAGCCCCCATTTTACGCAGATGAGGCAAGTTCAAACAGCTTTTAATTTATTCGCTGCTAATACCACAAAAACTACACATCATAGCGAAGAACTATTCGCCACTTTATAATCCTGGCATTGATGTGTACCAGACAAAAATTACCAGACAAAATGTTCTTGCAACAGATTTCCTTTTCGTGCTACTTTCACTGGACTGTCACAGACTAATTTGCATAAAAACAAAACATCATATCAGTACAAATTTTGAATGAGTTGATGGAAAAAACATCTCCACCAGTTTGATGAGTGTGATATCTTGAGGAAAAATGTATTTAATAGTCTTCATTAAAGTCCAATATGGCCCCCAAGTCATATGACTGAAGAAGGGTACCTTTTCCCGCGCGATGGCAATTCGGTTACGGAAGCTGACTTGCCTATTTTTCTCTTGCAATACACGAGTAATACGTTTACCCACAAAAAGGCAGGAACGAACAATTGACTACACAGCTTGAACCCGAACTAGCTCTGGTGAAAAAGGTTTCCCATTGGGTCAAGCTAAAATATACAGAGCACGACTTCAAGTCCTTGTATAAAATATATATGTAGTCGTGCACGAATGCCCCATATTAATCAAATTCAAATAGTTCACTTCAGATATATATTCGAAGAGACTGGCAAACGTTGCAGAAATTGTATTGGTACTAGTAATAATAAAAACAAAACAAAAATAACAAAAAGAATGATCGAAATGAGGGTGGAAAACATTGGATATGAACTGAGGATGAAATGCATGCATCACAGACAATGAGCCTCGTACATGTATAAATACAAAATACCAGTCTGGGGAAAGTGCAGCTCTTTTGCCTACAGCCATACCAAACAACCTAAATAATACATTGTCTCGAGGTGGTTAACTGTTGCCATGGTAGCCCGCTATTATTACTTTCATGTAGCCTTCCACCAAGCTCCCTTGTTAAGCAGATGAAACAACTTTGGGCAGTTTTGAGTCTTTTTATTGCTAATTACACGAAAACTACATGTCACAACAAAATAATACTTACAGAGTAGAAATCCTGACCTTAAAGTCTACCAACTATGACGAAAATTAACTGATATCCTTTACATATGTAAGTGACACTGTAACACTTAACGACATTTTCACCCCAGGACACTGAACTGTGAGTCTTCCTACATGCTTTCTACATGCCTGACATTTTTACTGATAATGAAAATGAAATATAAGATCCTTTTCGTGGGCTATTTCAGAAAAATAGACGTGATGTTGACAATTGGTACAACAACTGTCAAATTTCTGCGACCGATTGTCACTGATTTTCGGTACAAAAACTTAATGAGCATTCATTTAGAATGCCTGCTTTATGAAACAGGTATATACTGCTGGAATTTCTATGGTCTTACCTTGGTTAGAAGTGTTTTAGGTATAATTTCCGACTGAAATGATTTATTTCACGCCGTCGTAGTTCGTAAAGTCTGCCATGATGTTTAGCATTTTGGATTGGAGGCTTTGGAAACTAGGATTTTGATAAATACGAAAACGGGCTGTATAATATCGTTACAGATGAGCAGATTTTATAGTATCCGTGTCCTTCAAAATAGAAATTACTGATTTTTTCTTCATATGTGCATAAAGAATATTACTTGGATTGGCCATGTTTGCTTCGTTATCGCAGTGAATTATTGGCGCGGAGTAATAGAGGGCGAACGCTGCAGTCTGCACGTCAGCCAAACGAGACGTTGGATTCAGGTAGTTAGCACCGCCTACTCCGTCTCCACGCTATAAAAGGCGATCGATTAAGCCGTTTGACAGATGGCAGTTAATTCGAAGGTACTTCAGATGAAAATTCAGAGTTGTTTAAGAATACAGAGAAGCTCAACACACTGAGGAAGAGTCTATACTCTGACAGGGATTGGGGTAGAGAGTGACAGATCGCTGATCTTTCAAGAGCTGATCTTGATTGACAGAGGGCGGAGTTAGTTGGGCGGAGATTTACCGATTTGGCGGGAGATCAGTAGTGAGCTATGAATTACGAGTAAAGGATTTAGCGATATACAGAAGAGATTCAGATTGTAGGAGCTATTAAGCTATTACGCTAGCACTGCACAATTCCGGGGGTTACGGTTGTATAAAAAGTCCAGGTCGTGTACCTGTCGTGATGTTCTTAAACTTCTCAACACTGTTCGTCTGCCAGAGCCGTATGAACAAGCCGACAAGAGTTATGCCCCTTGAAGCTGACTCTCACACACGGTGTTCCTGATTCTGCAGGAATATTTGCTGATTTGACTGTATATATATATATGAATAAATGGATTTAACTGCTTGGTGATCGGACTGTAAAATAATTCTTGGGATCTTCTATTACCTTCTATTACCACCCACATATTAAAATAACTCATAAAATTGGGTTTTCCTCCAAGTGTTATGCTGGAACAATTCAAACTGGTAATACCTTTTGGTGTTACTAATTAAATAAAAGCACGAAATGGTTGATTGGAGAATTGAGAGAATATGCTACCAAATATAAGTTATCTTTATCCTGGAGTCGACAGAGATTAACTGGTGGTTAACAGAGCATAGCAAAGATTATATTCTTAATCTCTAAGTTACATAAGATCGTTTTACAAAGAAAATCCACCACACAACCAAGGTTTTCTAGTCTACTATTTTAAACTGTAATTAGAATTGACCTGCTTTTGAGCTATTTTCAGGGTTTTGTCGGGCCACCTTGTTGTTTGTGGTATCCACAACAAGAAATACGCTGTAATGGGTTTATCTTGGTCATGAAATGCGACTCTCTAAGCAAATGACTGCTATCCTGTTACATGCAGGTCTAGGCCTACACAACTTGTGACGTCATGAATTGTATTGTCTGACTGATAACATACCACAGCTTCCCACCGGTAGAGCGTCCGCTTTGGGACGGGGAGATCTGGGTTCAAACCTGGGTCGGGTCATATCAAAGACTTTAAAAAATGGTACTAGGTGCTCAGCAATAAGAGGATAGAGGGTCGGCTGGTCAGTATAATGTGACTGGGTGAGGGGGCTTGTTGGGTGTCTTCGGCTAGTCGTCTCAGTGAGGCAGCACCAGATAAAAGATACGGTGGAAATCCGTCCTGTACCAAGGAGACACCGCCTTCGTATAAGTGAAGCATTCTTGAGTAGGGCGTTAAACAATACGCATTCATTCATTCATACTATAGCTTTAGTTTAATGACTGAATCTTGACTATTAAGTAAGGGTGCTCAATTTGTCACCTTATTTTAAAAGGAAGTCAGAAATTTTGTCTGGGTCATGTCGGTAGCTCATTAATAATAATAATAATAATAATAATCCAAACAGATACACCAGTCATAAGAAAAAAACATGTTCATAAATTGTTCTGAAAACAGACGAATGTTTGGCACACGAAATGGTTAGTCTTTGGGTTAATAAACCGGGCCCTTTTGAATGAAGCCCTCTTAACGTTACCAGCACTTAGCTAACATGGCCACAGCGCAAGTAAGACCAGAGCCTCAGCCCATTCTCACTGCTCAACAATTCTGATCAGCCAAGACTAAACAAAGCATTTTTGCAGCCTAATTCGCACTATTATAAAGACGACAATGCACAGTTTAGGTACAGGCCTAGGGTGCAACATATACATGTCCATTTCCCAGAAATTATGAAATAACATGTTCATCACATAATTAAGGTACATATAACAATCCTCTGATACCAAAACATGTCAAGCCATGCAGTTTGCCCTTGGTTGAGCATTTATTTGAGCATTCAGGGCATTGTGATAAAGGACTTCTTCAGCAATATTGTACCTCATATACCTAACTTGCAGGCCACGTTCAATTTGCAGAATAAACATGATAACATGACATGCCCAAGGATGATCCAATAGCTGGGACAGTGCTCTTAGAAATCTAGGCATATTCATTTAATTTTAATACACTTTATAAATGATCCAACTGCAGATGGTCATGGGTATCTCCTGGGCTCTGCCCGTTTCCCTCTCACCATAATGATGGCTGCTGTCTGATAAATGAAATATTCTTGAGTATGGCATAAATCACAGATCAAATAAATAAATAGACAAATGATCCCACACATCCACACAGAGCTAGACACTCAACCTATTATTAATACTATGATGACCTTTTGCATGGTCATTATTGACATTTCCGGAAGCTAGGGCAAGGGAGACCACTCAGATTATTCGAACTCTTTAAAATCATTACCAGAGTAACAAAGGGTGTATGTGCATGCAGTAATCAAATCCTCAGATGCTATGATAGCTTCGAGAAACATCACCGGGTTCTTCCAAAGATTACAAGTTACAACTCATAACTCAAGTATTAAGATGGTTCGACTGTACATACTCTGGTCTGAGCTGAAGGAGTACTCCCCTTTCACAATCCTTGTGTAGTTTCCGGTGGTCTTATTATTATCCGCAGCAGCCAGCAACAACCTAGACGAGAAAAACAGGCATCCTTACAACCTCCATATCAACAGAGACAGCGTTCCTACTCAGGCTGTCATTTATATTTTGAGAGCTGTCAGCCTGTATCATCAGTTCTTCCGACGCTGTTGTTAAGGGACAAATCTTCTTAATGTGCTATGAAGTGAAGTGTGCTACATGAAGTCTGTCAGTTCCTGACAGCCCAAGGCTTATATAATATAGGAACAGACACAACGTGATACTGGGTGTCAACTGTAATGTAAATCAGAATAATATCATTTTGGGGATCTGGTAGCAGAGAGATTACTATGAGGGCATTTCTGAAGTGGTGAAAAAGCGAAGTAGTTCCAGTTTTAGGGTGTACTGCTGCGGCCTGTTTCAGCATCTCTTAAATGTTTTCTTCTTTTTCGGCATGTAAGCCACTTAGGACCATTGTCACTGTGTAGCACAACATAACTAAGTGATGAAATATGGATCTTTTTCCCTTTTTCGTAGATCAAACATTTCGGACCACAACCCACTGCACTGCTCCAACTTACCAAAATTAAGCTCAGCTTTGCAGGTTTACAAGTAGAGCCTTTTTCCATGCGTACCCACACCTGCTGGATTCTAGTCACCTCGTCAGTGTTGGCTTTAATTATGATCTAAGAAAGCATACATAATGTGTAACTTGGGGGAAGGGAGGTCATGGGACTGGCGTTTGAAAGGAAACATAAACAAAAGCCCAGATGTACTGGTATGCAAATGGCAAATTTCCACGCAGCTCTGGGCAGCCTTTGAGTTCCAACATGGTGTGCGAGACCCGTCAATCACAATGACCACATGTAATTTTGCTATTTGTTTTGAATTTTGGCCCACGGTGTCAGTAAGGGGAAGGACATCTAACAGGTTGAACAACAACATGTAGCAGGTAACCTTTTTTGGCCAGTAGTTTAAAATTATTGTTCATGCATGCATGGCCCCTCCTGAGGCCATAGTATGCTGTGTGATCCTGCAATTGCACTATGTAATAACCAAATCCCTTTTAAACCGATACAGCCTCTAGTTTATTTAAGAATTACTTGATAACCAAGTTTCTGAGTGCAAAGAATAAACAAAATGTGAAGATTTGCAGAAATTTTTGGAACTCTGTATAGATGTGTGCAACTTTGTGAAAAATTTGGGGGACACTTGTGACTGTGTTATAGTGAAGCATGAGCTGTAATGAAATGTGTTATAATGAGGGAGAGGTGTACTTTTCAAAAATCAAAAATCTATAAAAGCAATTTTCCAGCTTACAAATACACAGTTGTTTCAAGTTTCACCTCATGACTGATTTCATTTACTGATTTTAAGAATGTAAGTTTATCTTATTTGATTTTATTTGGATGTATTCGTGACATTCAGATTGGTTTGACCATGTGGTCCAACACCAGAGCCTGGGAAAAACCCACGATCCTCAGCAGGTTGCTGGCAGACTTTCCCACATTTAACTGGAGAGGACGTTTATTAAAATGCAGAGAATCAAATACATTTGATTTGATTGAAATCAAATAAATAAAATAGATTTTCTATCTGACAATCAGGGGTTTTTTTTCACCCACTTTCTTGGCGTGGTTACCACAATGAGAAATATCAGAATATTGAGTTTTAGATGAATTTTGTATTGAGTTTTCATGGAAGTTTTGATACACTGGTGACAAAAAAAGATTTCTGACTTGTTCAAATTGAGTTTCTAAAAAAGAAATTGGCTGGAAAAACTCCTGGACATTTAATGCTAAACCTTCTCACAAACCTGGCTCCTGTTCGAGCTGGAACGATGACCGCAGGCAGATTAGTGAGAGAGCCAGTGTTATCTCCCCTTGCCAGCAATATGTTGAAGCTGTACTCTGACAGTCCGTCATACAACTTTAAATTATCACGTTCCCGAACTCCTGACATGGACAGCCTGATGAAGAAAACACCTGGAAGTAAAGAATTAAAATGCTATCAAACAAGATCACAGATTTCATTGTGAATCATGTAAAGAGTTAATGTACTCAAACAAATTTTTACAGATTTCATTGTGGATCATGTAAATGCTAAAACCTAAAACTCTTACAATCATGTAAAGCTCTTAAAATTTCTTTCATAAAATGCTTTTGCAAAGGCAAAATAAATGTTATAAAATGTTACTTTTTGGTCCTGACACTTCTATATATATATATATATTTCCAGTCGGGCATCATTCTACCTTCCACAAGCGGGATTTTCCAAGGTGAAGGAAAACACCTTTCCAAGGTGAAGGGAACTCCTACATATTGTGGAAAAAGCTGTGCCAGAACCAAAGTGCTGAATGATTAACTTGAGTCTTAAGCAATGTTCTAGATATATCATGGCAACAGTCAGAAGAATCTGGAACACAGCTATTCAAACTTCATCACAAACATTATCCAGTAGTACATGTACCAAGTGAACTTATTAGACTGCCAAACCATGCAACTAAACACCTGATTGGTTAATTGGTCCTCACCTGATTCATCTGTGATTGGTTGAATGATCCAACTGCAGACCTCTACCTCTAACCCTTCAGGCAGGGTCACGTTGCCTTGGTAATGACCCTGATAACCTTGGGATATTTGGTCACACTCTGTGAAACAGTCAATGTCCACTTTTAAAGAAATATCTGCACGTAATGATGAATGTATTTCACAACTGAATGAACTGATGAAATCGCATCTTGTGAAACACATAACGAGAAATAAGGGTACCTTACCTTGCTGAGTGCTTGTAAATTCTGCAGTGAAGAATCCCCTAAGCTCAAGGTCACGAGCCACGACTAACATCTGTGAGCCAGAGCTGACCACTGGGTAAAATGGACGGTCACTCCTGGAAGGCCAAACAACAACAACATATACATGGATGCAAGTTCTTCCATCAGTTTCCAGCTGTAACACTGAAATATTGGTATACTGCATGCAATGTTGTATCTATGTCACTTTTGCAGTCAATAATTCATTGACCTGCTACTCCAATGAACGGAAAATTAAGGTATCACATTACTACCATTCACATTACATAGAGTTAAATAGAAGTATCTATTTAATGTCCAAGTGAACTGAAAATATATTATGTTCTTTGCCACAATGTCATTACTGAGGTGAGACTTTTCTTTGCTTGATATCAATAATACACATTTATGTCCTTGTCATGTGACTGGATTAGCCCGCATGAAATCTAAGATGAAATTTAACTAATTTGCTGGGAATCATTGTCTGTTGATAACTGTATTACTGAAATGAATAAAATCTGTGTAATAAGACAAAATTGACATGGCCTCTTTTCCACAAAGCAGTCACAGACTAGGCCCCTGTTCCACAAAGCAGTCATAGACTAAGTTGATTGTAACTACCATGACAACCCATGTTAAAGACATAGGTAGCCATGGTAGTTACAATCAACTTACCACTGATTTGTGGCACAGGGCCATGGCCATAACATATCACTTGAAATACAGTTAAATGGACCCCTATAAACGCAATAAAGGCTCCAAAGTCATGTACTTGTTTTTATGGATGGTAAAATTGATTTGTTGATCATATTGGCATATGTCTGGGCTTTGATTTGAATGAAAAATCTTGTTATAGGAGGTATTCAGGTCACTGTATTCTTCATCAACTGGCGGAGCAGTGCATTCAGCATTCTCTTGATGGTCAGAAAGTGTGAGTAGACTTTATGCAAATTTCTGAAGAGAAAATATTTTCATCCCACGGGCAATGGAAACATTTCCTTCCCTTACGATAAAAGCAAAACTGTTCTGAACACAACCATTAAATCGCCATTTATCAAATATGAACCGCAGTTTTGTATATACCAAATGCAAAGTCTTACACGTTATGTTATTAAGGCTTTGAGTGCAAGAGTTACCTCCCATTATTAAAGCAGATAAAATCACCTGAGGCCTGTTCCATTACATAGTGCATGATCATAGCTTATTAAATTTGACTGTAACTGCATAACTTATCGACTCTCATGTTTTTATCATGGCTCTCATAATTTTCTATTAAAAATCACGCTGTCATGGCTAGTGTTTAAAATTTTTTTGCAAATGCGATTCATGATACTATTGTATTATGTTTCCCGACAGGAGTTAACTCGCCAGTAAAAGCTTCTAAAACACATAAAAAATATGGCAAAATATTTCCCCCTAGGAGGCTTTGCCTCACTACAGCCCTCAACCAGGATTTCACTGTGGACCCGACCAAGGCCTGCAGCACCAGACCCTGGCGTTTTGGATTTCTCACTTCTTTCGTCCTATTTGAGTTGACACCTCTGCACTGACCACGGCAACACATCATAAGGACATAAGCTCCCATGCACAGTAGACACACTCAGAGTGGCCTATACACGTTTTCTCATGATCTGGAACAAGAGTCAAACTTATGAATCGAAACATGTTATTCCAGTACATAAAGGTTTACAAACCATTCATTAAGAAGATGAGCAAGGTGTTGTATACCTGAATTCTGCAAGAAGGGGAGACGACTCAGTCATGCCATCATAACACAGTATGGAGCTTGCTGGAAACAGGGAGCTGTTTGTTATCACAAATCTCACCTGCAAAACAACAACAACATTCAATGGCACATGTTTCACGCGGCCAAAATTTTACAGGAAGATGAACCTCTGGGAAATACCTGGGTGGGGAGTCCATGGTTTGACTTTCTACTTCGAACATGTCAAAAGTTTAAAGGGCTGGGTTGTGTTACATTATTCGACTCGATTGCGAAACTTGGTCGATGTATGATTACAGAACAGGTCTCCTTTTCCACATAGGGCATGCTTTGCTTTATCCAGGCTTTTAGGTTTTCAGTCAAGGCAGCATGTCAAAATCTGACATTATTTTTTACAAACAGGGTGTAAGTTATGACAAACGTAACTCCCACGACAACATACACTGTATAGATACGTCACCATGCTACATGTAGTTACATTTGATGAAACGTTTCATCATCTATGTAAAATGGGCTCCAGAACCAAAATGTTCCCACCCAGAATACGAGGAGGGTTCAAGCCTTTCGTAATGTTATTACACCAACAAGCAAATATTGCAAAGGAATAATTATGGATAATCCAGGTAGCACATGCGTCTCCCCTCCAGATTACACTTTATCATATTGTGTATTAAACTTCCTGGTAAAATGCATGCACAGAGGAAAGCATTTTACCGCGAAGCTTAACATAGTGTAATCTGGAGCCTATGAGAAGCCATGGTAGCTCCCCCAGACCGTGAGAAACCATGGTAGCTCCCCCTGGCCATGAGAAACCATGGTAGCTCCCCCAGACCATGAGAACCATGGTGGCTCCCCCAGACCATGAGAACCATGGTAGCTCTCCCAGACCATGAGAACCATGGTAGCTCCCCCTGGCCATGAGAAACCATGGTAGCTCCCCCAGACCATGAGAACCATGGTGGCTCCCCCAGACCATGAGAACCATGGTAGCTCCCCCAGACCATGAGAACCATGGTAGCTCCCCTTGGCCAAGAGAAACCATGGTAGCTCCCCCACACCATGAGAACCATGGTGGCTCCCCCAGACCATGAGAACCATGGTAGCTCTCCCAGACCATGAGAACCATGTTAGCTCCCCACACCATGAGAACCATGGTAGCTCCGCCTGGCCATGAGAAACCATGGTAGCTCCCCCAGACCATGAGAACCATGGTGGCTCCCCCAGACCATGAGAACCATGGTAGCTCCCCCTGGCCATGAGAAACCATGGTAGCTCCCCAAGACCATGAGAACCATGGTGGCTCCCCCTGGCCATGAGAAACCATGGTAGCTCCCCCAGACCATGAGAACCATGGTGGCTCCCCCAGACCATGAGAACCATGGTGGCTCCCCCAGACCATGAGAACCATGGTAGCTCCCCCAGACCATGAGAACCATGGTGGCTCCCCCAGACCATGAGAACCATGCTGGCTCCCCCAGACCATGAGAACCATGCTGGCTCCCCCAGAACATGAGAACCATGGTAGCTCCCCCAGACCATGAGAACCATGGTAGCTCCCCCAGACCATGAGAACCATGGTGGCTCCCCCAGAACATGAGAACCATGGTAGCTCCCCCAGACCATGAGAACCATGGTAGCTCCCCCAGACCATGAGAACCATGGTGGCTCCCCCCAGACCATGAGAACCATGGTGGCTCCCCCCAGACCATGAGAACCATGGTAGCTCCCTCAGACCATGAGAACCATGGTAGCTCCCTCAGACCATGAGAACCATGGTAGCTCCCTCAGACCATGAGAACCATGGTAGCTCCCCCAGACCATGAGAACCACGGTAGCTCCCCCAGACCATGAGAACCACGGTGGCTCCCCCAGACCATGAGAACCATTGTATCTCCCCCAGACCATGAGAACCATGCTGGCTCCCCCAGAACATGAGAACCATGGTAGCTCCCCCAGACCATGAGAACCATGGTAGCTCCCCCAGACCATGAGAACCATGGTGGCTCCCCCAGACCATGAGAACCACGGTGGCTCCCCCACACCATGAGAACCATGGTGGCTCCCCCAGACCATGAGAACCACGGTGGCTCCCCCAGACCATGATCAAACTCCAGATCATCCAGCTATAAGTCTATACTACCATTCCTGCATTTATTTCAACATGCATCCTTCTATTGGTTCATACAACTGGATTTAATAATCCATTAAATGTATAAAAAAAAAGTCTTAAGGTATATTTTAGGCTAACAGAAGTTTTGGTAACTCAAGACAGGCCATCGTGGCAGAGTGCCAAACCAGCAGTGCCATCTTCAACTAGATACTGTGTTCACAAGAAGAACCCAAACACTACAATACACACTGGGCGGCACCCTGTAAATTTCCAAGCCATTTTCAACAGGTTGCAGCTTCTGGGTTGGATGCAACAAGGGAATAAGTTTTGTACCTACTTTACATGATTGTAGAGTCACAAATCTAAACAGTCAATATTTGCCAATATGGACAGATATCATAATACCATTATCTTACAATACAGATGTGCACAAATTAATACATGTTGCGGTAGCAGTGAGCTATTTTTTCCCCTAAAGGTAAGATACATCCTATTGTTCCATGTGACCTGTCAAAAATTTCTGATTACATTTAACATAACACAGGCGTCTACACCAGTTTCACAAAAAGCTATTTAAACTATGTGAACGATGGAGAAAATTGAGGAGGTGATGATTATTGAATTTCCAATTTCCTGAGAAGAATAATGCCAGTGTCAGAAGTGGGCTGAATACCTTTTGTCTGTCCAGGCTGATCAGGTTGTAGAACCATTCGCTAGATTCAACCAAATCCATGCCATGACCTTCTAGACTGCCATTATGGTAAAACACACCACCATACTCTGCGAAACAGAAACTAAATAATTATATGGATGATCAAATCTACATTTATGTCCACAAGGCTTGAATGAAATTTCCTTAATTTTGGCTTGACAAGAACCATGTAGAGCCAAAAGGAAACCAAGATTAATTAACAATACCTTAAAATCACAGACATTTTATCATCCATATTTGTACATGGCACATGTAAAGAGACATTAAACATGTCAAATGGAATTCCCACAACCCTGAATATCAAGAAAACTGGAATAATGGCTGATATATTTATTACCTTATTTGACTTTTGTTTATGCCATCCTTATTTTTTATTTATTTATTTGATTGGTGTTTTATGCTTATACGACGGTGGCCAACATTTTGGTGAGAGAAAACCCGGAAGAGCCCAGGGGAAAGCCACCACCATCTGCAGACTGACACCATACTCTGATAATCTTTCCCATGCATGGCGTACAGATAATGGTCATGTTGATGGAAGACAAATGGGCAGATAAGCGTTGTTGTCCATTTGCTGTCAACATGACACCCCACAAACAACGAGGGTCATGGGAAAATAATGACTGCTACAGTAATAAGCTGATACATAAACTGCATATGAGTGACTCACTCTGAGGGGTGGCTGTGATGTGAAGATGTCCACTGATGAGTGATAGGTCCGCAGACAAATAGACGGATACGGAGTCTCCCCTGCTCACAAACGACTCTCCTGTAAGCATACAGGACCAAAGCAAATCGCAGGTAACATATGGTCACACAAAATTATCGGTAACATCAAATCAAATGAAATCACAGGTAATATATGGTCATATAAAGTTACTGGTAACATCAGATCAAATGAATTATGGGTAATATACAATCAAGAGAAATACAGGTCAAAGAAATTCATAGGTGACACAAGGTCATATAAACTAACAGGTAAGATGAGATCAAATGAAATAACTGTATACAATTAACAGAATTACAGATAAAATGACATCACATGCAACGTAAGATCAAATAAAATCACTTAGAACATTAAAATCAAATGAAATCACAGGAAAAAGAAGATCAGATGAAATAACAGGAAACCAAAGATCAAATGACACCACAGGAAGCTTAAGATTAATTGAATTAATTGTACAAAAATAACACAAGGTCAAAAGAAATCACATGTAACATACATGTATGGTTTTTGAATTTTTGTATGTATTTGATTGGTGTTGTATGCCTTACTCAATAATATTCCACTTATATGACGGCGGCCAACATTATCCGCTGGTTGTTGGCAGACCTTTCCACATACAACAGGAGAGGAAACCAGTCTGGACTGGATCGGACTTGAACTCACAGCAACCACATTGCTGAATGTTTCCTCGGTCATTACACATGTTAGCATGTTAACCCCTAACATATGGTCAAATTCCCAGGTAAAGTACCATCTAGGTTAAGTCTTCCATGAATTTAACCTAATACAGTACATGTATACCTGTGTCTGGGTCTCCCAAGATGACTCGCGTCTTTGAACCAAACAGCGACCTTCCATCGCTGACCATTACCCTGCTGGACCTAAGGCTAGACTCGTCAGCGCTGACCCTAATGGTGTGGTCTTCAGGGACTGTGAGCACCCAACGACAGGTCACTGGGGACTGGACGTTGTCGGGCAGGATGAGAGGAACAGGTGTTCCAGAGCTATTCAATGTCAGGTTGAGTAGACATCCTGTAACAGATGAAAGTTTTAGCAGATTTCTTTGAGGACATTTTTTACAATGTTTACAGTGCTGTTTATCTGGTTTAATTACTTGGCTTTTTAATTCTGATAGTTGCTAAATGTTTTTAAAATCTAAACTGTACTGTTTTTTAATACCGAACTATCCTCTATATCTTATGTACCCTGAATGACATAAAATTTCGATCATGACAAAGTTGCTCATTTTTCCTGATTCTGGGATTTCTATTCATTGTAGGATGGTGTTTTAAGGTTTGTCTGGAAGGTATGATAATATCTTACTGGAAAAACTTTAGTTTCAACACCAAATACAGTACTTTGTGACATTTATTTACCACTAAAGATGCTCTTTTTCGGGCGAAATTTTAAGTACTTTTCAGTACTTCATATCAAAACAGTGTGCATTTATTTTGTCAAACAATCTATTAGTTTTTCATTACTACACTGTACACATACTGCTCAAACATTTATGGATATACTGCAAATTTTTACCAGGGTCTATACTGTTCAACACAACCGTAAATTCTTCCGAGTCCTTTAAATTGGTTGAGAACTCTAATAGCAAGTTATCTCCCTTTGCAAAGACATCTTCAGGGGTCTTGGTGCCTGAAAACAAGTCAGAAATGGATAATGTATGCTTATGAAAAAAAAAAAAGTAGAAATATGTGGAAAATTCAATCACCACTTGCATCTTGAAGGCCGATATAAATTATGTTTCTTTCAGTCATAATTCTAAATGCAAGACATTATGAGGAAAGCTTTAAAGATGAGGAAATGAATGTCCACAAAGTTCAAGAACAAGATGTTAAAACCTTAATTGTAACACTTTTAAAACATTTATGTAGGTATTCAAGTTGTAACAAATGTGGGCCATTTAATATAATTTGTTCGAGTTCTTTCCTTCCATATTTAAAGGAGAAGAAAACATAAAAGTGATGCCAAAATCAGATGAAAGAGAGTTAAAAGTTATTTGCAAATATGGTTTGCAAACATTTTTTATTATTTTGGGGGGGGCATGAGAAAAGGGTATTTGAGAATATTTTTGTATCTTGGGTATTTGGGACCAACTTTTGGTATTTATCATCATTGCACAATAATATGCTAAATAAGGATGTGGTGTTTATTTATTTATTTACTTGATTGGTGTTTTATGTCGCACTCAAGAATATTTCACTTAAATGATGGCAGCCAGCATTATGGTGGAAGGAAACATGGGAGAGCTGGGTGGAAACCCACGACCATCCGCAGCTTGCTGGCAGACCTTCCCACATACGGCCGGAGAGGAAGCCAGCATGAGCCGGACTTGTTGTGATGTATGTCTAATAAATATATTTGAGTGTCCATTTGCTGTTCATATCCAAATATATGCATTTAACCTGAATAATGATAATATTTATGAACATATTTAAAATATAAACATGGTTCAAATCCATTTTGAACACATTTGATAGCTGAAAAGGACAAACTCTAGTGCAAAAATATTTATTAAAAATGTGTTGCACCCTCAATTACAGCTTTATTACATAAAGACTAACAAAAGGTGGTCCCATATACCCACCATACCAAAATTATTTTTTATTGTCTTTTTCTCCTAAAAGAAAAATAAAAAAAAATATTGAAAACCACATTTGCAACTAACTTTTTCTACTCTCTCATCTGAAATTTTTGTAATTTTTATGTTTTCTCCCCCTTTAAGATATGTTCCTCTGCCCATGTTTATACCATGACGGTACATATTACCTTATCCTGCCTTAAAGACAAGAACATCAATCTTTGGAACAATATGCAAACAACATACCTGTAAAATTTCCCAGAGTTTCATTGTCCTGCTTTATAATCAAGTGTCCCTTGGTCAGTGTGAACTCTTCAAAAGACACAGTGAAATTCCTAGAGGAGTCTCGTCCTTCAATGTCATAAGAGCACTTTAAAGGTAGAGCACCCTTAGAGAAAAGTGGACTCTTAACTTTAGCAGTCCAAACTTTCACTTTCTGATGACACTCTGGAACGATAAAACAAAATATGTTTGCTATTAGCTGATTTCGTTGCGGGCCAAAGGGTAATCTTCAGGAGAATGCCTGCTGCCAGCATATGCTTGTAATATGGCCCATGGTTACGTTATCACAGGTCAGGTTTACTCAAAACTTACCTGAGCTAATCTCATAATGCAGCTTGAGCCTGGCTGTCATGTTCTGAAGAGGCCATTTTCCAGTGTATAATGTAACTGTGGTCACATTATCAGATGTTACAACTGGTCTCGCCTCTGAGAACATAGAAAAAAGTAAAGATTTCACTATTCCAATCTTCGGCCTTTCAGGCAACATATCATGTGCATGTAACATATTTATGCTTGGATTTTACATCATACTTCACACGTTGTCATGTAATGTGACGACAAGGGGGTCCTTCTTATATATGTATACTAAGTCTTCTTGTGGCGGGGCGAGTCCATGCCACCATAGTCCTGCTGCCACTAGAACATCACGCTGAATGACCCCCCACCCAGTCACATTATACTCACACCAGGACAACCAGTGCTGTTTCCTTGCTCTAATCTCTCAGTGAGTACGTGAGTGAGTGCTTGGGGTTGAACGTCGTACTTAACAGTGTTTCAGTCACATGACGACAAGGAGTCCTTCTGGTGTATACTTATTGTGTGTCTTCTTGTGGCAGGGCGAGTCCACACCGCCAAAGTGCTGCCGCCACTAGAACATAATGCCAAAGACACCAGACATGACACCCCACCCAGTCACATTATACTGACACCGGGCCGACCAGTCCTGTTTTCCCTGCTCTAATCTCTAAATCTCTAAAAAACTTACCATTTTTAAAGTCTTTGGTATGACTTGACCCAGGCTTGAGCCTGGACCTCCCTGCCATGAATCAGACGCTCTAACCACTAGACCACTGAGGCGGTCGCTAATCCCTCAGTGCTGAATGCCAAGCCATTTTAAGTCTTTGGTATGACCTGACCTGGACTTGATCCCAGGAACTCCTTTCACTAACAAGTCTTAAGTCTTAACTCTTAATCTTGAGTCCCAAGTCCTAAGTTTTACCACTTGTTACACAATAAAGAAGAGGTGATATTCTTTTGGGAAATGGTAGTATCTCGTAAATTTTAACTTAACACCAGAGATGCAACTTACAGCTTTCAGTGAAACAGGACCCTGATCTCCTGACCCAGGACTGATCCCAAATCTCCTGGCCTCAAAGTGGATGCTCTAACCACTGGGTCACTGAGGGAGCCGTATAACATACACATAAAAATGTATGTACTGGTGCAAATAACAAAAGTCCATGCCCACATATTCTTACCATATTTCTGACTGAAGTTGGCCACTATTTCTGCAGCATTCTGGGACTGTGTGGCATTACCGCTGTAGATCACAAGCCATGCCCCAGCCCCAGAGAGCCCTAGGTCCTCCAGGTGAAACCAGGCATACCTGTCAGTCTTAACGAGATACCACGTGCAGGTGAGGTTTGCATCAAGCTGGGCCGGGTAACCAGGTGAAAAGAGTTCCCCCTGGGTAGCGTTTAACACCTCATCACAAGGATCACCTCCTGAAATGTAAAGGTAACTTTCATTTGGACATTCGTGTCTATGCAAGGTGCAGATATGTTTTGGGATCAAATCCGGGTCTTGTGCAGGGAATTTGTAGATACCCATACTCTCACTGCCTTTCGCTTCCTTGGGGACAATAAGTGGTGAACAATGCTCCAGCAGACCTCTGTGAAGCCTAATTGTTAAAGACCAGTTGTCTTCCACCTATATGGTGTGCATTAATCCCTCCACACAAGCAAAAAAAATCTTCAGTATGGCAATAAACAACAATCAAGACGATAAAGAAATAAATGAAACCTTTCTAAATACACTAAAAGTTGCAGAAGTGTATAGTAGAGGTAAAATCAGTTTACCTAAAAGAAAATAATGCTAGCAAAAAATCATGTACAATGTTTCGTTATGTTTTGTTTTTTTTTCACAAAACATTTTTTTTTTTTTACCAGGCATACATGTACTACAGGAAACAACAAAAGGGTGCATACACGTACATGTAGCTTTGGACGACTTTTTTAAAGGCAGGAAGGAGTTCACGAGTTTCTCACTGTATTATACTGGGCCAGCAGGTTTACGAAATAAAAAATTGTACATGAAAAAGCTGACTTCTGGGCATAAGTTATCAACCAACACAGAACACACTTGGCTATACATGACATTGGCAGCAATTAGCTCTACAGGTTACATCAATGTCTGGTCTCCAAAAACTTACCTTTTTATATGTATTTCAAATACAGTATTTATTGTACAACTTATTCTTTCCCCAGTCACACATTCTGCTTCACTCTGAATATTCATCCACCTTATAGGGCCACTTACGGGTATGTTGATAAGATTGAATAATTCCACATCAGAAAAGCTCAAGTGTTGGAATCAAAAGTATCGTGTTATTAAAAGTTTGAATTACTGACCTGTTTTAAGCATGTCTTTACTATGAATTAACTAATAACTAAATGAGGCCAAAATAGTCAAAGCAATAATTTTATTTCTTTGATTAGTGTTCCATGCAATACTCAAGGAGATTTTACTTATACAATTTTGGACAGCATCACAGTGGGAGGAAACCAGATAAAACCCAGGGGAAACTCACGGCCATCCGAAGGTTGCTGGAGGGCCTTCCCACGTATGACAGGAGAGGAAGCCAGCATGAGATGGCCTGACAGTGACTGCACTCGTGAAAGGCACCTGGGTCATTGTGCTGCTTTAGTACCGTACTAACCCCCTCGGTCATCAGAAGATTAACAACAAATCGCTGACTTACGCGAACACGATGGAAACAGGCTGATCACTAAAACAAAGAAAACAGAGCAGAGGCAGCGCTGTAGTGTCATAATGACTCCCTTCTTCTCATATCAGTCCACTGTAACCTGTTCTTCAGTCGGCAAATTATGTCCACTGGATCCTGCTATAAAACAAAGGTTACAATGGGCTAACATTTCAGCTTGTTATATATGTGATGTAAATGTGCCTCGCACAATCGTATAAAATGAATAGTACTGGCTCCTAAGTATTTTTTTTAACTCTTAATACTGCTTACAGCGATTTAATATGCAGCACATGACTAACATATCAGCAGAGGTAATTACCATGGATACAAGGGAAAAAGGAAGTAAAGGTATTTAAAGATAAAGTATGTTAAAAGAAAAGACAACAAAAATTATATTTCCATGTCCATACAGATGTCCATACAGAGATCCATAATCAGGAACTATTATGAGGTCAAAAGATACGCTATTTTACAGAAACCGGAAACCCAATGTGCGAAGTACAGTCCAATTTATTATTACAATCGAACGCCACGCACTGTGGCCTTCTGGTTGAGATCTTGGGGAATAACCCCAGGTGTACATGTATTCCATTACCACTTTCTCATTGAAAATGACCTTAAAGTATATCAGACCTTTCTCATAATCACAAGGAAAACAGTTGATTTAACACTACTTCTATATGGTAAGGTGGTAAACTAGGTACAGGTGACGTCACAGAGGAAACAGATATCTTCTCGGGTGGTAGAAATGTCTCGCCTTTAACTGGTTAAAATTGAGCGTAGGGCCGCCAGTGCGATTTTCCCCAAGTTAGCGTTTTTGTTTCTTGAACTGCGATATCTTAGTTATCATACATCATAAAAATAAAAAGTGACATTTCTGAATGAATAGGATTCTTCAGAAACACATATATTTGATCTATTGTTGTCTTTTCTTGTAATGTTTTACTAGGAAGTCAAAATTGTAACACCTGATACCTGCATTTCTTCCATAAATGGCTCCCAAGTTAGATTAACCTGTTTTACCTGCCGACTCAACAAAGCCAAGCAACACAGAGATAAGCTAATCCCAATCTTACATTGTACTTTCAGCAAGAGAGATTAATTAACAGATCTTCATAAAGGCTAGACTAATTGCTATGCAAAACAGGCCTGATATTAGAACAATTCTAATGCCAATGCATGACGTTAAAGTGAAAGACAGCTCATGTTCTAAATTAAGTTTGCCAAAAAATTTGGACAATATTACATTTATTTCGATACAAGTACTTTTTCTAACAGCCACTAGGAGAGAGGAAATTGACATTTGACCGCGGTCCATTGACTAGCATGAAATGCAGTCATTTTGTATGGGCTGTGACATAACTGTTCCGAGCACAGAACACTCTTGCAACCTAAGACTGCAGTATGCTGTTAGAGCTGTGGTTGAAAACTTGTGTATACATACAAATTTATAACATGAAAATGATCCAGAAACTTACTCTCATGAAAACACAAAGGTCTTCAAATAATTTGCAGTGTTGTTCACACCTGTACTAGTTATATTTTAAACTTATAAGGCTAAAAGGGAGTCCTGTGTCTATGTTATATTGACATTCAACTCAGAAGATTTAGGTCACAGTTTATAAACAGCTGATATCTCCTGGCTCTCTGACTGGTCGGTCTCTCATAAGCTTAAAAGCATTGGCACCTCCAGATCCCCAATGGGCAGCACAATTCTCCACACTTCAAACAACGATAATTCAGCAATGACTTAATATAACTTCAAACAGTTTTTTGTATTCAAAAGAGAATTTTGCAACCTTTTTAATATACAGTGCCTCAGTCATGATCTGTCTTTTACTTTAAAGACGAACTATCCTGGTGCTATTTTTCATTTTACTAAACTGAATAAAATAATGGTATCTGCGAAAAAAAAAAATGATGCAAACAAAAAATGCATCTGCTGAGTATTTTTACTAGTAGAAAATAAACAAAATATTTAACACCAACAATTCCGAGAAAACTGCACGTCACGTGTCTGCCCTAGAATGGCGCTAGTGTGCCAAATATGTTTGACTTCATAATTGTGGCATTTCCAGTTTTGAGGCGCAATGTTTACTAGTTTCTAATGCCAGATCAAAACACGTCTTCCAAATGGCTAGAGCAAAATTTAGACTGCTTATTCACTTCGAAATGGTCACATTGCCTGACAATTATCCATTTTCATCGCAAGGAAGGAAAATGCATGAAAACTAATCCCATCATAATTTTGTGCGTGATTAGAACAACTGATTGCTACACAAAACAGCATAACTCCAGGATGAGGTCTTACACTAGAGGATCAGAGGTACATAAGCTTCATGAAACTCTCAGTTTGAGCTCAAATCATAAAGTCTTCAGCTCCAAACATTGTGATCTATTTTTAAAATTTTTTTTTTATTATTTACCTGCCTTGACTAGGTAAATATCACAAATTATTAAGAACACACTTATGAGCATTTGTGGCTAAGGGGGTTAGCACGCCAGCGCAGTGTAATTACTTAGGTGCCACTGACCAATGTGGTAGCTGTGAGGTCAAGTCCACCTCATGCTGGCTTCCTCTCCAGCTGTATGTCAGAAGTTCCGCCAGCAACCTGCAGATGGTCATTGGTTTCCCTCGGGCCGTGTCCATTTTCCTCCCACCATAATACTGACCGTCATTGTATAAGTGAAATATTCTTGTGTACGGCACACATGTAAAACACCAATGAAGTAAATAAATAAAAATAGACTTCAACATTAAATTTAACTGAAGTTGAGCTACAACCATGCCAAAAGTATAAAAATGCACTTGAAACTAGACACTGTGCATCTGTAATGACTTGGCCATTATAATGACACCCATGTAGTTCAACATATGACTTCATTAGGCATATATATGTTGAGCCCATGACCCCGGTCTAAGGGTGGCTTATATTTACTGATATGTGGGGCCCGCTGGCCATCCTTGGCCCAAGAGCTATGTGTACCATATTTTGGTATAATGCTGACAGAGAGCTATCCCCTCGTTCAATTCTGCTGCATTCGCATTACATTCTTCCTGAATACATAAATAAATAATAAATCACCTTAATTTTGAAAACTGAAATTTTTGCCCACAGTTTACCACAATCGTTACTTAGTGTTACCTGACCATTCTCAAGTAAATCTGAGGCGCAGCAGAAAATATGGTAAGCCGGCATATGCTGCCATGTTTTTGAAGTCTGTGTCAATGAGGCATGCATGTCCAGCAGTTTACCTTTCAGTAACATCATACCTTGAAATTTACATCTATACTAAGCAAATCTACCCCTTCAATCAATCTGCATAAAGGTCAACCACAGCTGCACATGTGCGCGGAAGCAACAACCCGGTTTATTAGGTCAAGTTGTCAACAACACATGAGAGCATAAGTCAAAAATGTGAATTATCTTGGATTTACTTGTCCAATGTAAAAATACATGGCAAAAGAACAGAAAATGTGTGTGGTGAACATAAATTATCTCAGTCTTACCTGGTTCATGTATGTATTGGTTCATTTTGCACTGATTTTCATTGTGCGGAGTTTCGCCGCGTTAAGCTACTCTTAGATACCAATAAATTAACCATTTTCAACAATATTTGGTGGAATCCCCTGCTGTGATCTACGCCTAACCCCATATTGAAAGATCACAGCCCATATCCTTGGCTAATACAAGATCAGTTAGTATCTGTTTGAAGAAACTCTTGATTGACTACAGCTCCAGGTATATGTAGCTCAGAAGCACTTGCACTCATTACGATTAGAGCACACGCAGCTACAGAAGCTGACGTTGCAAAATCCTGAAGTACGTCCCGAGTACTTGTGTGCAACTTTCTTGATACACATAGCTGGCATGTAATGATAGTTCAGACCCGTATCAACAAGAAAACCACATACACTGTGGTCTTATCTTCGTCCTTTACCCTTCGGACCCAAAATACCAAGCCCCATGTTAAACATCCAAATCCGTCGCCATGGCCGTTACACTCTCCGCTACTGGGCTATTGCGCGTTGTGGCAAGACAGCGATCCGGATTTGGATATTTAACACTGGGCTTCGTTCCTCGAGACTGGCTGAAGAATAAAGATGAAAGAAAGTAAGACCACCATGTTTGCGGTTTTCTAGTGGCTGTGGGTTTGAACTGGTGGCTACATAGTACATGCCCGCTATATGTATCGTGGAGACACCGAGCAAGAACTCTGGACGCTACAGGATTCTGCAATGTCAGCTCCTGTTGTTGCTGTACATGTAATGAGTGCAAGTGCTTCAGAGCTACCTGGAGTTACATGCTGACTGACTGTCTGTTCAGTGCTACCAGCACTATTTTTGAAGCACAGGGCAAAGGCCCGGCCAGTTTCATGAAGCATACTTAGTGTCATGTAGCACTGAGCGAAGTGTACTTCATACCTTTATATCATACACTGCCAGGTAGTTAAGGCTTACTTACATCAACTTAGGTATTTCTCATGCAACGGGTCCCAGGCGATTCTGAAGGCGCTGTAATGCAATGGTTTTGTTGTTAACCTTTTCAACCTTTGTGACAAAATCATCCCACGCTGATCTGCACTGACAGCAGGAAGAAAGCATCGGCAGCTATGATGCACGTGAAAGCAGATATTCAAAACAGATAATCAAAACAGATAATCCACACTCACAGAGCTTACCAGGCACCGGTTACTGGTGAGCTGCTTCCAGGGTTCTGTCGGTTTCACGAACTTCCTCACAACAGTGTGACAACTTCATGAAGTCCTTCTGACTGACTGGGCCCATTTTGCAGTCAGCGGTAAGACGGGCGTTTTATTCTCAGCCGCAATCCGTAAAATCGTCTCACTCAGATAATGCACGATTCCGGTCTCTCGAGGAAGTTAATGTTTGAAATGAGGATGGATAAGAATGCAGAACAGCAAGATAACTTTATGCCTGCAGTTGGATTTGTATACAATGTAAACTGGCATTCAGTCTAACTGAATGCCTCACTTTGTTAACTTCTAGGAGGCCAATCAACAGCACCTAACCATTATAAACCGAATCGGCATCGCAAAAAGTCTGTTGAGACGACGAGACAGGGTGGGTGCTCTCGAGCCCAACAACAACAACAGCATTGTTAACCTTCGTGAAATCAGGGTAGTTCGCGACAGCCCCTACTCTGTCTCGTCCAAAACCGGCGTCATCTAGAGAGATTTCTGCAATGCCGATTCGGCTTATGCAGGCCATTGGTCCTTACAGTAAAAGACAGCTCCTCACTGGGGTACTATTCATTAAAAAGATTATAAAATTCTCTCTTAAATGTAAAAACCTGTTTGAAATTGTATGAATTCCTTTGAGCATTACCTTCGTTTGAAGTGTGGAGCATTGTGCTGCCGACTGGGGATCCGAAGGCGCCAATGCTTTCAAGCTTATGAGTGATTGACGAATCCGAGAGCTAGGAGGTATCAGCTGTCTATAAGCTGTGACATAAATGTTCTGAGCTGTCTGTCAATGTAACATGTTATAACATAGTGACAGGACACTGTTTTAATATTTCATATTTTAATTATAGCAAGTACATGTGTGAAGAACAGTGCAAAGAATTTCCGGACCAATATGTTTTGGCGGGAGTAAGTTTCTTCATGATTTCATGTTATAAATTTACACATATACATAAGTTTCAGTGAAAACTCTGGCAGCTAAGTACAGCATTAAGTGACAGGAGTGTTCCGCGCTTGGAACAATTCGGTCACAGCTCACACAGAATGACTGCGTTTCATGCTAGCCGATGGAGCAGGGTCGAATGTCAATTTCCGCTGCCGTAGTATGGCTGTTAGAAAAAACACTTCGCCGAAATAAACATAACATTGTAGAGCCTGTTTGGCAAACTTAACTTTGAACATGGGCTGTCTTTCACTTTAAACTCTACATTAGGCCTACAACGCAAACATCGCACTGCACTGGATTCAGTGGAAAGAAAAACACCTATGCTAAACACATATCTAAAACAGCCTTTGCATTAAAATCTATGGCCACGTAAACCGATTCTAAGCTCGGCCATATCGCCATTGCGTCAGATTAAAGAAAACATAAAAATGATGCCAAGATCAGACGAATGAGTGTGAAAAGTTGTTTGCAGATATAATCTATAATATTTATAATCTATAATATTTATTTTGTCTTTCAAGAGTGAAGATCCTTTGAAAATATTTTTGTATGGTGGTTATTTGGACCCATCTCTGGTATATATTATCTTTGCGTAATAATGTTATTATTGACGATGTTTAATAAACATATCTGCACCATAATTTGGCCTTTTCATCTAACAAATGTGTTCAACCTGGATTTTGATCATATTTATATTTTCAGTATATTCATAAATATTACCATAATTCAGATTAAATGCATATATGTTTGAATATAAACAACTAAGTTGCATTAAAATACATTTATTACACATATACCATATCCTTATTTATAACGTTATTATGCAATGAATATATATGCCAGACGTGGTCCTTAATAACCGGCGTACAAAAATATTTTCGTTTACTCTTTTCTAATGAAAAAAATTCACTTCACAAAGCGCCTGACAGCAAGTGATCAGTATCTTTACCTTTGGGTTTTGGGAAGTCGATCGAGGTTGGGACTGAAACCACACGTGATGGCATTCCTTGTTGATTAACAGACATCTAAAGCACGTGGTCATGCCCCCCCCCTCCCCCACCGCCACCCACACACAATAATGGTAATACCTCAACTTAATTGTGTACGAATTAAAAGAAACAGATAGTCTAAAGATTGTTCCGTTGACATGCGTCTGTACAACAGCTGCAGTGGCCTCTTCTTGGTTTCGTGTATAATTTCGCGCTATGACACACTTTGATTTTATTATATCTGGTAAATATTCTCAGCAAAATACGCGTGCCAAAGAGAGCTACACGCGGCCTTTTCGCATCATACCTCTGGTACTTGTTATAGACTGGGTTGTCTGATCACCAGTTCAATCAACATTATAAAATCTTTCATTCACAATGGAACTTGTCTACGATTATGTTTCATAGTCAGAATAAGAATTTGTATTGGTTTGGTCTTGTTTGCATGGTAGGCGTCGAAACCGACATTCGTATACCAGCCGTCAGCCGAAATGGGCGTCCGCGTCAAGAATCACAAGATAAGTTTCCAAGACGACGCATGACACAAACCACTAGCGTCCTAAGAAAGTATATTAAATTAACAAAAAATTAGGATGGATACATGCAAAGAGAAGCAGTCAACACTTTTGATAACTTATCAACAATTTTTGTATGCTATCATTCGGGCCTTATCTACATGTCAAAGTTTGTTTCCAGGCGGTTCATTACAGTGAAATTTGTGAAAACCGCACCCTCGATATACTAGAATCCTGTCTACATCCGCCAATGTTTATGGTCCACATTTTTCATTCACCTGAAATACACACAACCCACCATGATATACCGAAGCCTGTCGACACGGAACACCCGATGTCGAAAACCGCTTCCTGGGTCGACCTGTTCTCGCCATGATATGGCTGAGGTATTGCTGATGTGGCGTTAAGCCATAATCATTCATTCATTCATTCTGAACACCCGGCCGAGTATTATTATTCCCGTTTTGTACAAACAGTGCTAATCTGACCGAAGAAAACGGCCACAGCATAGCGTATTGTCCCTGCGAACAAACAAACAGCTGCAATTTTCCTCTACATCTACATACCCATGTCGTGCAGATGTGAAGAAATACCCACCTTTCAACAACGGCAATATTTGGTCACACTTCTATACTACTACATGCATGCGATATTCATCCACATTAATCTCATACTCCCCACACAGTTCAAGTCTGACGGTAGGCCCTGGTTTAACAATAACAATATTTAGTCACACTTCATACTTATCACAGTACGGGTTTCAACGACGGTATGCAATTTTCGGTCATAATAATTCCATGCTTTCCATAGTTCATGTTTGACCGTATATATGCACTATCTTCAACAACTGCAATTTTCGCTCACATTTGCATACTTAACACAGTAGGAGATACAACGACTGTTTTGTGTGGCCACTCTGAACATACAGGTCTACATGTACTCCTCAAAGCGCAGGTTAAAACAACCGTGATTTTCGGTCTAACTTCCATACTTCTTGTCAGTGGACCAGCCTTCAAACGCTCATGGACGAATGTATTTCCTTGTGATGGGCATTGTACCAGACTTACCCTTCGGAAGAAATGTGACGATCATTCCCATGAATCACGCCCAATATTAGCACGCTGAATCAGCATATTGGCCTGTGTCAATTTCATTTCTTTATTTCAATAGTGTTTTAAGCCGCAGTCAAAAGTATTTCATTTATGGGCTGGAGATTGTATCAATTGTGGTGTGAGGAAGATAAAGGCCTATAGCCTATACGCCTATGATCAACTTTTCCGTGAATAGGCCGCTTCTGTACCTCGCCCACACATTCGTAACAGGTATAAACAGGTTTTCCTTTAGGCGACCCTTCCCTTATCTATGATGCCGTCGGGTGAGGGTGTGCTACGGCTTTAGGTCAGGAAATGTATCACGTATCTGGAGAAAGGCGATGGTTCACAACGCCTCCTCCCACCAGAAATAAACTTGACCGCCTTCGTATTTTTGTATTTTGATAAGGCGTTAACGCCGCCTAGTTAGGGACTTGTGCTGTCTGGTGATTAGTGCCTCCTCTGTGATGACTCTTTGGGCGTAAAACGATAATTTATTTATTACCGATGTCCTCAAATTGGTCTGATAGTTCAGTGAATAAAATAAAAAGGCAGTTGTGGTTTTCGACTTGAAACTGACATTTAGTTTTTTTAACTGCTTTTAAAAATGTTCGTCTGTTTTCTTTTTTAATTTTGAAAGTTCAATAGATCATGTCCAAATCTATTGACGGCTTCCTGGATTGAACATGTTCTCGCCACGACATGGCTGAGATATTGCTGATGTGACATTACGTCATAATCATTCATTCACTCATTCATTCTAACTGGTCTGATTTAGATTGGCGTACAATACATGGGATTGCAAGAACGAATGGATGAGTGTGGCTTAACGTTCGTCGGCAATACTTCAGGCATTGAGTTGGGGTTGCAAGAGAACAAATGATTCCGCTCAGCGCTGTAAAGATACCTCTCTACGGACAAGACTCAAGGATCTGTCTGTGTAAACCCCGAACATATGTTGATATGACGTGATTAAACATTGTCCTCAAACCCTTGTCACCGTTGCGGTCGCTGTGAGTTCAAGCTCTCGGCCGTACGCGAGGCCTGCCAGCAACCTGCAGATGGTCGTGGGTTTCCCAGTTTACCCCCACCATAACGTCGGCCGCCGTCGTATAAGTGAACTATTCTTGAGTACGACGCAAAACACTAATCAATCAAATAAATCAAGCAAATAAGAGTTAAAGAAGTACAACACTATAAGAAGGAATTATACATCCCTAGATTCATTTAATTGCATCTGACGTCCATTCTTTATGCTTTATAAGAGATATTGCCAAAAAGTCTTCACCTCAAGACTTCAGCGTTGGTATGTTTTCTCTTAGTGGAAAAATCCCCACAGGTAAGCCAAGGCGCCTATTGAAACTGTTGCCAAAACATTCAGCAACGTACGAGTTCTGGGACGCTCGTATAGGAACCTATCGATTCTGTCCACATCATGTTCCGTTTTACTTTTCCGGTCATGGGAGTTGGGAAGTCCGCATATGATCTCAATCCACTTTTTCCCACAACCCCCTTCCCCATCGTATCTCTTGTATAACTCCTCTACTGATGTTTCACCTACAACAGGTTTTAGGTTCAAATTATATGCAAATCTATATGGGGTAATATTAAACGATACATGTAATTCTACATCAATGGTAAGGATGTTTTCTCTTCTATCTGACTGGTCAATTGTCCTCCAATCAGAACTCGTCTAAGGTGTCCGATATGGTATCTTCTGTTTGACATGAGACCTAATCGGACCATATGACTGACTAATCACATTGAGGATATGAGACTATTGTTTAGGTTACGGTAACCAATCCTGTTGTTATAACTCAGAGTCACTGCTAATGCTGTTTTAAGTTATGTCCTTCAAGGAGACAATAATTTATGTTTCTGTTGTAAAATATTACTATAAAAAAACTTGAATGCACCGAAACAAATCTGTGATAAACATTGTTTGCCGTATATTTATAGGTATTCTTGCAAATAAAAGAACAAATCAAAATTTTTTTCTCTGATCATGTCACTGTAGTCTATGTGCGAAGGTTCGCGTAGCGGATGGTCGTGGGTTTCCCCCGGGCTCTACCCGGTTTCCCCCCAACTTAATTCTGGCCGCCGTCTTAGATAAGTGAAATATTCTTCACTACGGCGTAAGGCATTAATCAAATAAATAAATAAATCAATTTAGCACATAAGTGCGATTTTATGAACCAAATATGTTGGTGTTGTTGAAATATACGCCAATAAATCTAAAACAAAAAATGCAGAAGATTGTTCATTTAGATTTGAACTGTCCATATAGTCATATCATGATTACCTGTATCTTTTAAACTGCCAATGCCTTCAAACCTGAAACAGAGTTGCGTTTACCTTTATTTCGTGATATCGAATCCTGAACTTGGGGTTCTGTGCCAGTTTTACAACCACCCGCTGGTGATGGGGTCGGTAAAGTCCACCACGTGAATCCTTTCAGCTGAAAACATTACAACCATAATCCATGATCACTATATTTGCTCATACATAAGTAAAGAAATGGCGGTAGCTCTTTAAACCGTGCAGAAAGATTCTACAGGAAACAGTTGCGACTTATCTGCCAACCGAAAGTCATCCACAGCTTCAAAGAGTAATGGACGATAAATATAACAAGTGGCATGGGCCAATAATCTGAGCCGTCCGGTGAGGAGTGTTGAAGTCTTTCCGAAAATAGCAATCGTTGAAAACTGGACATAGACAGCAAGCGTCAGTTGTTTCTAGTGTTTCCTTTCCAACTGACAGGAGGATGGAAGTAGTCACGTAAATTGGAACTGAAGACTGCCAAATGACTCTTGCCTGTAATATTGCTCATAAGAAATGAAAAGTGTTGCCAATGTCAAAGTGTGACGAAAACCAATATGCGACCAGGTGATCACTACGAAAGTGACCGTCGTGATGTGCTGGCAAAACAAAAACTGTTAGCTACTCCTGAAAACTCAAAACACAGGAAATACAGGAAGTTTAGAACCAAAAGTCGGAAAATATGGGAAAAGGGAAATATACGGAAAGATAGGGGTCGCTAGAAGGCCTGTACATATTGAAACCGGACATGAAGATAAAAACATGAAAAGAAAGACAAGAAAAGTCACTGCCGTTTGAATGAAAATAAAATAGGAAACCCAACAAGTGGATGCAGTATTGACATCTGTTACCATCCACACTTAGATCTATACATCGTACCTCACGACTATCCTGTGGCTTAGTAAGTAGACTGACAGTCACGATGCTAATCGAGGTTACGCCCAACAGTAACATTCCGTAGTAGGTGTAATGAACGCCACTGATGAGCGGCGGACGAATATCCGGTTCTCCGCAGTTAGGCGCCGGATATACGAAATCTAGTACCATCCGTACCACTCCGCACGTGTGCCCAGTGATAAGTCCCCAAAATGCAGCCTGTAAACATATGACTATATTTTAATACAAAATGTCTCACTATTTATCACATGTCACAATAAAGGATTCCTGATAATTCCTGACCTTATACACCTAAACAAACGTGAACAAAAGCAGGCAACACCTGCATTGTAAGATTCCTGAATGATGCAAACAGTGTGATTTATTTGTTAGTAACCTAAATTAGTTCGACTGCATGCTTGTTTACCATTTCAGTTTTAACACGTACTGAAATCTGTCGCCAAAAACAATGTACAGTTATGTCCACTGTCTATATATATATATATATATATATATATATATATACTGCAGAAAAGATTTATCCTTACGTCAACAAACGACCCGCAAAAGTGAGAGGCACGATTAGATTTTTTTGGTATTTTTGATTAAAACGATTAATTTTTTATCTCAGAAAAATGTAAAGTTTTTAACACATTCTGTTGCCGCGTGATTGTGTCTAGTGAAATTACAAAATCGGTACATGTGCTTATCGCGAATAGCTCTCTTGGTTGGAAATTTCCTTTAATTGGCTTTAAAACTGCCTCTAAGTTACCTTTTTTCGAAAAGACGTCTAAGACAAATTCCCAAAATTCACACTAGTTCACCTTTCAGCATCTTTGTGAAAGCATTCCCACATTCACATGTTTTTCGAAATTTTCTTGGCCCTATTAGGTGTAAGGAACTTTTTCTCAATCTCTCTGTTCGACGGCGGCGCTTGCCAATAGAAAGCAGTGGAATTTATAACGGGTTCCATCTCTCAATTTAGCAGTCAATTTAACAGCTCGTACAAGCTTTTCACACAGAAAGTACAACACTGATTTGTAAGATGATGTGTTACCTTTTCGTTCATCCTTTTCCAGAATATTGCCCAGATAAAAACAGGCCCTATTGGTGTACCAAGGTAGGTTTGCACAGCTTGCAGGTAGATAAAGAGTTGCCCCCCTTGAGAGCTCTTCACTAGAGGGATCCACAGTATGCTGATGCCACAAAGTACGACTATAAACACCCTGGGAAGGCACCAAGAAGAAGAGTGTACATCTACACTTTATTCTGAACAATTTAGATTTCATTGAGGATAATGTTTGAAGGAGCCCAATAAGCCAGACAGCGGTTTCGAGTTGCGCATAATTGGGGATGAGCAGAACTAGTCTTACGAAGGATAAGCATAAGGACATGGTTATTCATGACTATCTTTTCAAAACTACAGGCTTCGGCGACAGCCAAGTACCGGTATTGAGCTTAGTTCTAATTTTTTTAGTTTTCCACTTGAAACCGTCCTAGAGCTCAAGTAGGCCTACAGTATCAAATGTCGCACAGCTTCACTTAAAATGCCCGAAATGGATTGAATTGTGTGTTACTGACTTGGGTTAGAAAGCTTTTAACGTAACCACGAGGTTCTGTTTATCTACATGTACCATCGAATGAATCCCGGCCTTGCTCATTCAAAACTCCTATCTGGCGTATAAAGAAAAACATTGGAGACATCAGTCATTAGTCACAATTCGATTGTGTAAGCTAGCTGGTTAATTGGTCGCTGAATATGTGGTGGTGGTGGTATGGAACTCTCCGTCCAGTGTGTTCCAACTACACCGAAAGCTGCACATGCCAACTAGTTTAGGTTACACGGGAAGTTCCACATGCAAACTACACGTTCATTGCCAAATGTCACTTACACGTTATTAGTGGAACTGGCAAAATAAAAACTGGATCTAATTCAAATGTTAAATCGGCTACATAGTTAGCTCCAACGTGCCAACAAAATGGGATATGCTCCAACCTAAGTCACCAGAAGTGGTCATGGTGAGCTTGAATTACAAAGGCAGTTTTGCATCCGACGAAACCAATATACCACAAACTGAACGTATGCTACGTTGACGGTAACTACAATGACTACAAATGTTACAGACATGATAGTTACAAGCAACTTCCCTTGCAGGCGCTTGGTAAAACAGGCTCCTGTTGGTAGGTCGTGACAATGGAATGCCAGTTTGGAGTCTCACTGACATGAACTGTTCTCGCCTTATTGAATGACTTGTTTGTAGTGCATTTATTTGCTACGATATTCACTGCTGTGGGAAATGACATGAATTCTTCTCCCTTATTGAATGATTTGTTTGTAGTGCACTTCTTTGCTACGATATTCACTGCTGTAGGAAATGACAAGAATTGTTCGCCCTTTTTGAATCACTTGTTTGTAGTGTATTTGTTTGCTACGATACCCACTGCTGTGGGAAATGGCAACACAAACGCCATTTTGCACTTGGCAAGATGAACACAATCACAAGCCTTCCGATGACTTACCTTCCAACAATCAAAAGCTCTCGCTCGGTTGCTGAGACCCTGACTTTTCTCCAAAGATCCATTGTGAAGAGAGCGCTTGCGCTGTTGAAGATTGATGTAAGGGAGGTAATAATTGCCGACAACATCACTGCCATAAGCAATCCTCTAATACCTGCAACGACATATATGCCTATATGTGTATTTAAATCAAAAATAAATATAGAGGAAACAAAACGATTTATGAGCCGTTGTTAAGAGCCGGGAGGAGAAGTAAAACATATTTTGAAACAAACCGGAAGGCTCTTTCACCCACCCACCCCCCGATATCAGTGAACTTGGCCATCCTTCCCCCAGGAAAGCGATCTGTCTACCTTTGGTGATGCGATAAGGCCATTCGTCATTTTTTTACTCATTTACCCACCTTTCCGCTGATGTCTCTATTTATTTTTCATTTCGCCTATTTACGTCAATCCATCCATAGGCGTAATTCCACGAACATGTCAGCAGTCTTGCTTCTTATGTATCAGTAATTCCAACTATTCCAGTTCTGCCCATCCATTCTTTCTTCCGCCAATAACTTAATCTACCTTTTTGTTCACCAATAGGCTTCTCTATCTTTCTCCACTATAATATACGTTCATCCTTTATCGTCCATCCTTCTTTATGATGTAATAAGTTCATCCTTCCAACAGACTTAATTCACCAACCGGTTCACTCACCAAGAAGTTCACTGACCGAAAGCTCCATTATTCAACAGTCTCACTTAACAACAGTTTCGCTCACTGACAGGCTAACAAATTAAACAGCTTCACTCATCACCAAGTTCACTCGCCAACGTCTTCAACCACCAACAAGGTCATTCACTGACAGCCGCACTCACCAAGAATTTCACTTGCCAACACCTTAAACCAACAACAAAGTCATTCACTAACAGCCGCACTCACAAAGAATTTCACTCGCCAACACCTTCCACCACCAACAGCTTCACCTACCAACATCTTCACTCACCCACGAATTCACTCACCAACAGGTAGCAGTTCTAGGACAAGTTTGGGATAAGCAATGTTGGAGCACCCTACAGGATTGTTACAGATTCGATTACATTCCGATGGGTTTACACAGGCGACATCATCTGAAATATATAGGGCGTCACACTCGTTACAACAGCATTTTAACAGTGACAACATTATATCTCTACCAGTTGTTTCATTTATTGATTTTTGAGTAGGTAAAAGACACACTTGGTGACAAGAAGTCGTATTTGGAAAAATCTTCCCCGGATGTTTATGTGTGTAATATCTCTATAGGCGTTAACGACATTGCAAAAAAATGGGAAAAAAACAAAAGGACCAGAAATTGGGTTTAAGGCTAGGTTAAGCGTAGGAACTGAATAATTTCTCTGTACATTGGAAAATCAAATACTTCTTCCTGCTTTCAGAATAGTTTCTGGAAAACTGAAAAAGAAATACTAGTGGAGGAATGGCGATGATTTAAGCCATAAATTTTTACTTTAATAGGGCAAGTCTCCAGAAGAAGATTGCTTTTTTGGTAGTTTATCTGCCTTGGACGTTTCCATGATATCATGGTCTTGTATTAGGACGGCAGCAATGCCTAACAGACTGACTCACTCCAAAGTCCCTACACGTCACATCTCATCCAGTCACAGACGATCAGGCATCCAGTACGAACGTGAACGTGTATCTTCTGCCTGATTTAACAGAACAGACAACATTTAAACGAAGTGCGCGTCACCTGAAAGGCCATTTTGTGCGGATTCCAAAACAATGTGGTCTTTATTGTTTTTGGACACCTTTTTTACTGTGATTAAAATGCAAATAAAGATTGAGGTGGCACGGTGGGCTTCTTGTACCATAAGGAACAGGCTGAAGCACACCGAGGTCACATATTCTTTTTAGCTGCTAAACATCTCCTGATTGCTATATGTCTACGCTCTACTTGAATATATATGTAGTACAACACCTGTGTCTGTAGTTAATGTGGGGAAGTATCAGTTAGAGCACGTGTGCAGCAAAATAGGAACCTGACGTCATTGAGCTTCAGTCATGTCAGTCTGTTCAGTATGGTCTAGCACCATAGTACCGAAATATTCATTTCTATTTTAATCACTGTGAAAAAAAGGGCCAAAAAATAACGAAGACCACATTTGGAATCAGAACGAAATGACATTTTAGATAATGTGCATGTGTTCGAATGTGGTCTGTTCTTAAGACGCCAACCACCGAAGTGTGCTCTGAAATTCAGCACATGTATTTCAGGAATGATGCATTTACCTGGATACAACGCCCTACTAATCATCCCGGGAAGAATCATTAAAAACATGGGAAGAATTTTCAAAATCCCAGCCAAGAGTGACCCGCCCTTGGCATGGCTGAGATTTTTAGCCGCTAGAGAACGCTGCACAATGACCTGCAAAGACAGTGAAAACCATTTGTGCGGCTCTGGATTTGAACAAGTTATTTCACGCCATCCATTTGCAATTTCGTTCTATATATAGGGTGGACACTATAAAAGTAATGTGCAAAATTTAAGAATTTAATGCCATGAATAGTTTATGTTATTGCTACAAACTATATTATATTATGTTTTATTTATTTATTTATTTATTTGACGTTTTACGCCGTACTCAAGGATATTTCACTTATACGACGTCGGCCGATGTTATCGTGGGAGGAAACCGGGAAGAGCCTTGAGTAACCAACGACCTGCCGCACGTTTCTATCAGACTTCGAACGTACGCCTAATTCTTCTGTTGGGGGCCTCTGTGACTCAGTTGGTTAGCGCGCTAGGGCAGCGTATTGACCCTGACGCCTCCAACCAACGCGGTCGCTGTGAGTTCAAGTCCAGCGCATATTGGCTTCCTCTCCGGCCATAAGTGGGAAGGTCTGCCAGCATCCTGTGGATGGTCGTGTGTTTCCCCCGGGATGTGCCGGATTTCCTCCCACCATAATGCTGGCCGTCGTTGTTTAAGTGAAATATTCGTGAGCATGGCGTAAAATACCAATCGAATGAATCAAATAAATTCTTATGTTATATTTTACAGACTTGTTCTGTTGGTGTTGTCAGTGGCGCACAGTAACAGTATGTAAAAGCACATAATGAACACATCAGAAAAACGCAATGTTGTGTTAAATTTAACAGACTAGTTTTGGGAACGTAGGTGTATAGCCGGTGTTTACGTATTCGTACACCACAAAAAGTATTTCCCACTCCAAAAAACACAGTTTTTACTGAATGTTAGCGAAATATAGCGAAATGATCTTAAAATGACGAGGTCCGTGATCCCTTTGTTGAATGGCTTGATTTTACATTTCTTCCTCAGAAGGAATAATTCCGTATAATATATACACCAACCTGGTCACAGCAAAAGTACCAGAGTACTCCGAGCGTTGATTGGCTGATCAGTCCAGGCCAGGGGTTGTCTGATGTCACTGGGTCCCGGAACAAGTGAAATGCGTCGTCTCGTGGGATTCCACACGTGGAATTACCTTTCGTGACGTTAGCAACTGATATGCCGTACTTCCTAACCAAATTATCATATCCGCCGATTTTGTTGAAGCCTGAAATTTGAGAACTTTTGCATCAGATATATGTTTAGGCCAAGCGGCAAAATGGTATAGAATACAAAGAAAACAGTATGCATGGGGATACGAGTTATTCCACGGCAACGACGGCATTGTATTATTTAAAGAGCTACTCTGGCTTCAAAACATTAACGTCTTAAAATCAAGGTCAAATGATTGAGGTACATGTAATCTGAATTGCTGTCCGAAATTGTAAATTATTGCAGTGCAGTGACACCGAAAGTGTACGTTTCGTCGGAGAATACGGCAAGAAATTTTGACATGACGTCACCAATAGCTGACGCGTATCCACAAATGACGTTGCAATTGCAAATACTCATGACGACATCTCAGCATAAATGCCTTTCTCCACGCCACATCTGCCTGACTGGCGTCATATTAGGAAGATTATCACGTCACATTAGGAAAACTTTTCGAAGCCGAAGATTTTCTTTGTAAAGGAATCTTCAGTTATATGGGTTAAATAGTGTTAGTCATCGAAAATCCTTTTAAAACATGATGTTACATTTGTTGTGTAGGATTTCTTTCATATATGTTTTTTTTACTTCTAATTTGTCTAATTTCTACGCTGTTTGTATTCTGACCAGAGTGGCACTTCACTTTTCACACCCTATAACCAAGACATAGGATCGCCTGTGTTCATGCAACGTCTGCGCAAACGACCACACGACCACTAATTTTTACCAAAACTTTACTGTCAGTGAGAACAGGGAAATGTATTAGGCAATTGTCCAAGGCATAGACAGGACTGAACAATGAACAGCAATGAACCTATGGCGGAAATGCTTTCACATTTAAACCAAGCAGTTTGTTTATTGACCCCGTCTGAAATCGCTGTGTGAGGCATACGTCACTTCACCTGTGTTCAAGTTAAAAAAGAATATATTGTTGAAGAATGCATTTTCAAACTTGAAAAGAATGACGTAAGAATGACGTACTTATGACGGTAAGTGCCAAGGCCCCAAGAAGCATAATCACAGTCTGGAAGGCATCCGTGTAAATCACAGCTGAAAGCCCACCTGTCAAACAACATGGTGAGTTTTTTTTTAATTAGTTGTATTATTTATTCCTTTCAAACGACAACGTACACCGTTTATTTTCTTATTGACTTCTGTCATATATTAATGGGATTCAAAGTTTTCCCAACTGCAACGAATATCATATTGATGGAAGACAAGTAGTCTACGACCAACGTCATGCATGATCAAACAATTTTAGGCCGATTACCGCAATCAAGGCTTTGAAGCGTGAGAATTTCCCCTTTGAAGAGGTCAAATGTCCACAATCGCATTAGAGACCATACATATCAACTAGAGACGATCCTAAAACAGAGAGATCTACCGCATTTTAAATGCAAAAGCTTAGCTTATAAACACTTTTATTCATCAGATATAAAAGGCTTGAAGAGCATTACAGTATAGGCCTATATACTTCTTTTCAACACTTTTTGTTTAAAACTTAAATTTATGTGCATTCAGTGTGTTTATCAAACACATTTGTTTTAAGTTTAATCACCCATCAAGCGGGTTGGGCGCTAATCATTTTACAGCGCAGGGTATGATCAGAGTGGCACATTACCAAGCACAGTGAAGAGCCCAGTGACAGCGAGTAAGACGACGATGGCCAGATACATGTCCCAGGCCAGGGCCAGCTGGATGAACAGAGCTCCGGCGTATATACTCACCTGTCAAACAAAGGTGTACGTGTGTATGTTTGCTCGACTTTAACTTCGTGCTCTTCAATTTTTTCGTCACATGACGAAAGGGTCCTTAGAATATACATATTCTCTGTCTTCTTGTGGCAGAGCGAGTCCATGCCGCCAAAGTGCTGCCGCCACTGGAACGTCATGCCGAAGACGCAGGATATGACATGCCATGCACACAGTCACATTATACACTGACACCGGGCCGACCAGTCCCGTTTCCTTGCTATAACCTCTCAGTGCTTTCAAACAGAAGTGCTGTCTGGTTAAAACTGATGCTATTGTTACCAATGGTTGTGATCGTATTGTTAGAAAGGACTAAACATTTATGAAGTTTGTATCTGGAAAGATCGACTAAGATCGACATTAAAGCGAAGTTACCAGGATAAATAACTGTACTGGATCGAAGCATTATTTCAACACTTCGTACCCGTTCCCGGAAAAAAATCAGACATGTGCTCAATTTTCAAGATACATATATCCGATTCCAGTGTCGTATTTATTTATTTACTTATTTGATTGTTGTTTAGTACAATATTCAATTTATTTATTTATTTGATTGGTGTTTTACCCCGTACTCAAAAATATTTCACTTATGCGACGGCAGCCAGCATTACGGTGAGGGAAAATCGGGCAGACCCCGAGGGAAACCCACGACCATCCGCAGGTTGCTGGCAGACCTTTCCACGTACGGCCGGAGAGAAAGCCAGCATGAGCTGCACTTGAACTCACAGCGACCGCATTGGTGTGAGGCCCCTGGGTCATTGCATTGCGCCAGCACGCTAACGGACTGAGCCATGGAGGCCCCTACAATATTCAAGACTTGTTCATTTATATGATGGCGGTCAACTTCCAATCAGTGTTTGGCAAAATTTGTTTTTGATGTCTTTTACTTTCTTCCGATGATCCTGTCCTGACCAATAGTAAAGACGAGCTCAAGAGCACAGTGACACCACGCACGAGGACGTCATGTGCTCTTCAATTGACAAGAAAGGCACCTACTGGACGTCTGATTTATTGTAAATTGATCTGACATCGTGTAACAACCCCCCCCCCCTCCCGATAGAAGAGAACAAACGTGTTTTAGAGAAATATCCTATCACACAAGGGGAAACTATTCCGCAAGTTTCCACCACAGAATTGATTGATCGGGAGGAGAGAGTTAACCACGCCAACGTCAATCACAGCGACACAAAAAAAGGAGGTAATTTGGGGGAGAATCGTCAGTTTGCGCGAACTAAACCAGATATCAGTTCACCCCCCACCCCACCCCCCACCCCCAGGGATCGTCAAGGGATTTTATTTAAAATAGATCAGATTTCAAGCCTTTTCAAAAAAACATTTCTTTCATGTTTCCACCGAAGCCATTCGTCCGAAAGCCTTCAAAAACCTGTCTTTTCCGTGTGAGTTGGTAGCGTATATGTAATCAATACAGATTGTGTTTATTCACAAAACACAATATAGCTACGTAATTTTATTTCTTCAAAATTTTGCTTCCTTTCATTGTTTTACATAAATTTGTTACATCTTATTTTTAGTGTGCCACACAGTTATGCTTCTCTTGCAAAATTTCTTCTAATTCAGTTTATTCACATATACGCTATTATTTCTTACACGTATAACGCTACAAGAGAATTGTTAAAAAGATGACAGCCCTGAATATATATTTGGCTTTAGCATACTGTATATATTTAAATTTCAGTTTCAATTTCTAATCAAGTTTTATCCCCCATTTAGCCTAATTCAATTACCCTAACACATTCACGATACTCTTGAAAAACTACTGTGTACGAGTTGTACACATTATTTTGGCAAAAAAAGCACATCAAAATAATTTTTGTGTACCAGCCTTACACAATTTGGGTCATTTGTGTCATACATCCACAATGACGTGTGTATCTGTGATACATAATTTGTATACCGCTGATACACTTGCATTGTGGATGTGCAAAGTTGCACACAGTTGTTTTACAGAGTATGGCTGTAATGCTGCCGCCGTGGCATTAAGCCATAATCATTCATTCAGAGTTATAGGAACTGTTACAAATCGCAGGACTGACACACAAGACTAATTTTAAATGTACATTTCCGCATTGACTAGAGATAAATTGGAAGACGTAGCCGTCGATTGATCAGTTGTACATTACTCCATATTTTCCGTCATACTTTGTGTAACGATGGAAGTGAAAAACTACAACAACAGATCTCGGTTCCACATGTCAATCACAATAATAACGTGTCTGAGACGAACCATTTAAATCCTGTTAGAGATAACTCACGGCTATTTTTGTGACGATGTACAAAACCAGTGTGAGCACCGACAGATACGTTCGGAGCCGGGTTCCCCCAAAGCGTTTCCCCAGATACTCTGGCAAGGTATAGACCTGCAATAAAAGAAGTACACGAGGATCAAAGTGTAACTGTCCAAATTCTTTTATTGACTTACTTGCTTCCCTTTTTTCATTAAAATTGTTTGCTATTTAGGCTATATAACAACAATGCTTCGGACAAATAATAAACGCTTTGTTTTCTTAAAGTCAGCCAGGCTTCTCTACTTTACTCATTTCTTACCAGTGGCGCATTGTTCTGCTGAGGATGACTTACACCCTGTTCAAATGGTCAAAAACCTAAGCCGACTTAGATATTTTTGGTTTTTGTGTCTGTTCACACGACGTCATAGCTAAGCCGGCTTAGGCACATTGAACCGGTTTATACATTTTTGCGTTCACACGGGCGATATTTAAACCAGCTTAACTTTTTTTCCACTCTGGAGTTCATTTGCGACATATCTAGGACATTTAATCCGCTTTCCGTCCACATGGTAAAATCTGAGCAACAAACCCGTCTCAAGCCACATACATACGTGGCACATTTAAGCTGGTTTAAATACCCAGCATTGCGTTCACACGGCAGACTTAAACCGGTTCAAGAAAAGTGGCACGTTTAAACAGTTTAACTCTATTCGTATGAACAGGGTATCTGTCTTCGTCTAAAGTCAGGCTTCGTTTTAACTTCAAAACAGTTTACCTCGGTAAGCCCAGGAATAATACCACAAGTTAAGACTAAAGACTAACAAAAGACTAAATAATACAACTTTTTTATGAGGCATTTAGGAGATAGAATAGCAGTCTAAGAAGGAAGATTACTTATGGATAACAAACTCCCCGATTTTATTTGTGATGACGTTTCGATGTAGGTCCTAACATTGTTTTCAACCAATGATGTTAGGATCTACATCGAAACGTCACCACCAGTGAAATCGAGGAGTTTTTTCATCCATCAGAATGGTGCATTCTGATCTTCAATAAGACAGATTCATGATTCTAGGGTCTGTGGTTCTCAGTTTTTAGACATCGCTTGGATTTTACCCTTGTCTGAGTGGGATGCCTATCTCATGTTCTCAACGTTTCAGTGAGACCACGCTATAAATTATTGGTACGTGGGAAGGTGCCCCAGCAACCTGCGGATGGTCGTAAGTTTTCTCCACCGTTTACCTGGTTTCCTCCCATACATAATGCTGGCCGCCGTCGGATAAGTGAAATATTCCTGAGTACGTCGTAATACACAAATCAAATAAATAAATAAATAAATAAATTATTGATATCATTGAAACTTTCTAATGCAACTGGCCCCAGGATCACGGAGCTGTCTTAGGCTTAAGTCAGACTTAGTCTTCACTTGTGGTTTATTTCCAGAGCTTAGATTTAAACTTAATAATTAAGTTTCAAGTTTGCCATGAATGAAAAACAACTCTAAGAAATAAAATAGAGAATCATGATATGGGTCAAAATCTTAGCGCCGTACAGAGTTTCGAAGTTCAAAATAAGTTTGAATTAAGTCTGCGACAATTTCATCACCCTGGGCTCCTCTGCTCAGTTTGTACATGGTGCTTAGACTTTGGCAAAGACAATGACTGGATGGGTGTCTCCTGTTGTATTTCTCGAATATTAATTGCTTCATGGTTACAACCTTATATGTTAGAACATGATTAAAATTTAGGGCTACATACAGACTTGTGCTACGATTTGCAGAGCGTTGAGTTCCCTTCCAATCGATTGATGCTCAACCACATTTAGTGACGTTTCATAATATCTAGGTCAGCTGGGACTTGAACAGCGGACCCTTCAAGCACTATTAATGTTAGGACTAACCCCTGATGAAACATAGACTGGCAGGAACACCCAGGCCAGAAGGATCACCAGCGGTATCGCCTGTCCAAAAGAAAAGAACATTTGTTACACAGTGTTATATTAATGCAAAGTAATGCAACACTCACTGTGTACTGTAATAAAAAATTCAGTATTATGTTATATTACCGCGTAATGTAATAAAATTTGCCGCGTAATTATAACCTTATCAAACTAGTCAGCGAAGTCAAATTCCCAGAGGTCTGTTTTATTAATAGAATCGATACCGTTTGCCTTCTGAGCTCATGTATTTTTCAAGACATGGCCACAGCTTTTAATAATGTATGTATGCGTGTCTGTGTCTGTGTGTGGGGGGTGGGGGTGGGGTGGGGGGTGGTTGGTTGGTTGCATCTCATGGTGTATGTATGTATGTATGTATGTATGCTTGGGGGTTTACGTCGTACTCAGCAAATTTTCACTTATACAACGACGATGAGTCCTCGGAATGTATACATATACTGTGTTTTCTGGTGGCACGGCGAGTCTATACTGCCAAAGTGCTACCGCCACTGGAACATCATGCCGACGACACCAGACATGACAACCCACTCGGTCACATTATGCTGACTCAGGGGCGACCAGTCCTGTTTCCTTGCTCTAACACCTCATTAATGAGCGGCAAGCGAGGCAGTTACAACTACCATTTTTCGTCTTCAATGATCCTCTGCGTCTTATCTGCATATCTCATTCGTGTTAGAGGCTCAAACTACGACTTATTCTAACAGGTATAGTCTTACTTCCTCACTTCTAATAGCTGGACAATGTACTCCGCCTTTATTGTTAAAAGTAGACACGGTCATGACGCGACTAATTAACTACATGACGAAGGCGATATTAAACCCATGCAAATAAATAAACACATTAACAGATAAATTAAGTACACCTACGTTCCATTCGTAAAGGACAATAGCTATCCCTGAGGCCGCGCCTGTCCCCGCTAGGCCCAGGAAATGCTCGCTACCGATATTGCTGGAGAAGACAGACGCACCAACCTGCAACGGGAGACATTCTTTATCATTCAATTAAAGGCAATCATACTTGCCAGTCACAAGTTTATTCCCAAGTTTTGACAATATTAGTCGTCGTCACGGTATCAAAACCTCGGAACCCTTAAACTGGAGAAAAAAATCGGTTTCAGTTCAATGGGTACTTATAAGATCCAGTGGTTCGCAGTACACGAAGACCCACAAATACAAAAATAACCATACAACATATAGAAATGCAGCCATTTTAATTGGATGAGAATTTGTTGCGAGAATTTGACCCATGATTTATTTTTTAAATAATGTTCCACAGATTATTTCTAACCACGGTAAAAAAATCCAGGGGTTTCAAAATTCTGAAATACTACGCAGTCCATAAATGAATAAATACGTACAGCATTACGTCATGCACTTGGCCAGTATTTCCGCCTTGTCGTTCTGACTGTCCATTAAAGCGTAGCTTGTGTGTCATAATTTGACGTCAAATTATCAGTACATTATAGTTTTCGGCTATTTCCGATAAAAGCGAACACTCCATATATCTTTTTGTTTAGTGTTCATAGCAGATAGAAAGCACCAGACGAAAACACTCACAGTGTTAGGTGTACAATGAATGAATGAATTACTATGATTTAACGCCACTTTCTTCAGTATTTCAGCCATGTCGTGACGAAGGTATACAATGAATGAATAATTATGATTTAACTTCGGCAGTACATAAAGCATATCGTCGCCAAGGTATACAATGAATGAATGATTAAAATTTAACGCCACTTCGGCAATATTTCAGCCATATCGTGGCGAAGGTGTACAACGAATTGTGCAGCTGCAAGACAAGCATTAACCAATGGTACAGTGCACATCAACGGGATTTTACAATTGGCGACGATTGTACTTTTGCAACAGAATATATCATTTGAGCCTGCAAAGAAGTATCTCCTGCCCTAACTTTATTGTGTTATTTGACAGCCAATGAGACATTCTTGAACCTGCCAGGTTCCACCAGGCCATGGTTAAATCTGGCAGAATGTATGCCCTGTGTTAAAATGGTAATGTTAAAACTCAGGGGCCACCAGGCCATGGTTAAATCTGACAGAATGTATGCCCTGTGTTAAAATGGTAATGTTAAAACTCACGGGCCACCAGGCCATGGTTAAATCTGGCAGAATGTATGCCCTGTGTTAAAATGGTATTGTTAAAACTCAGGGGCCACCAGGCCACGGTTAAATCTGACAGAATGTATGCCCTGTGTTAAAATGGTAATGTTAAAACTCAGGGGCCACCAGGCCATGGTTAAATCTGACAGAATGTATGCCCTGTGTTAAAATGGTAATGTTAAAACTCAGGGGCCACCAGGCCATGGTTAAATCTGGCAAAATGTATGCCCTGTATTAAAATGGTAATGTTAAAACTCAGGGGCCACCAGGCCATGGTTAAATCTGACAGAATGTACGCCCTGTGTTAAAATGGTAATGTTAAAACTCAGGGGCCACCAGGCCATGGTTAAATCTGACAGAATGTATGCCCTGTGTTAAAATGGTAATGTTAAAACTCAGGGGCCACCAGGCCATGGTTAAATCTGACAGAATGTATGCCCTGTGTTAAAATGGCAAATCAACTTTATCGGCCACATGACCATGGATGAATCTCACAGAATACATGCTCTGTGTTAAAGTGATAACGTTAAAACTCACCGGTCACCAGGAATCATAGTTGAATCTGACAGAATGTATCCCCTGTGTTAAAATGGTAATGTCAAATCTCACCGGTCAACTTGCCATAGTTGAATCTGACAGAATGTATGCCCTGTGTTAAAATGGTAATGTTAAAACTCAGGGGCCACCAGGCCATGGTTAAATCTGGCAGAATGTATGCCCTGTGTTAAAATGGCAAATCAACTTCATCGGCCACATGAGCGTGGATGAATCTCACAGGATACATGCGCTGTGTTAAAGTGATAACGTTAAAACTCACCGGCCACCAGGAATCATAGTTGAATCTGACAGAATCTATCCCCTGTGTTAAAATGGTAATGTCAAATCTCACCGGTCAACTTGCCATAGTTGAATCTGACAGAATGTATGCCCTGTGTTAAAATGGTAATGTTAAAACTCAGGGGCCACCAGGCCATGGTTAAATCTGGCAGAATGTATGCCCTGTGTTAAAATGGTAATGTTAAAACTCAGGGGCCACCAGGCCATGGTTAAATCTGGCAGAATGTATGCCCTGTGTTAAAATGGTAATGTTAAAACTCACCGGCCACCAGGCCATGGTTAAATCTGACAGAATGTATGCCCTGTGTTAAAATGGCCAATCAACTTTATCGGCCACATTAACGTGGATGAATCTCACAGGATACATGCGCTGTGTTAAAGTGATAACGTTAAAACTCACCGGTCACCAGGAATCATAGTTGAATCTGACAGAATGTATCCCCTGTGTTAAAATGGTAATGTCAAATCTCACCGGTCAACTTGCCATAGTTGAATCTGACAGAATGTATGCCCTGTGTTAAAATGGTAATGTTAAAACTCAGGGGCCACCAGGCCATGGTTAAATCTGGCAGAATGTATGCCCTGTGTTAAAATGGCAAATCAACTTCATCGGCCACATGAGCGTGGATGAATCTCACAGGATACATGCGCTGTGTTAAAGTGATAACGTTAAAACTCACCGGCCACCAGGAATCATAGTTGAATCTGACAGAATCTATCCCCTGTGTTAAAATGGTAATGTCAAATCTCACCGGTCAACTTGCCATAGTTGAATCTGACAGAATGTATGCCCTGTGTTAAAATGGTAATGTTAAAACTCAGGGGCCACCAGGCCATGGTTAAATCTGGCAGAATGTATGCCCTGTGTTAAAATGGTAATGTTAAAACTCAGGGGCCACCAGGCCATGGTTAAATCTGGCAGAATGTATGCCCTGTGTTAAAATGGTAATGTTAAAACTCACCGGCCACCAGGCCATGGTTAAATCTGACAGAATGTATGCCCTGTGTTAAAATGGCCAATCAACTTTATCGGCCACATTAACGTGGATGAATCTCACAGGATACATGCGCTGTGTTAAAGTGATAACGTTAAAACTCACCGGCCACCAGGAATCATAGCTGAATCTGACAGAATCTATCCCCTGTGTTAAAATGGTAATGTCAAATCTCACCGGTCAACTTGCCATAGTTGAATCTGACAGAATGTATGCCCTGTGTTAAAATGGTAATGTCAAATCTTACCGGCCACCGTACTATTTTTGATAAATCTGGTAGAATTGATGCTCTTTGTAACAATGGCAATATCACCCACCGACCACGAGACCGTAGTCGAATTTTAATATCAAACAAACTCACCGGCCACCAGGACATACTAGAACCTGCTAGAAAGTATCCCCTGACACTGCCTCTGTTTGATCGACACATAGACTGGGAGAGAAAAAAAAAGAAACATCGCAGATTTACAGAAAGCATGAAACATTCAAACAGCTACACTGTTAGAAAAGTCAGTGTTTTTGCCTAAACAACTGCAGTATTTCTACGAGGGTTTCACCACTACAGTCGATTTAGAGGTAAAACACCCGTGATGCATGTTGGAGAAACACCTGATCTGTGGGGCCATATACTATTTCACACGATGATATTACAGGCCATTATGACCGCTATTTTACAGTGAAAACACCTCGTTGATTGTTGCCAGGAACTTTTTTCCCGAAATGTTTCGGCAATTTTATAACAGTGCAAGACCAAGTCAAACGTGTGTTATAGTTAAGGCTCATATGCTACTATCATGTCAGATTTGTTTTTATCACTTCACATTCAAATATTGAACAATACAAAACACTAGACTTATATAATGAAAAAGAACTATGAATACAATATTCTCAGTGCGTCTATTGTTCATTTACGTTTGCCGCCATGGGACTGTAAACCTTTGACACAACACCGTTGACAACTTGATGACAATGCATGTTTCGGAAAGCAGTGAGGGATTTGTACTGGATTGAGACAAAAATTGTGAACAACAACAACAACAACAAAAACAAATGTATCTGACCATTTTAGTAGCCAAAAGGCATAGTTCATACACAACAGGAGATTCAGGCTCAAACCCAGGTCGGGTTATACCAAAAAACTTTTCAAGTACGTAATTGTTATGTAAAACCTAAGCATGCATGTATACATAATACATGCACATGGAATGAGGTAATCCTGAAATCGGCCAGTACTGAAGCTATGTGGATACTAACATCCCGGAGAGCCCTGCGTGGGCACGCATATACATTTACACTTTCCTAGGCTGTGTCGCCACGATTTGGCTCAGATATTGCCGATGTGGCGTTAAGCCATAATCATTCATTCCTAGGCTGTGGCTTGTAGGAACAATGGCTAGTTTATTCCATGGAAACTTGATGGTGTTACAGTCACGGTTCTGTCTTTTTTCATAAACGTCACAACTGTATGTGTGTGATTTTTTTAACCGACGATGATATGTACCTGTGTGGGTTTTTAGTATTTGTATTCTACAAGTTCCTGTTATTTTAATTATAAACTGTCCAACTCTTACACACTTGTGTGTCTGTTATTTCTTCGGCGTTTCTGAAACATGCATTGTTAAACTTGAACCTATGGGAGGGGAACATGGACAGCAGTCGATAGCAAAACTACAAGTGGTGGCAGAGGTGGGATGCGACCGTTATGGGGGAAACACAGAGTCGTCTGTTGATTTCAGATCAACCAGGTTTGTTCTTTCAACGTTTAGTTATCATTCACTGCAGCAGGGATGGATTACAGGCGGGGTAGTTAACCCACACAATAGGTTCTTTTACAAGACCTAATATTATATGGAATATTAAATTACAAATTTGGACTTGGCACTGTTTAAATATATAGCTACGGTTTACGTAAGAAATATACCACAGTTCTACATTCATGATCAATTCTCATAACTTCTGCTCTCACACAACGAGATTACCTGCTGTTATATATCTTTATTAACGTGTTTTTTTATTATTTGCAATTAATATTTTGAAAACATTAAGAATGAAGGCCTGTAAAATAAGTGTGGCATGTCACCCGATACCGATAGTATCTTGTCTGTCGATTATGGGAGTGGTATATTGATCCGTGAAGGGAAATTAATGCTCTTCTCCATGTACAAGACAAACCTTGAGTTACAACCACACTTATACCAGCCAGAGCTGGAAATGAGCCCGAGACCACATTATTCAGAACCTGATCTGCCGCCCCAGGTGTCACTATAATGTGACTGGGTTGGGTGTCATGTCTGGTGTCTCCGGCATGATGTTCCAGTGGTGGCAGCACTTTAGCGGTATGAACTCACCCTACCACAAGTAGAAACATACATAGGCCTACATTTTAAGGATTTAACTGAAAAATTATTAAGCACGACGTAAAACCCATGCATACATACTGATAAGCATCCAACACGGGGGCCGTTTCACATAGCGCACGTAACGCTATATGTGCACGTAGCTACCATGGCCACGAAATGCCTACATTACTCTTTGCCCTGGAAGTAACGTGCGCTTTGTGAAACGGGGCCAAGAAGAGTGAGTGAGTGAGTGAGAGCTTGGGGTTTAACGTCAGGCTTGACATCGCCACGATATGGCTGAGATATTGTCGATGTGGCGCTAAGCCATAATCATTCATTCATGCTTAACAATGTTTCAGTCATATGACGACGAGAAGTGTATACGTCTTGTGGCAGGACGAGTCCATGCCGCCCCACTCAGTCACACTATACTGACTCCGGGCCGACCAGTCCTGCTTTCTTGCTCTAACCTCTCAATGGTGAGCGTCAAGCGAGGTAGTAACAGGAGCCTAAGTACCATTTTTAAAATCTTTGGTATGACCCAACCCGGGCTTGAACCTGGATCTCGCGACCTTCAGGCCCCTGGATCACTAAGCTGTCTGGAGACTTAAGTCAGACTATATCTTAACTTGTCACGCTTTTCCTGAACTGAAATTTGAACCTAAACGTGAAGTTTTTATTTTGTTATGAACGTCTGTCACATCTCTAAACGTTGAAAGAAGAATGGGCTAGTTAACTCACAATTTCAGCTCAGTAAGACGGTGTGAAGATAAGACAAAGTCTGGTTTAAGTCTGAGACAGCTTCATGATCCTTGGGCCTGATCTACGAGGTGATGTGCCCAAGAAGAACAATACTGCATGAACGGCTGAAGACCGTGATGATAAGCGAATATAAGTTATGTAGGTATCGCAACCAATATGTTCTGTAGGTATATAGTCCATGGTTAATTACCATATTGCTTACCCATAAGCCCACACCCAGCACGAAAACAGAGTACACAGCAACAACAACAATATCCGCCCAGTGATCCAGACCACGTGTCGCCATGGCGATGAGGTTTTCAGTACACTGACTTGTATGGGAAACACGGGAATTTGCATCCTAATCTAATCCCCGTATGTATGCTTTTACACACATGTGTAGCCTTACACCATCGACCCAGCACACGATGTGCAGCTCTGTGGATTCAGAGAGTGGTGTCACATTCCAGGCCGTGTGTTAGATTGTCACTTGAACACATGTAACCTACAAAAATGACAACTAGGTTAACGTGTGGATATCTGTGACCTCGTATATTAAGTACCAGACTATAGGAGTCTGACATCAACATCAGATCCACCGATCGTTGGACACTGGTGGATAGGCTACATGGCACGTTTGTTTTTTTTATCTCTTAACATTCAGTTTAGGGTATGTCCTGAAATAGTATGAAATAGCCAAAGTCTAGATGCGAACGAAGTGGATTACCTTGCTTACATTTGTCCGAAATCTGATATTTTATGCATGACTGTGTCTTTGTTGCAGGACTAATTAAAAACTTTCTTATACTTTGGAATTGTTTTGAAAACAGTGTTGTAGGCTAAAACAGGCAGCACGTATTACATTTCCTACCTAAACTGACTCAGAATGCGTCTAAAAGCAAGTGTCGCGGGTGCTCTCCAAACATTTTTGGCAATTTCTGATATTTCGTCTAATCATGTCTGCCCTTTTTAGCCAATACTGGAGTACATTTGGCAAGCTACTTATGAACTTTAAAGGCATGCATATGTGACATTCGGCAGAAAATCTGCAAATGTGTACATTACTCTATGTTTATAATTTACACAGCACAACAACCAAGCTATCAAAATAATAAGAATAGACAGAATATGTCAAATGTATATATACCAAGTAAATCATTTCTAGTACTATCTTATTATCTTTACAGAACAGATAGGACGTTTGTAATTGTCCGATTAACAGCCCACACTAGATGATAATTTATACATGTATCAAAAATATATATTTTGACCACTGTAATAGTCTCACCAAGGTGCATGTTCAAGGCTGGTACTGAACACCGACCTCCAGTCCTGTGTCCAAGAAATTGAAACCACTCAGCCATGACACATTCCCAGCCCACTTACTGGTTTGGTGACAGAGATTCACACCAAACATGTACATCAGTGGGAGACTTTTTCATCCGAAGAATCTCCGGCAGGAGCGAATTAATTATCAACCAGATCAGTTTTCTGGGTTATTCTAATCTGCGCTACACAATTTCAAGATTGTGTTGACTTTTGATTATGCTTCTGGTTAGGAAATTCAGATCGTACCTCTGACAGTTTTGTTCTCTAACATCTGGCTATTTCTTAAAAGGTCCCCCGGGCTCGGTCCCCCGGGCTCGGTCCCGTTTCCTCTCACCATGACGCTTGCCGCCCGTTCGCCGCCAAATAAGTGAAATATTCTTACGTACGGTGAAAAAACAGCAGTAAAATAAATAAATAGAAATTTTATAAAGCAGAAGATTTGGGGGCACAAAATCGGCTTTACACTACAGTAGTTGTAAGGCCGAGTGGTCGTTATGGATAGTAAGTAGCCTGTTGCAATGACATAAATGGCGATAGCTTATGTCAAAATTCTAAGGGGCGGGGCGTGAGGGGGTGAGGGGGGGGATAGGGTGAGAGTGGAGGGAGCCCCATCATTCGCAGTAAGTGAATGAAAGTATGCACTGGAGGGGAAATTAAAGGAAATAACATAATCCTAAATAATGTCATTTTTTTAAAATAACTCATTACGGTAATTTTCCTTTCAGAGTGCCTTTTCATGTGAAGTAAACTTTGACAACTCGTATATGTACATATAAGAAATATTTCTTCTGGTTGACGTCAGAACACAGAAATTTAGAAAACACAAAACTTTTCAGCCAATAATTATTTTTCTTTAACAACAGAGTCCCTTTTGTGAGTTATTGTACTCAGAAACCACCTGTTCCTAAGCCATTCTCTGTGGTCATTTTCACCAAGTTTTACATTATTCATATGTAGATTTTCATAACTGTGTGTGGACTTTTGAAATTTATCACTATGTTATTGTTCGTCATGCTCGCTTCTTCCCTGGTCGCGAGTGGAGAGATTGCAAGCTCCATGCAGCTGTGGACGGCCTTCGTTATATTTTTGGAGCCGATTCCTCTCTTTATTACAGCACATCCTTTACATATCTGACCAGAGGTGAAAGGTAAGTGCAAGGATATGTTTTCTTTTTCGATATAGACTTCTTACCGGAAAATAAAAAGGAAAAACAAGTTCAATTGAATTAAGGTGCATGAAATAGTAGTTAAAACAGATCATTACACTGTAAAATGACCAACGTCCTGTGCGTTTCATGGGTGATTAAACAAGGGCGTTTAATAAATACATGCATATATTTAAGTATTAAACATGCGTCTAAAATATGTATATAAAAGTGTTTATAAGGCAAACCTCGAAATTTACAGTGTAACGAGCAGACGAAAGGACGCGAGTACGAACAGACATGACTGCAACAATATAATTCTTTGCGTATGCGATCAAGTTATCTCCCTTGTTTAGCCTGTGTTTCGGGGAACAGTCGCGCGTTTTACGTTCCGGGGGAGTTAAGTTGAAGAGACGATCAAGCGGAGCTGCAAACATCGTATGAATCCTATCAAGTAAGTTTTGAATCTGGTGCATGTCTATTCAGGCACAGTTACCGGGACTTGTTTAGTGAAGTCTAGTCTAGTCTAACAAAGGCAATGACACAACAGATGCTACTGTAACTGCGTAGCCAAGGTGCACTAGCCTAGACCTGGGGGCTGTTCGGCGAAAGCACGACGTGGGGTGGCTAGAGTCTCTGCCTGAATGAGAGCCCAAGCCTCCGGACTCAGCGACGACCTTTAGCCGTACGCTTCTGGGCGTGCTTGGGCTATTTCACGAAAAGCATTGTTCCATAGACATGACACTTTTCAATTTTTTTCTTTCGATTACGGACTAATATTTGTCAGGTATAATACTTAAAATGTTACAGTAAAAGTAGAAGATTTTATTAGCCATTAATGAACTATCTATTTTAAAATGTACATATTTAAAACCTTATACCCCGTACTCATATTTCACCCAAAGGTATTCAGGCCATCGCTCGCCCCGACAGTTTGATCAAAGGTAGGCAGTCACCCACTGTCTGGCCCTTTGACTTGTGAGGTCGAGAGTCCGAAACCAGCTCTGGTTGTTTCGCCTGGGGTTACGTCAAGTATTGGTGATTTACACAGGAAAATCTGGTGTGGCCAAAAAAATAAAAAAAGAGGAAAAAAAAATACCCAAGACATAAATCTGACTACCGTAGACTATCCCTCCATCCGATCTTACTGGCTCTGTACACCAGGCCTCTACTTAATCACAGAGAACGCTCACTCCCGAATCAGTCTTTGTTACAAACGTATTTACAGGAATGTGTGATGTATATATAAATGTCTCGTACACGCCATGTGTAGAGCTGGCTGCATTGGGGCGAAGTTGTGTGGTATTAGACATAGAGACGGGTGTAAGTACACGTTATGCTGATAGGCCCTATACTGTAGACCCATACACCGTTGTGTTGAATCACTGCATGTGGCCTGGAGTTGTTAATACTTGCTCATATCAAGATCTTCTAGCTGGCATTGCCTGTATAAGCCCACGTGTAGCCTATGCTGTAACAATGCTGACTTCATCGGAACAGTGTGGGCAGTATACATAGCACTGTAAGTGCTGGCTCGTGTTCACGTTAACAAGACTAGTGTACAGAAGAGGGTTAAGTATATGCATATCGCTACGAAAGAAATTCATATCTGACTATTGAGGGTATGGTTAAGCTTCACATTCGTGAGTTTTAGAAATTTACAATAATAAATATTATTCACTTATGGGCTTGCTGCTTATAACCGGTACTCGACAAATTTTCAGTTATACTTAATTTTTTTTTTTTTTTTTTAACATTTTATTGATGTCAATCTCCACAGGCTCAGCTGTTACTTGTTACGGAGTTCAGAACAGAAATACATAAGAAAAAAGGAATAAAAATTTCGTGTGTAAAGGAAAAATATTCCGTAAATCAGTAAACAAACACAAAATAATACAAAGGCGCTACCAATTAAGAAAAAAACAGTAAAGATTTGCAATGGCTTGGAAAAGTGTACATGGCAGTGTGTTTTATGGGTGGAGGAAAAACCGGCATAAGCCGCTGACATTCGGCAAGCCCCACTTTCTCATGCGTGATGTACAGATATACATATTAAATATCTTTACGTCACAAGTGGCCTTAAGCTTCGTCGACCTCTCATTGTCATAAATGCCCTACAAAAGCAGCAAGAGCAGTGAAATCCGTAAATTCCCTGACATTGCTCCTGTATTGCTCATGTTGTTGTTGTTTTCAGTGGCGGATAAGACGTCGAGCCTCACAGAGCAAATGTGGGATGTCCTCTCTCGCCTGGAGCAGGTCTCTGTGGGGACGGCATTCCTCGCCTTCCTCACACTGTGGTTCATCTATGCTGTCTTCGTCAAACCATTTCTATCCCCGTTAAGAATGGTAGGCTCCTATGCTTTTCTGAACAGACAATCTCTGACTGCCCCTTGGTCTTAGGTTTGTGACGTTCGTTTATTTTTGAAAATATATTAACGTATTAATATTTATTCTTGAGATATCATAGTTTGTAATTCATGTGATTGTTATTTTATGCCAGAGTCAATAATGTCCAATAATGCTCAGTAGGCACAACACGTACTTTTTGCTTATGATGTACTCATTTATTTCGTTGGTGTTTTACGAAGTAGGCCTACTCAGTGAAGAATATTTCACTTAACAAGACGGCAGCCAGCCTTATGGCGACAGGAAACTGGGCAGATCTCGGGGGAAACCCACGACCATCCGCACGTTTCTGGCCGACCTTCCTACATACGGCCGCGGAGGAACTCACCATGAGGTTGAACCTGGGTTATGAGAATGTAGCACAAGTGCCGCTGAGAGACATTGTGGACTAGATAAACCATCTGCAGTTTTGTAAAGCAAATGTTATCACAGGCCCACCAAAACCAATGAAGCGCCTCCAACTAAGAGGTTTTTCTCTTGTAACATTATTCTTAGTAATGTTAAAGCATTATATGTGTATATATTGCGTGATTGTATACTGACTGTTGTCGCTTTAATGATCATTTAACATTTTCAAAAATGTCTTTCAGCTTAATTTAACACACCTTACATGCATTTTCTCCCTTCCCAACCTGTTCCCAAGAGCTTTCTTTCTTATCAGCCCATCACCTGTTCTTTGTTTCTTGCAGTGCGTATTGACATGTTGCTTATCTGTTCAGTAATATTTAATTATAACATTTATAAAATTACACAATCACAAACTTTTTGCCTATCTGAAAACCGCTTATACATTCAGGTTCACTACATTTCTCGCAGATTTACTGATAATTTACCTCTTCTGGTGTTGCAATAAATTATACTTCCGCCCCTTCCTCCACCCAGATCGCCCAATTATCAAACGGGGCCCCTGTCTTTAAACTTCATAAGTCACTTTTGCTTTCGTAACTTTTCTCGTGAAAGACGTCAGCTAGGTTATATGGCCTTTAGGGGACGTGATTTACGAGAAAAGTTACGAGAAATTGAGAAATTACGAAGTCTTGTGAAAGTGGGCCGATGCAACTGGATTTTTTCTTTTGCACTTATCATTAAAGGTCTACTCTATTTCCAAAAAGTTTTTGGATCTCGAAATTGTTTTTAACTGATGGGGATTGAGATATTATGAACAGTTTTCATGAATTAAAACCAGCTTACAGGGCACAGAAGTATTTATTGAAGACCCGTGTAATACGGAATCGTCTCCAGTTTCCAGTTCGTAATGTGAGGGAACATATGAAAGCACTTCAAATAAAAGGCTGTGCTGATATTATGGCGTCTTTCCAGCAAACTTGCCTCACGTGACGCCACGTGCGATCCATTCATCGTCACATCAGGAAAATGCTCATGTTATGTATATATTTATATACAAATGGCAAATTGTAACAGAAGGTACATATATACTAAGGATTGGACTTTTGCAAACATCTCAGATTTGCACATTATACGATGTTATACAGCGTGAAGAACTTGTTGGTGAATGGTGTCATTCATGGGCCGTATTCCACACGCCGACATTAAGCTAAGTTGATTGTTACTGCAGTGAAAACACCTGTTATTATAATCAGTTGCAATCAATTAAAGTGGGCTTCCTCCCGCCATAATGCTGGCCGGCGTCGTATAAATAAAATAATCGAATACGGGGTTAAGCACCAATCAAGTAAATAAATTTATCAATCAATACAAGGCCCTGAATTTCATTCGCTAACAAGTTTCAAGTCTTAAACCATAAGCTGTGTGTCTTTGAGTCATAATATTTATCAGCTCATCTATATTAAGCCATACTGTAGGTAGCATTTATGAAACGGTGGTAAGTGGTAGGATTTAACTTAGCATGTCCTTTGCGAGTTACGACCTGTGCTTAAAACGGAGATCTGTTCTGTGGGCCATTTTTCGGACAGTACTGAAAACTCAGCCTTGTGTTCCTCGGAAGTTGATTGAGTAACTCTCTAACATCCAGCACGCAGAACTTGATACAATTGATGCACTTAGGCACATTGTACAAAAGCATTTTGACTCATATCAAAAGTTAAGACTTCAACACCACACACTGTCTATGCTGCAAGAAGTTCAAGCTGGGATACATTTGTATTGTTGCATAATACTTTTCACTTATTCAATAATTTAACTTAAAAGTCAAAAAATAAGTGTTCAAATGTTGGATTAACACTTTGTTATGTGCAATGCTCCCTTTGTGAAATGCCCCCTCTCCCCTCCCCCCTCAGCCTTAGAAATTCACCCATGTTATACTAATTGTTACCCCCCAGATACCAGGCCGCCCCTACATCCCCCTGCTGGGCAATTCACGGGAAATAGCTCGCTCCGAAGCCCTAACTAATACTCTCAGGTGAGGCCTATGTTAACCTATACTATCAGAAATAAATATTCCGTTAAATCTGTTATTTAGAGGATGGCGGATTTCATTTCCCTCAATGTAACGGATTAACCCGTTTCTGAATTCGTTATCAGGAACGGATTAATTCGTTATCATCAACGGATTAATTCGCTATCAGGAACTGATTAATTCGTTATCAGGAACGGATTAATCTTTTACATCAATGAAAATGCAGTCCCCCATTCCTCAGATAACGGACTGAATGGAAGATATTTTTTGAGGGTAGAGTTTTGTGGCTTGTTATTACTTTATAACCTCTCTGTTTGAATGTGGACTACGATGAAATTTTTAAATGTTCAGCTTTTATTTTCAGAACACTGAGCGTGATCGCTTACCGTTTCCCGTCTATGTACTAAAACGCGGTTACAAACTGTGTAAAAACACAGATCGTCCTTCTGTGCTTATTTCGTTGCTCTGTTTGTGAACTACCGCTTTGTTTTACGAGCACGTCTATGCAGAAATTCTGACGTATTACACAGAAATACACAAAAGAGTACACCGATTCAGTGGACGTGTTTTAACTGGATCATGTTCCCTTTTCAAATGTGTTTTTGCAGTTTGTTAAGAGACTCGTCTTGGAGGTTTCACCTGTGCTTTGCACGGGTTTCTCATGTACTACTGACATGCAGTTACCTAACAAAACTTCAACAGCTATATTAGGTTTCATTTTCCTTTTCGTCTGTGCTTTCCTTCTTTTTCTGAACTGGTAAATAAGGTAAGCTGCTTGACGGCAGTGTCTCTGATTTCCTTCTCCGTGAGAACGATGATGACTTCTGGACAAACATCGACTTTCGTGTCTTCCCGTTATTTTTATCCAGTCGTGGGTTTCCACCCACCACAATGCTCGCCACCGTCGTAGAAGTGAAATATTCTTGAGTACGGCCTCAAACACCAATCAAATAAATAAGTTCATTTCTGCCCAAAATATGGTAATTTTGTAAAAATATTCCGTTCGGTTTTCCACATTATTTTTCAAAAACACGCAGTTATTCTCTCTATAAAAGTGTTGAGATTTTTTTTAAAACCATTTTTAACAATATTCTTGCACTTTCCTTTGTTCATACTTAGTTCGCGGATTTCTGGTAATGGTTTATACGCTTTAGGAGGGACCCGTATTTTCCAGTGGCGTACATGTTCACTGATTATCCGCTTGTTGTTGCTAAAAATTGACTGGAATCGCAACCAGTGCTGACAGTTATCGCAGTTGTCAGGAATATCGTGTTATTTGTGTTTCTGGCAAAGACTCCATCATCAAATGTCAAACCGTTAACCTGTGTGCGCTGTATTTAGCTTTTACAGACAGCATTAAGCTATATCCTACCAGTTCTTCCGTCTTCACCTATCTCCCGCGTTGTAACGTGAACGCGTTGCTGTGTAAAGTTAGAGATATATCGTTCCAGTTCGATGTGACTGTTTTCAAAAATGTGGCTATTTGCATTAATGGGAATGGACAAGGAATACAGTGACAGGCTGTTCACGAAGTGTTCTAATAATTATCGAAATACGCCAGGAAATAGCATTAAACATTGTCAGAAAGTTCCCATAGATTTGTCTGATTATACTAAAACTTATTCGTGTATATTGTTAAATTTATCACGTATAAAAGTGTTTTTAAGTGGTTGTTTATATACTCAAAAATACAGAACAGTAATAGCCGTGGTTCATATACGTAAAACATCCTTTATATTTGTTTTGGATTAATAGCCCAGTTAACAACCGTATATAAGTAAATGAGCGTTTCTGAATGCTCATTGTGCATCATTTTCGTGTTATCTGGCTAAAATTTCGTTGACATGAAACTTTCCTGGAATTTTGTGTCATCTTGATATACCATACTTGCAGCTAAAACTACAGTTTTTCTCCTATAGACTGAAACGAAACATTAAGGTATGCATGTACGACCTCTGGAACCCAGGAAGTCGTGTAAGAAGTAGAGAAGCAAGTGAGAAAAAAATGACTGAAAAGTCGAAATTTATATGCACACTGTTGTACTAATCCGCAGATGGGAACACAGTGTTGAAACTCAGACCCCAAAAAGAAATAGGTCCAATTATACAACTTTCCAGCTTCTTGTGCCCTGACACGAAGGTGCAGTAAGAGTTGATTGCGTACATTCATTACTTATATTATTACTAATAATTGCCTACATGTACGGGCAAATTATTTTCTTGTACTTCATTTTTTGTATGCCTGTTTTCTATGGTTCTTCTGTACTTGGCACGTGCAGCCCAAACTTCTTCAGAGCAATGGCATTCGTGTACTTGTACAGTCTACCGTATTCATATTTCGTGCAGCACACGTATTAGTCATTCGAACATCCCTCTACAGACTTTCTGCCTGCAATTGCTCTGATAATGGGGTACAACTGGATTTATACTCGTGTCCGTTTCCTGGCATTCTGTATCCAGTTACCATAGCAACTGTGGGGCTAAGGAAGTTGAACAAAGCCAAATTCCAGATGTGGCCCCGTTGTTTGTATACTCACTTTTAATGTGCATTTCCTCCCTTCTCTATGTCCCATCCCATTCCGTACTTGCCCGCTCCCCCGCATTCTGTACCCCCACCCCCTTACTCCCTCACCTAACATTCATATTTCTTTCTGTAAAAAATCATTACGTTTTACAGTTGCTGATATGTGATAACTCCAAGTTATATACATATATCTTGCACTGGTTGACTTCAAACAACTGGTCGGATACAAGGATCCATTAGGTGTATTACATTTCAGCTTACCATGCCCACCCACTGAATCCTTATCCCAGAAGGAAACGTTTTATCATTTTCCTTTCACTATATTTATATAGGAATATTTTTGCCCTGTTTTGTTTACATTTGATGTGTTGCACAAGTGTCACGATTCACAGAAATATTTATTTTTCAGTCCGCTGTGATAGGGGAGGGAGTTTCGTGACAGAGTACTTATTTTTGTTTTCGCCTTCTAAAGAACACGTTTCTGAGCAGGGACAATTACTAACCCATTGCAAGCGGTTTAAACACGGATCCTGTCCTTTGATAAGTAGCTGTCGCATTCAAAATGCATATACACTGTAGTTCCCAGTGCCTCTAGGCAACATACACCAGGTTGAAATATTGATAATTATCCAGCATAAAAAATTTAGCTCATTTTGAAAACAGAAGACAAAATCCAAACAAAAGAGAGAAGAAAAAAATTAAAAAAAAAAAAAATTAAAAAAAAAAACACATCCACCTAGAGAATAGTGAAGAAATTTTGAATTGGTTTAATCAACGTCGACAAATTTTCCTGTTCATCCCCGGCCAAAATACTGATGATGGGGCATCAGAGACAGAAAGCAGTTGCTCCAGCTGAAACATCAAACAAATACCCGGAATTAATTACCTATATATAAAGTGGTAGGATGTCTCAAAATAGGCACAGCCCACACTCCTATGTCAAATAGCAATTTACTTTTGCAACAAAACAGTATTCAGTACAGTGTGTACCTAACAGCCCAGAGCCTTTTTTTTGGCCAGGAGCTTGGCCAAACGGGTGTTAACGGTGTACCGAAGTTAGGGTCATTTGGTGTTTACTTAGTGAATGAGTCACGTATGTATTAACTCTCATTTAGGGTAGGAGGAGTGGAAAGGGATTAAAGGGAGGGAGGGAGAGAGATTGATGGAATGGGGGAGGAGGACAGAAGGGAGTGTGTGTGGGGGGGGGGGTAGTTGGTGATGGTGGGGGGGGGGGGGGCTGGGGATTGTTTATCCTGCAAGTCTTCAGGTGTTTACGTCGGGTGTTAGAATCCACGTCCTTCTGATCCTACTGTGAACCAACTTGAGCGTAGTTATCAATTGTCTGATGAGGTGTGTTTTTTTTTTCCGCGTTAGCCTGTGAGGTTTTGTATTGATACTATTTGTCAGTTGTCATGTAAGATTCATTATTTATACGATTTTTCCGTTAGCCTGTGAGGTTCAGTATTCATACGATTTGTCACTTCTCGGAGAATTCTATTATTCCTCCGTTTTTTAAGCTGTCAGAGAGATTTTGCAAACATCCGATTAGTCTCATTTGGGTGAGGTCCTTTATTCATCCAGTTTATCAATTCTCGGGCAGTTTCGGCATTTATTCGATTTGAAAGCTCTTCAAGAGTTACGGTGTTCGTCCACTTTGTCATTTCTCGGGGACGCTCGGTTTTCATCTGCTTTGTGAGTTCTCAAAGATGTTCGGTATTCATCAGATTTTTCAGTTCCAAAACAGAATCGGATTTCATCTGATTTTTTCAGTTCTCAAACAGGTTCGGTATTCATCCGATTTGCCAATTCTCAGAAACGTTTAGCATTCATCCGATTTGTCAATGCTCAGGGAGGTTCGGAATTCCTCCGGGCAGCTAAACTACCCACCGTTCCTTTAGTCTCCTGCTCCACTATATATCATGCAAATCTGCGTTAGGAACTTCGGAGTAAAAGGAATATAAAAGCTACTTACTTCTGCGACCTATTTAGTACTGATGATGTCTGTGGATCAGTCATCGGCGCAGCTCGTGTAATTATGAACATCTACATGCTGGGCAAAATGAATGTCTTTGTTGGCTACATGTCAGTGAGCAGTCATCAAAAGGTAATATCTGCTGAAGCTATTTACAAGCCACGGAATATGGTTGGAAAGCGGATCAAAAAGCAGACAGAACATTAAAAACCCGGATGTTGTGTATAGGTGCATGTAACTTTAATGTTCCGTGCTGTGTACGAGAACCAGCTGGCCAGGGGAATGGGTTACATGTGTTCTGGGAATGCGTGCATTGGTAGAAATTGAAACATCAGCGTCGGTATGTGTTTGAAAGAGGAAAATAAGGCTATTCAAGTCCGATGATTGCTAAATTGAGTTTTTAAACAAGGCGAACTATTTGTGATATGCTTTAAGTGAAAGAATGTGAAAACAAAAGAAAATCTAAAGTAAAGTTTCGCGGAAAGGAAACAGGAAATTGGAGGCAAAATAGATTCATTTATATGTTTGAATTCTGTTCTACATAGTGAACCTTATTAACCATAGGCTATATATTCGGTGTTTAGGTACAACTTTTTTAACAGTTTATCTGGAGATGCAGGGTTCAGGGTTGACCCGTATGTCTGTTGCTTGCACGGGCCTTCTTGGTCGAGGGTATTAGCGCGCTAGTGCATCGTAATGACCTCGGTGCCTTTCACCAATGTGTTAGCTGTGAGATAAATTCTAGCCTAGGCTGGCTTCCTTCTGGGTCCGTACGTAGTTCCTGAGGTCTGCCAGCAACCTTCGGATCGTCGTCGGTTTCCCCCGGGTTCTGCCCGGTTTGCTCCCACCATACTGTTGGCAACTGTTGTATAAGTGAAATAATCTTGAGTACGGCGTCAAAGACCAATCAGATAAATAAACATTGCTTGCAGTAAAACCCTCCCTGGCTTATTCCGAGAGAACATAATTCTCGCCGCACCAATGCGGCTCTTGCTTTATGAGGTCACTGGCTCGAGTGCAGATCTCGGGGACCCGGCTGCTTCTTTCGACTAGTTTCAGTTTCTCATGTACAAGGACGGTGGTTTCCCCAGAATTTTACCCTCATTTACGGCTGTCTTGTGAACGAAATATTCTTCGGTGCAACGTTTGACACATCGACGTGGGAGGATCCACCATCATCCTGCGGATGTCCGCGGATTTTCGACTTCGCTAGCTTTTGTGCCGACATAATGTTGGCCGTCGTGTTAAAAGTGAAATAATGTTGAGTGCGGCGTGGAACTCCAATCAAATAAGTAAATGTAAATAAAAAGTATTATGCACAAGCTGATAGGGCTCTCGTTTTTTAGCTTTATAATTAGAGTGCAAATGTTAAATTCAGTTAAAGGGAACTGAATGTGCTCTCTACGTAGCTTTTTCCAGACCTGTGTACTATACATATAATTGTGCAGTAGTTGCGCATTTGTCGGCGTGTCGCGACAGTCACGCGTTTGACCAGATAGGTCTTGGGATCGGATCCATCCTCGCCACGGTTTTAAGTCAGAAGGTTTCTCTTGTATCTGGAGAAGGGCGGTAATTTTCCCCTGGGAACTACAGTTTCCTCAACCCATAAACCTGACAGTTGCGTCATATAAGTTAAAAACGAAATAAATAAATAAATATTAAATGGTTTGACTTTATATATAGGTTGAAATATTAAATACACACATTTTTGGTTTAAAGCACACATTCTTTCAATTCAGATGGATGAAAGACCTGAATTCGCCGATTGTCCGTTTTTATCTCCCCTTCGGTCGAGAGCGCCTCCTAGTGGCAGATCCTGCCAGCATGAAACACATTCTCGTCACAAACAGCAAGAATTATGAGCGTGTTTCCCCCGGCTTGTATGTGTAAGTTTTTATTACTATTACTATTATTATTATTATTATTATTATTATTATTATTATTATTATTATTATTATTATTATTATTATTATTATTATTATTATTATTATTATTATTATCATTATCATTATTATTATTATTATTATTATTATTATTATTATTATTATTATTACCTTGGATCGCTCTCTTTAACAGTCATAAACCTTGGTACTGAAAGGAGAAACTTAGGTCAAACACAACATGAATGGGGAACCTTTCCTACAAAAAATAATTCGGGTCAAAGCTGTGCAGTTTATTGTTCATTCCTGCATTTACAATGACATTTTTTAGGCAAACTGATAACGTATTACACGTGCTGTGTAAGAAAACAATAATGAAGTCAGCTAGGGACCGAATCACCTTGGGGGAGATAAGGTTTCCTATTGTTTATGCAATGTAAACATTTTCCTTTGGCAAAACGAGATAGGAACTATCTGGAACTGGTGGCCCCCACTAGAGTGGGTCAGAGCGGATGTCAGCTGTATTCAGCTGAAGTCGAAAAAAGGGCACATGAAGATAATTTGATGGTAACAGTAAAGCAAAATTATCATTTAGATTAGATAGATGATATTGTTTTATTTGTTTGTTACCTTTCAGTTCTCTACAGAGGGTATGCAATGGCGGTCTGTTGGTGACTAAGGGAGAGGAACATCACGCTCAACGGCGTCTTTGTAACATTGCCTTCCGCAAAACTGTGCTGGCGTGTAAGTATTAGGAAATATATTTATTTATTTATTTACTTGATCAGTGTTTCACGCCGTACTCAAGAATGCTTCACTTATACAACGGCGGCTACCATTATGGTGGGAGTAAACCGGGCAGAGCCCGTGGGAAATCCACGACCATCCGCAGGTTCACCTTCCCACATACGGTGTAGGAAATATAGTAAAGCAGTGCTTTAGTAGCTGTTGATGTGCTCACATATTTATTTTACTTGGTTAGTGAATCCTTAGGACAGAATTCTAGTGCATGGGGAGGAATAATGTGTTCAACTGGTGCATTGTTTTTTTTTATTTGACTTGTATTCAACCAATGTTTGATTTATACGACACCAGTCTAAGGAACTGGTCCCTCAGCATACTTTGCCAACTCTCTGACAAAACTGCTAGCTTAAAGCCTGGCAACAAAACTACCCAGTGTTGGAATCGAGTCTGCGCCCATGCGACAATGCAGACCGAATTAGCCAGCGGTTGCTTTGATGGACGATTTAAGACAGTGAAATACCTACTCGCCGTAGTTATCCTATGTTGTGAAATGCCCATATCTTTGATACTGTGTAGAGGTTTATCAGAAGTGGCGTGTAGGTTTATGTGTATGTTAGAGGTCACGACTGAAATCACAAGATGAAAAGAAGAGAACCATGCAGACTGTTAAGTTCATCTATAACGTGCTCAGTAAACCGACAAATTTGCACATCCGCAATACATTTGTATCAGTGGTACACAGATTGCGTGTCACAGATACACATGTCATTGGGGATATATGACACCAACTCCATAAAATGTGTACTGCCGGGACACAAAATTATGAGGCGGTGCATTTTCCCACAGGAATGTGTACCAGTAGTTTTAGGGAGTATGGCCTAGACAGTTTTAACCCCATTGGGTCAATTTTAATTTGATATCAAGTCTTTCTTGTTCTGTGTTGTAAAGTGCAAATTTTATTATATGTCATGTTCCTTTCTCTTGCCATCACATAACACATAACTTATTTTTCAGCCATGGTTCCAACCTTTGAGAAACACGCCAAAAAATTAGCGAAGTTTTGGTTGGCGAAGCTGTCTGAAGCCCCCGGCAAGACGGTGGAGGTATCAGCTGAAAAAGATATCACCAGAATGGTGAGTGATTGATTGAGTGGGTGAATGGTATGTTGCACCATGATGGAGGTATCTCTGCTCTTAAGACCGAGCTCTGAGCTTGGTGGGCCATGTTCCCAGGTTATCGTGCACATTTACCGCTCAGAATCGTTACAATTACAAACCTGGAACTAAGAACTGTCGCCTGTGCTGTCCTCAAAGTGTCAAAGCTGTACGCGAGGGAAATGAATGTCCCCATATCTTAAAGTAATTTGTAATGCATATCACCTCATTTCGCGGGAATAATACAGACTACAACGTCGCAATTAATACAAATGTAACCGACAAAGCCACTAGGTAAACATCCGAACTTCGCTGGCCGCCATTTTAACCGTTTCTTTGTTGCTACGATGGAATCGGCCGCTTTTCCCTAACTCACGAGCTTTCTTTCTTTTCGCGATAGTTGTTGACTGTTCTTTCTGATTACTGTATAAAATAAAGAATAAAGTTAAGACTTACAAACAAGTGTTCCGTCGCCCTTTCAATGGTTTGAAACTTCTCTGTTTCAATACCCACGTTGCGCGAGTTCATTTTCTTTTTCCGAACGATGCCGAGTATTGCCGACTCATATCGAAAGGGCAGTCAGCGAGCTCTGGCTAGCTATTGATGCCCCAGGTACATGTGAAACAGTTCTGACCTGATGCTTTTTATTAATTACGAATACGTAGGATTGAATACGGCGTAAAGAACCAATGAAACAAATAAATAAATAAACGAATACGTAGGTGATAATAAGCCAGAAATATTCAGGAAATATGTTTTTGAAGCGTACAGCTGTGACATGTTGAGGGCAGCACACTCGAAAAAACCGAGTTCCACTGAATGCAAGAGTACAGATCTGTATTTCTAAAACATAAGGTGGGATGAATAAAGGACACCACAGATTTACTCAAGACCCTAGATGTTTTTAGGTACAGTTTTCCATGGTCTAGCGGACGCCCCTGACTTTCATTTCCCCACACCCAAGCAAATTGCCACATTGTCTGTCACATTTCATTTTTTGTTTGTCTTTGTCTTGAAGACTTTAGATATTATCTGCGAAACCGGGTTTGACTTTCCACTGAATAGCGTCTTGAATGAGACGGACGAAGAGGCCAAAAATGTGTCAGCGTTGTTGGGATCCTTCAGGAGAGAGTAAGTGTAATGGTCCTAGCGGCACGAAGAACCTTTACCGTCAAAGGCAATTCGGGTCAAAAGCTATGTAGTATATTCCCCATTCCTGCATTTACGATGACATCTTGTGAGCAAACTGATAAACTTTTACTGGTGTAATGCAGTGTAAGAGAACATGACATGAATGTAGAAAATAGTACATCCAAATATTTACAAATCTAACAATTGACAGAGAACGCCTATATGGACGTTAGATTACATTAAGACCAAGTATGAAGATCACTGGATTAAAAACCAAAAGTTTGTTTGTCCCCTGTTGTCAGTTGATAGCATTGAAAATATATTTTATAAAAAACGAAACAGAATTAGCTTTTACAGTTGAACAAAGTTCTGTTTTTTGTCAGCATTAAGAAAAGCCTCCCATTTTACCAAAACCTACCATTTGAGGAAAATCGCCGCTTCAGGAAGAACAAAGAAATGGTGGATCTTCTGGTGAAATCTGTCATGAAGAAAAAACGTACAGCTTTGCACACCTCCGACAAAGACAGTGAGTAATGTTAACAGTGTCAGGAGCTCAAACATAAGATCAATGAGGGAACTGACATTCATTCCAGTGTTCTCTGTTTCGGCAGCGGTTTTAAGTTAGGAGGTTTGTCAGGTACCTGTCGTAGGGCGGTGATTCCTTCGAGTATTCTATATTTTCCTCTACTGAAAAGGTATTGATTACCATTTAAAGTGAAAGTAAACAGACAGTAAGTCAGTGCAAAACACCAGCGGAAAGGTCATAGAAAACTCAAGAACTAGTATTTTTAACTGAAATACTTTACTGTATACAAAGTAAAGCGAAGTGTTGTGAGAATGGAAGAAAGTGGCGTTGGTGTTGAAGGGTGCTGTGGTGGTAAGGGGCGTGTAAAGTGTAACTTCTTAAACACTTACAGAGCTTTTAGAATAAAACCTTGACTCAGGTAAACTGACAAGAGGCCGGATTTCTTCGGTAACATGTTACCATTTGCCAACAATTTCACTGTGGTCGCTACCCTGGTTTTACATATTGATGTCGTTGTCGGTGTCTATATCTGTATCGATATCGATGTCGATATCGGTGTCGATACTGGTGTAGGTGTCGATGTTGGTGTTAACGATGGTGTTCGGATAGGCTTTTTTGTTAAGGTTAGCTGTCTGGTCAGCAGCAAGGTTTTACTTTTGAATGTACAATCCAGGCATTCCGGTTTTCTCCAACGATTAACATGACTGTCACCATGTAAGTGATTTTTTTTAGCACGGCGTTAAATTATAAATCGGGGGCCTCCATGGCTCAGTCGGTTAGCGCGCTATCGCAGCACAATGACCCGAAGCCTCCCACCAATGCGGTCGCAGTGAGTTCAAGACCAGCTCATGCTGGCTTCCTCTCTGGCCGTACGTGGGAAGGTCTGCCAGCAACCTTTGTATGGTCGTGTGTTTCCCCGGGCTCTGCCAGGTTTTGTCCCACCATAACGCTGGCCGCCGTCGTATAAGTGAAATATACTTGAGAACGGCGTAAAACACCAATCAAATAAATAAATAAATAAATAAATGTATAAATCAATCAAACATATAAATATGTAAATATATAAATCCATTTATACATTCCTTGTTGCCTTGTCAGATACCAGGGACCTCCTCACTAACCTGATGCTGGCTAGAGATGAAACTGGAGCATCGCTGGAAGAAAACGACATTCAAACACAAGTCATCAACTTTTTGTTGGCTGGCCATGAGGTATAAATTTACCAAATGTTTTAAAAGAAACCATGCATTGCTATTCTCGTCCTTTTCATCCTTGACCGTCGGTTTAGGGTGAATGACCTGTGAATGATACCTCTGAATGTATACGTGTTCGTCGGAAAACAATTTTTCACCATTCTAGGTAATATTAGGGTGTGTTGAATGTGACGTCTGTGGTGGAGACAACTTAAATGGCTTCAAATTATAATCCTTTTGTGGACGGGCTGTCACTGGCTGTCCAGTGTACATAGTGTTGTTGTGGGACATCTTCAATGGGAGACTCTGACGGGCTACACAAAAGGGTCCAAATCGTAGTAAAAAAACGCCTTGTTTCCTGCTGTGACGCAGCAGTGCTTGTGGGCTATCTAAGTGTTTTGTGAGCATACATACACCTAAATGTGTGACGTACTATGAGAAAGGACAAAAGAGCACACAGCTTTGGACCCCTTTGATAAAGGCGGTAAACAGATTTACGAGTTCCCCATTGGTATCCCTCGCAGATCTGACCGCTAGTCGTTTGTTTGAATACAGTTCTGCTGGGTTCGGCTCAGCTTTATTTACGTTTGTAGGCTCACAGTGTTTTCCAGCGGGTTTTGTCTGCTTTCCAGCGGGCTGAGTCTGGTTTCCAACGGACTGTGTCTGGTTTCCAAGGGGCTGTATCTGATTTCCATCGGCATGTGTCTGGTTTCCGTTGAGCTGTGTCTGGTTTCCAAAGGGCTGCCTCTAGTTTCCAACGGGCTGTGTCTGGCTTCCCGCAGGCTGTGTGTTGTTTCCACATGTTTCCAGTCAGATTTGTCTGTTCTCCACCACTCATAACTCAGACAGCTGATAGGAGAAACAAAGGAACCGAAACTGACATTCCTATTCCAGTCGTCAATCACAGCAGACGATCCGGAGTCAATAATCTCCAAGACCAGTTTCTAAAGCAGTGTTCAACACAAAACTGAGAAAGACATCTTTGTTGGAATTTAGTGCTTGGAAAAGTGCTGCTCTAACAAATAAGTTTCAAATTAAAACTTGCGGTGTTGCTTGACAAGTGTGTTTATTGTATTTTTTGTTTTGTCAGACGACGTCCACAGGGTTATCTTGGGTGCTGAAACAGCTGTCAGAGTTACCGGAAGTTCAGGAACGCCTGAGGAGAGAAGTTCGGAACTGTTGCCCTGACAACGACGACCAGGTGATGACAGCTGACATTCTGGACAAAATGCCCTACCTCAACTGCGTCATTCGAGAGACGCTGAGGTACGTATGTTGACATTGACCAGCAACTGCATGACGTAGGGCGTGAAATTGTCGCTCTTGTAAGAGAGGTAATTAAAGGATTTGAAAATTTATAAGAAGAAATTTTGATCCGTTGAATTCTCGTCAGAAACATTTGTTAGGTTTAAGATGAGGTACACGATTGGGGCGAAAATCACCAGTAGAATTCAGTTTTTTCTGTCTGTCTCTCTTTCTTTACTCCATGGCCAATAGAAATAAATGTTAAAACACTATGCCACATCAGCGGTTCCGTAGAAGACAACTTCACTTTCCTTGTTCCAGATTTTGCTTCAAGAATCGCCACAGGCAGTTAGGGGTTGTCTCCCTTGACGCCTAAACGGTTTTCATCTGCAGCAACGTGAATGAAGTAAAGTAAAATGACCATATGTACAGAAGAACAGACTGTTGAAATGGACAGATTTTTATAAGTATGGGCAGGAATTGGAAGAAATTACTTGTATTTCTCAGTCATGTCAGTTACAGCGTCCACCATGGTGACATGTCAGACAGCTGTGACCACTGATGAACGAAGGATTGTTGTAGTCCACATTCCCTTTGCCAATAATTTCGCCCTTTCAAATCCAGCTTTTGTTGATTTGTGGTTTTATGTCGGTATGTCAGGGCATTCTTTGTTGTCTCTAGGTTTCTACCCCCAGTGATCAGTATATGGAGGAAATCCTTGAAGGAGGACACCCTTTGCGGGTACAAGATTCCTGCGGGCACAACCATTGGTCTGCATGTCGGCACTATGATGAGGTTAGTATATGTTTGCATGTCGACACTATGATGAGGTTGGTATAAGTTTGCATGTCGACACTATGATGAGGTTGGTATAAGTCAACATGTGGGCAATGTGATGAGGTTGGTATAAGTCAACATGTCGGCAATGTGATGAGGTTGGTATAAGTCAACATGTGGGCAATATGAAGAGGTTGGTATAAGTCAACATGTGGGCAATATGATGAGGTTGGTATAAGTCAACATGTCGGCAATGTGATGAGGTTGGTATAAGTCAACATGTCGGCAATGTGATGAGGTTGGAATAAGTCAACATGTGGGCAATATGATGAGGTTGGTATAAGTCAACATGTCGGCAATATGATGAGGTTGGTATAAGTTTGCATGTCGACACTATGATGAGGTTGGTATAAGTCAACATGTGAGCAGTGTGATGAGGTTGGTATAAGTCAACATGTGGGCAATGTGATGAGGGTGGAATAAGTCAACATGTCGGCAATGTGATGAGGTTGGAATAAGTCAACATGTCGACAGTATGATGAGGTTGGAATAATTCTGCATGTTGGCACTATGATGAGATTAGTAGGTCTATTCGTCTGCATATCGACACTTTGATAAGTTTAGTATAAATAAGCATGTCGGCACTATGATGAGGTTAGCATCATCAAATCCTGTTTGGGTACAAAAGTCCTTGTTACACAACCATCAGTGCATAGAGGCACCATGATGAGCTTAGTGTAAGTATGCACGTCTGCACTAAGGTGTAAGTTTCACATGTGTGAAATACATAATCTTGAATGTCGGTAAATTAAAACTTTTCTATACTTTACGTCCAGACTACCACAGTTCTGGGATGACCCGGAAGTATTTAAACCTGAGCGTTTTCTTGGAGACAAGACCATAGACCCATACAGTTTCCTCCCCTTTGGTGCCGGCGCCCACATGTGCATTGGTCACCGCTTCGCTGTCCTGGAGATGTCGACCGTTTTGGCAACCCTGCTTCGCAGCTTGTGTTTTGAAGCCGTCGTCGGAGTGAGCTACAAGCGAAGTTCTGGGATCACCATGAAGCCAAGTCCACCGTTGGAACTGAAGATTGAAAAGATCTGACTGAATGGGACGTAACTTTAACTTGGACATTTTTGTGGGAGTGAAAGGGTGGGCTTGGGGTTGATCCTGCGCTTCTGATAGTGATGTTGCATATCCTAGACAGCTAAACATACATTGCATATGTGCAAAAGACTGATGCTGTGTTAAACAAAGATGTTTGACAGATTCCAAATAGCGTATAAGTCATATTGTGCAATGATGTTTTGTTATTTATTTATATGTATATTGCCAATATTGCCATGAAATTCACGCTTTTCATTTTCGATTTATGCATCCAGAAAAAATGGTAAAAGTTAACAAACGACATGTTTCGAATCAGAATGAAATGGTCTTTCAACAATGGTAGCCTTGTAGTTTCACTGCATTTTGCTATAGCCATTTACTAGTGAGGTTACAGCTTCTAATCCAGGTTAACTAGACAGTGGTTTTGGTCAAGAATTTTTTTCCAATACTTGGAATGAGGGATACCATTTTCCCTGAATCCAAATTGATAATAAGCAATATATATCGTAGATGCTGTGGAGTTGTAAGTGAGTAATCGTTACTTGTATACATAAAATACCTCGTTTTATTCGTGCTCTTTCTACGTGCAATGTTGTATTGTGTATGGTCACTTACATGTGCCTTGTACATGGTATCTTCCTTATTGTTACAGAATAGGAAACACTTTATGATCTAGTATGCAGTTGTTTTTTTTAAATGTATAGTTAAAACTGTGTAAAAAAAAAACACATGTACACTAGATTAATTCGAAAAGATAGCTCTTCCGTGAGCCTTGTTCTCAAGTTATCCCCCCATGTTTGTGCATTTAATCCTACATATAAATAGACCGAATGTGTAGGTCTTGCATCAAGGTACAGTTTCCTCGCCAGTGGTACACGCGATGCTGGTAATGTCGGACAATTGTCGCTTTGCACAATGTTACGTGTAACAGACGCCTTGGTAGGAATGTTTATCTATACTTCTTGCCACTGTTCTACACTGTGCTGGTCAGTTATCATATTTCCCTTATTGCATAATGTTGCCTCGTTGCATAATGTTGCGTGCAACAAATGCGTGTGAGTGAGAAAGTATTTGTATTCCTAGCCACTGCGATTAATACGAGTTCAAGCCCAGCTCACGCTGGCTTCCTCTCCAGTCGTACATAGGAAGGTCAGCCAGCAACATGCGGATGGTCGTGGGTTTCCACCGGTTTCCTCACACCATATTGGTGGCCGTTGTCGTAGAAGTGAATATTTCTGAAGTGCGGCGTAAATCACCAATCAAATAAATAGATATATGAATAAAAATTCTTGCAATTAGTAATTTTGAATTGATTATGCAAATGATGCAAATAACTCCTTGAGCTGAAGATATGGTCCGTATGTTGCTCCGTACTCTCCAACAACAAATGTGCCCTCCTCTGTGCTCGTTTCACGCTACTGCCACCGAAAGACAGTTGTGGTCTTCCCATCCCCCGAGACCCATATTAGAATCGCATTACGTAGTGCCGTCCCAGAACAAGGTAAATACAAGTGCTTCAATTGTCTTTTAAAATGTGCAGGTTTCAAGTTACGTCATTACGATAAAACAGTGATATCCAGGTGAATAATGCCGTCACCGCTTTAAGGCACAGTCATGACAGTAGGACTATTTACACGGCCGTCTTGGTGTGTAGGTAACGGTACCGGCAGTGTATGTTTATTTTTTTTTTCAGAATATTCAGTGAGATCCAACCCCACCCAAGAGTGGAATTCAGATCAGTCTAATCTAGTTTATTTAGTTAACCTATTTACCAACCCATGTTAATGGCTGTATGTTATAAAGCCGCAACCTCACGTTAGGAAGTGACTGTGTTATGCTATAACGTTGTATCTCAAAAGGTGGTCTCATTTCGGTCAAAATAAAAGGTTACGTATTAATTAAGTGTTTATTTTATGAAGTATGACAGAAGTATAAAGGAAGGTTAATGTGCAGGTTTGGCTTTTTTGACGTCAATTCCTGTCTCTGTATTTCAGATTGACATAGTTGAAGATTTCTGTAGAAAATATGAGTTAAACCCCAAGCACTCTCAGTCGAAAATTTGATTGTGCTGAATGAGATATACACTGAGTCTGGACAACGGAGCATGCGCTGTTGCGGAGTATATGATTCTACTTCGCATGCCATTCAGTGCCTAATCTGTGCCAAGTAGTTTGCTGATTCGCTGCATTGTTACTAGATCGAGTTTAATGGTTTAGCATGGCTATATCAGTGGAGTACTTATAGTACTGTATTTTTTTGGTATAATAAATTTGCCAAAGAGAGAAAACGTATCTGTCATTACTCGTTACACATGGGCGTATTTTATTTATGCAGTAAAGGCTTAAGATTTAACGTCTTATTTATTAATATTAATTAAACCGCCTCTGTGACCTAGTGGGTGGAGCGTCAGACCATGAGTCGCTTTCAGTTTCACATTTCAACGTATGTACAGTTAAGCTTCAGTGGAAGGTTCTGCCAAAAGACATCGGTTGCATTAAAGGTGAACTTTCCTGTTCGGTTCTATTTTTCACATTACTTAAATGAATAGTATGCCTGTGGTATAAAAAATGATGCAAACAAAAAATGCATCTGGGCAGTATTTTTACTTGTAGAAAATAAAAATATATTCAACACCAAAAATTCCGCGACGAAAATCGCACATCGCTTGTCTGCCCTTGAATGGCGCTAGTGCACAAAATATGCGTGACGTAATTATGACATTTCTACTTTTGAACTGGAAAGTTTTTAGCCTGTTAATGGTTACATAGCATGGCAATATTCCAGATTCGTCTCATGGAGCGATTATATGGGAAGGCATAAAAACTAATCCCATTGTAATTCGGTGTATGATTAGCACGGCTGATTGCTGCACAAAACGACATACCGCAACTATGACGTCGAGCACTATGGTACATGAAGGGCAGATAAGTGAGTTAAGAATACACGAAACTCTCTATCTAGCCTATCCGTCTTGAAAAAAATATAATTTTTTAAAAAATCTGGCGAATTTTATTCTTTAAATCATTTCGTCTCTGTGTTTCAGATACCTCAAGAATATACTGTGCCGATTTTGCGCGAAAAATTTGATCAACCGGAACAGTTCACATTTAAGCTCCCCAGCCCATCACTGTAGCTCCGTTCTTAGCGCCAAGCGATGGTGTATACGGATCGCCGATTTTAAACGCTGACGCATTATCAGATATGTGATTGTCCAGACATGCTTTTCCTTAGCACAGATATGTAGAAATATCGATCTTCCACGAGGTTGGTACATGGATATGTGAACCGGAGAAAAACGATATTAGCTTATCCATGTGTCAACCGAATAAAAAGTCGATAATTGTTTCATCATATACGCAGCATTATAATCATACAAATGGCAACTGAAAAGGAACGTGATCATTTTATCAAAAGCAGAAATGTCGCACAACTGCATACTATTTACTTGATTAGAACTAACGTTGTTCTGAGCAATATTTCACATACATGTACAAGGACGATCAACAACAAACTTAATCCAAGATAAGCGCAAAAAAAACAAGCCTGCAATCGTGTCGATTGCCCATTGCCACCTAGGTCTCGAGAACAGCTGAGGCGTGGGGAATCGTTCGTTCCAGAGCCAGTCTAACAAGAATGTCGAATTTCTCGTCACCATTATGTTTTGAGCAACCGTCACAGCGGGAATATCAAGGGATCCGTTCTTTCCTGAGTGTTTCAGGCTCGTTGTGATCACAGGCCGCTAACCACTGAGATCGCGTGTTCGAATGCACCTCTCGCTGTTTCCGTGGCTGCTTTCAAGTTTATAGCGAGTGAGTGAGTGCATGGGGGTTTAACGTCGTACTTAACAACTTTTCAACCATATGACGACGAGGAGTCCTTCTGGTGTATGCATATATATTGTGTCGTCCTTTGGCAAGGCGAGTCCATGCCTCCCAAGCGCTGCCGCCATAGGAACATCATGCCGAAGACACCAGACATGACATCCCACCCAGTCACATTGCACTGACAGCAGGTCGACCAGTCCTTTTTCCTTGCTCTAACCGTCCAATGCTCAGTGTCAACCGAGGAAGCAACAATTACCATATTTATAGCCTTTGAAATGACTCGATCTGGGCTTGAACCTGGATTTCCCGGCCCCATGGCAGACGCTCTAACCACACAGGTGGTACTTTAAGTTTCGATTTTTGTCAGGTAGATGTACAATTTCTACGGGTATTTCCTCCTGGCAATCCAGTTTCCTCCATCAATTTACCTGACAAACGTTAATTAAGTGAAGTGTTGTTCAATATGACGTTAAACACCAATCAATCAGATCAACAATCGATCAATCACTTGGTCCACCGCGACTAACAGCGTGTATATCAGTGGGCGTATTGAACAGAACTCCTCCCGCATTATCATCAGTCAGAGACCTGTTCTGTTCGCAGCAATTCACTTGAACCACCATGTAAAAAATGTAAGGTCACAAACTTTGTTCCGAGCACATTTTAAAAAATTTACCCAAGGCCCGAGGCTAAAAGAACATCATCGACAAGAAGAAGAAAAGGCTTAAAAGAAAAGACAACACCAGACCAAATGTATATATGTATCTATAAAAAGTCCTATTCATACTTCCAAAAACTTCATTTTTTATTTTTGTGATGTATGATAATCAAGATATCGCTGTCCAAAGTAAGGAAAAACGCCACCGATGAGAAATCGAACTAGCCGCCATGGTCTCAATTTTAACCAATCAAGGGCGAGATATTTCTACCACCTGAGACGGCATCTATTTCCGCTGTGACGTCACCTGTACCTAGTTCATCACTTTGCTATATAGAAGTAGTGTTAAACCAGCTGTTTTCCTTGTGATTACGAGACAATTCTGTCGATATACTGTAAAACCGTTTTCAATGAGAAAGTGGTAGTGGAATACGCCTGAGGTTATACTCCAAGGTCTCAACCAGGAGGCCGCAGTGCGTGGCCTTCGATTGTAATAATAAAGGGGACCGTACTTTACACACAAAGGAGTGTCTTGCTCCGAATATTGAAGAGCGTAGGGTACGGATGACGCGACATCGTGTTTCCGGTTTCTCCAAAAAGGCCTGGTAAAAATTCCATACTAAAAGGTGATTTTTAGAGTTCTAGAGTTACGTGATAAAAACAGGCCTATGCCCGTTTAGGTCTGTATGGGCCCCACTTTTGCAATAACTTTGGTTATATTTTTTGTTGCCTTTTCTTTTAGGCTTTGTAAAACACAGGTCATTGCCTTTATCGTATTGAGGAATGATGTACATGACACATGTGAGGTATGTATAATTTAATAAGGCTGAGTACTACATGAAAGAAACATGGCAATTCTTGTGCACAAAACATTTTTTCGTATTAAATACGACAGACTGGCATCAAATTCCGCAATTACATAAGAAATAATCAATAATGTATGACGTGTTTGAACGTATCACTGTCACTGGAGAATAGCAATGTATTTATATCATTAAAAAAGGCAAGTTAAGTGTTCCCAGTCTGACGATGCGTTCATGGTTTGTAACAGCGATTTAAAAATGAATAACAAGGTAATTAAATCATGAATTTCTTGAATTACAGGGTGGCCCATGGATGAAACCCGTTCAGCAAACCAATCTGGTGACCTAGCATAACTAAATTAATATGTTGTCTTTGTTTTCTTGCACTGCCTTCAAAACAGTTTTATAACTAAAAGGAATCCTTCGACTGATGTATATACGTTAAAAAAAATGAAAAATGAAATGGCTCAGTTACATGTATGAAAATTTTATAAGTAAACATTGCGCTCGGGAGATAAATATGATGCAAATATGTAAGAGCAATGCTTAACAAACTAAATCAGACATGACATATCCTAACGACAAGCATCAAGCATAAAGTAGCTCCTGTCAACACGTAGGCTTCTGCATAATCCTGACAGTGGCGACCAACAGACAATCTTGATCTCGGCATCGTGCGACGCCATGTCACGCGAGTGATCTTGATTAGGCTTACCACTAATGTTATTGCTATGATCTACAATCCACATTCGTCAACAAAAGTGCTTGAAGTGTCCCTTGGAGTCATGTCGTGAAATCTTTATATAAAAGGGAGCGCACCAAGTCTTGGTAGAAACAAAGGTTAAGATTGAGTTTTGCTTTTTTTTTGACTTCCTGATTCGTCACTGTGACCTCCGTTATTTCTTGAAAAGAGCGGGTCATGAGCTCTGAGGAGCATGAACCTGTACTATCCTTTTGAACAAAACAGAATATAGTCTCAGGCTTATAATCTTTTTTGCCCTTCCCGAAAATGTTGCCGAAAACAAAGGAAATGTTAAAAAGGGTACAAAGCCTGAAATATAACTAATGGTGGGAGAGTGTATTTTCTTTAAATCGTTTACCACCTTTTAGCGACGCCATAATCGGCACAAAAGACACATTTCTGGCGTATTTCACGTTGGCTTTTAGCTTTGACGCCAGCTTCACTATTTTCTGGAGTTCCTCCGGGTTTCTCTCAACACAGAGTTTGTCGAAGGCGGAGTGCAATTTCTGAATGTCCAGAGACAGTTTGTTGTATCGCTTAGCCACTGTGGCTGATGTCGCTTTTTTTCCAGGTCGAACCATCCAGGGACTCTCTGCGCGATTTTCACTGTCATGTGACTGTGGACGAGACTTGAAGTCTTCAACCTTAGTCAGGAACTGACCTACGCGACTTTTGATTTCTGCCGTGTTTTGCTTTTCGGTATTCAGGGCAGTTATGAACGGATTGTTTTTGGAAATGTCTTCTGTTTGTTCTGTCCGTTGAGATTCTCCCATTTCCTGTTGTTGAGAGTCAGTTTGCGTCATGAAAGTCACTGGTCCTTTACCTGAAGATTCAACCTTTGAAGGAGACTGCCAGGCATTCATTTCCTTGCGACTACTAACCATTGACGACGTGGACTGAGAAACAAAGGCATTAGACCTCCGAGCGAACGGAACATGCTCTTTCACAAGCGGCGTCTCTTCTGCCCCTTTTCCACGTATCCTTTGATTGGAGGATGAACTAGGTTGTGGCCATTGTCGACCGCCAGCCGTCGTACGGGGGCGCTGTTCCGGCACAACAGAGGCAAACGGTCGTCTGTTGTGTGAACTGCTTGTGGTGGGCCTGGCGTTTTTGCTCGATTTCGACATCCCTACTCTATTGCGCGCATGTCCGGTCGAATTACCCTTGACATTGTCCTGTCTCGTGCGGGAGGTGAGTGACCTTGGAAAAGAATCCCAATCGTCAGAATCAGAATCCTCATCGGATAGTTCGATTTCCAGTGGCTCTTGTAGCGTGGCTCTCGAACTGACCGGACTGTCTCGGTAGTACGTCCTTTTTGCAGCGTTTTCGAGAAGAATCTTTCGTCTCCGCTCTATCATACGTTTTTCAACGTGGAAGTGATTGATGGCGAACTGTCTCTCCACTTCACAGATTTCCTTCTCCTTGTCCCGCTTGGACTCGAGGCTTCTGTGTTTGTTTAGAAGCAGACCTGATCTCGTTGGATTCAACATCAGCTCGAAATTGAGAATGTGATCCTGATGAGTAAGGTCTTTTGTCTTGAGCATCAGTAACGACATGATTAGGTCAGATTTATTCCACCTATCTAGGGTATTTATAAATAGCCGATGTCACACAACAATGTACGAAGAAAAAAGACGCCTGTTTACACTATTGCTTTACACTGTCTGTGTTGTCCTACTTGACACTCACAAGCAGTGTGCGCAGTTTAAGCTGCGTTGAGTTTCCTCACTACACTCTCAGCTCTCTCCTTAAAAATTTGTCCACACAAAATTCGATGCTCGGTCAGAAACGGTTCATTTTCGTGAAAAACCTCGCTCCTTGTTTGCCTGGTATTCTTCACGAGTATGTATTTGCTATTTTCCTCTGTTCTTGTCACAACTTCTTCCGGATATTTAGACGACACACCTAAGCTGCACGACTAATGAAAATGTTGGTTGTACCGAGCATCGTCAACATTTTAAATGGTCTGAACCTTACTATTGATGCACTGATAAGGATAGGCTATCTTATAGTCGCTGACGAAAGATAAAGAGTTATCGGCTAGCCGGATGTCGTCAACGACGAGAAGCTACTCTGAAAGAAAACAAGTAAAGGACTGAGTAAGTGGTGTATGTCAATCTGCAAAAGGTAAATAGAAAAGGGTTAAACATCACAGTTCTCTTCTACAGATTCTTTGGAAATGTTCAAATGTGTATTAAGTTTCAAGCGAATTCTCTTGACAATGCATTACATGTGCCGGAGCCAAGTTTCTCAAAAGTATATTCACTTAGTCTAAATTTACTTAGTCTAAATTTATTTAGTCTAAATTTTAACTCCTACGTTTGGAGTAATAGGGTCGCTGTGAGTTCAAGTCCAGCTCATGCTGGCTTCCTCTCCAGCCGTACATGGAAAGATCTGCCAGCAACCTGCGGATTGTCGTGGGCTTCCCTCCAGTTTCCTTCCAGCATACTGCTGTTCGCTGTCGTGTAACTTAGGTTATAATCCCTAATAATCAGCTCGAGAGGCATTCTGTTTTTCTTTTCAGGTGGACTCAACGTACACCTGAATGCAAAATTCATATCAAGGTATTATAGGGAAACTGGCAATCTGCAAGGTTAACAAGGCTCGACACATCGTCATCTGTATATTTGTGTATCCACTAAACTGCACATTCAAAGAACCTGAAGATGTATCTCGGACACAAAGTCATCCCTATCTGTACGGTGGAGATGGCGTGCGAGGTCTTCAGCACTGTGTCTGCGTATAGTCGGAGTTACAGCCCGCACACGCATAGAAAGCGACAGACAGAGAGAAGACCGGACAAACAGATGGCCAGACAAATCGGTATGCCATAATATAACCCGCCTTAAATCCGGCAAGCACAATAAAACTTTAGAAATGTTACAGACGTTAGGTAAACTGACAGTTAGGTCTGCAAAACAGTTAGTGTTGCGCAGTTGAAAAATATCTTTCGTACATACGCGAATGCAACTCCTAATGACGGCAGACCACGTCATGTCCCGAAAAGTATCTGTAAGAAAGTCTTACCGAGTGTATCCAGGGCAAACTAATGGTGAGTTTAATATCTGGTACTCTATCTGGTAGACTAAATATATACACACACACAGGCCCACGCCTTAAGGTAGTTGTAAATTATATTTCAGTTTAAGTCTTATGGAAGACGGTAATGCACATGTTTTCTATACCTCTATACCCCATGGGTCTCTCGTCAATGGGATATAACATTTATTTTTGACTTAACTGTAATTCCACGATTATCCACTTGTTCCGTGAACGGCTCGGCAAGGCTATTAAGCGAAAGCTCTTGTCAAAATCGAAGGGCACGACGAATCCACAGAGGGAATATCCGTGTTGACCAGGCCTAAACATAGCAGACGCGCTATAAAACAGGTTGGACCAAAGTTGAATGGGTAATAAAACTGAGTTATGTAACTAGGGGCAATTAAGCGACCAACGCGGCGGAACAGCCATGGCGAGTGGAGGTATTCGAGGCATTAACTTGTCTTAACTATATATGTGAGTGGATTAGAAAAAGGTCCCTTGAATTTGAACCTATGAGAGGATGTAGGTTTTATTTATGATCCGAACTGATTTGTTAGAAGGAAACTGTAAGCCTGCAGCACGTGATGAGAATTTCATTTAAATACTTAAACCGACTAAAACTTCGCCGTGGGAGTTGCTGTTAATTGCACATGTATGTTCAGTCCAACCCTAGGGGGACGGCTTCAGCGCTGAGTTCGTTGCAAGTATAGGATTAACTTCATTGCCATGACCGCGTTTCCCAGATATTTCCATTCGATCATGTAATATATATATATATATATATATATATATATATCCCTTTTCTTTGTATAGTCCGTTTTCCGGGCAAGGGAGACAACCTAGAACTGTAATAACTCATATCGCACGACAGGGCCAATATACCGCTAGTATTACGTGTCCTGATTCACACTTTAGCACACTTTGCTAATATCGGTGCCCGCGGAGAACGTTACCTGAAGAACATTACCTGTCCTTAATAAACGTACGTTGTACTCATGCCTGTAAACGCGATGAACATTGTCTGCACAACGTTACCTGTACCTGCCTTATCCTACCTTATTACATTTATCCCGGTGCCCTGGAAGAACATTAACGTATTATATAGCCCTAACCTAAACACACCGTATCGCGACAGAAATATTTCCTGAAGAATCATTTTAAAATAGATGTTATCCTACTTTCTTCGAAAGTCCTACGTCGAAATATATTCTGTTCTGTTCTGCTGGAGTTTTTCAGAGGTCCACTGGTAAGGTCATGTGCTAGCATCATGTGATTTAGAATCACATAACGATTGCAAACGAAAACTTTGTGAACGCCGAAATTTCTAAACCACATTGGTTTTCCTCCGCCAGTACTACTAAAGGTACTTTAAAGCTGAGTTCTGAATTTTTTGTTGTCAGCTTTCAAAAATGATGCCCAGTTTTTGAGGCAAATATCAATTTGCAAATAGCGTGTGAGAGCCATCTCATTCTCGTCAATAGGAGTTCTCGCGTAACTGCGATTACCTGTACAATATTACCTTTTTTGGACCTGCCCACATTGTACTCATACACATACACGTGAAGAACATTACCCCTAGAAGATTACCTTTTTTGACCTGTCCACATTGTACTCTACCCATACACGTGAAGAACATTACCTGTAGAATATTATATTTTCTGACCTGCCCACACTGTTCTCATACCCATAAAGGACATTACTTTTAGAATATTACATTTTTGGACCTACCCACACTGTTCTCATAACGATACACGTGAAGAACATTATCTGTACACTATTACCTTTCTATGACCTGTCCACACAGTACTCATACATATACACGTGAAGAACATTACCTGTAGAATATTGTGTTTTTTGACCTGCCCATACTAGTATTTCCTCCTATATTATTTTCACACCCGCTTTTGATACTGGCGAGGGACACCGTTGAACAGGTGGGCAAGAGTACAGCACAATGATGCAGGAGCTTCTTGCCATGGCGATCGCTGTGAGTTCGAGTCCGACCATACCTGATTTATTTATTTATTTATTTGGTTTATGATTTATTTTTATTGGTGTTTTATACCGAACTCAAGAATATTTCACTTATACGATGGCGGCGAGCATTATGGTGGGAGGAAATCGGGCAGAGCCCTGGGGAAACCCATGAACATCCGCAGGTTGCTGACAGCCCTGCCCATGTGCGGCCGGAGAGGAAGCCAGGATGAACTGGACTTGAACTCACAGTGACCGCATTGGTGGTAGGTTTCCCGGGGAACTGCCCGGTTTCCTCCTACCACAATGTGGGTCGCCGTAGTATAAGTGAAATATTCTTGAGAACGGCGTAAAACATTAATCAAAGCAAATAAATAAAATACCATTACACTGGCTGGCCTACCTGTACCACCTAACTGTACGTGTACCAGTGTATACAATCTTGTCACAAATCAGCACAAACCATGCATACTCAAACTATCACTCAACTATTACACTGGCTGCCAAAGACCATGGAGACTTTTTTCTCGTACCAATACACTTAATATACTCTTTCAAACATCCTCTTTTGCTATGCAAATAAGATTGTCGTACAGTTCAACTTTCTCTGAATAAGGTAGAGTTTTACCTTAAGAAGTTTCTACATCACCACGATTTCCAGATTACCTCCGGTTACCCCGTCTGTAGAACGCCTACTACATAAGTTAAAGAGTAAATCAAACTCTATTAACGAAGGACACCAAAATCGAATAGGGATTTACATCAAGAAGTTCCTACGTCACCTGGTTTTCAAACCGCTCTGCCCGGTTTACTCCAGCTGTAAGCTTTACCCAATTTGCATTTTATATTTGTATCTATTCAGACGCTCGTCTAATAAATGCATCGGTGTATCAAAACTAACCTGATGTGTTCCAAATTACATCAAAACGGTCAATTGTATTTCTGAGCGGTAATAGATATGGTCGACCAATACGGGGTACTTCCGGATGGTCGTAGGATTCCCCTGGGTTCTGCCAGTTTTCCACCCATCACAGTACTGGCCGCCGTCGAAATGTTCTTGGTTGGGGAGTAAAACACCAAGATAAATAAAGAACTAACACCAAGATAAATAAAGAACTAGCACCAGGACGACTGTGGGCAGGAGAATGTCTGTTATAATCAAATTTACGGATACAATTAAGGCCCATAAAGTATTTCTTACCTGTTCACCTACTACCGGGACAATATTCCTCCATACACAATGCAGAACTTCCGAAATGGTAAGACCTTAAATCCAACACTCAGTCCTGTTCTAGTCGCTTGGCCGACGACGCCTGTTTGTATGTGGCGTCTGGTGTTAATCATGCAGGCGTCTGCCGCAGAAACGGGGCTAACAGCTTAGGGGATCGAGTTGTTTCACAGCTGCGCTCCCTGTGGAACTAAGATTTTGTTACGTGGGGTCAATACCGCAAAAACATCTGGGTAAAGGTAAGAAACGTTCAGGTGTGGTAATTAGCTGGTTGTTGATACCTTTGTGCTATATCTAATCAGGTGTGACTGTAGTCAAAAACACTCGACCCACATGAAGCACAACGAGTGCAGAATTAGCTACCCTCCCAACAATGATAATAAATAAAAAGCATTTGATTCGTCCACTTACAATGGGCCCACTGAGAAATTAACCCTAGCAATGTATCACAATAGGCGAGTCACAGCTGTAAGATAATCCTGTATAAATAGCTTTACTTTATACGAAGTTATTAGCAATAAATGCATGAGGCATATCCACATTCAGTCCCTACATGTTCCTCCGCCTGGAAGGCTATTTTTTGAGGCTCTAGCATATAACAGAATATGTAGTTCTGTTATTTGTGCGTTGGTAGCACTAATGTTTATATGTATGTATGTACATATGCTTTGCTTTTACGTCGTACCCAACAGTTAATCAGAACTCACACTATATATATATATACATATATATATATATATATATCAATATATATACATATATATCAATATATATATATATATATATATAAATATATATATATATATATCAATATATATCTATCTATCTATCTATCTATCTATATATATATATATATATATATATAGTGTGTGTGTGTGTGTGTGTGTGTGTGTGTGTGTGTGTTCTTGTAGTAGGGTGAGTCTAGGCCGCCAGAATCCTGCCTCCACGGGAGCATCATGTCGAAGACACCAGTCATGACTTTATTCTCGTACCAATACACTTAATATACTCGTTCAAACATCCTCTTTTGCTATGCAAATAAGATTGTCGTACAGTTCAACTTTCTCTAAATAAGGTAGAGTTTTGCCTTAAGAAGTTTCTACATCACCACGTTTTCCAGATTACCTCCGGTTACCCCATCTGTAGAACGCCTACATATATACACACGACATACATACAGCCCAACCAGTCATATTATACTGACACCTGGTCGACCTGTCCGGTTCCCTTGTTCTACCCTCTCTGAGCCGAGCGACAAACAAGGCAGCAACAAATACCATTTTTTAGTCTTTGATATGACCTGACCGGGATTGATCTCGGATCAGGTGTCAAGACAGACGCCCAAACCATTAGGCCACAGAGGCGATTATGGGACACTACATCGTCGTTGGCCCCGTTAAGTCTTTTTGTCTTACATGAAGCTCGTGGAACAGTTTACCAATTACATGTCAAAGTTCGGTGGTTCTTTCCTGGCACTCTGCTCTCCTTTTCAAACCTAGCTGAAGCGTTGTCCAGTGAGTGAACGTCGATATGGATTGCACATCTTTACGTCATAGGTGGGAAAGTTCTTCTCTAGCATGTCAAGTCTGTGGTTTTCAAAGGTCACGTCCATTCCATCCAGCCGTAAAACTGATTTCCGTGGCAAATGTAAAATGTCTTACACAAAGGGGACCAGAATTATGATGGAAGGAAGGGAGTAAAGCCTGGGCAGGCGGGGGGGGGGGAACTTCACAACCATCCGCCGTTTGCCGGCAGAACCCACGTACGACCGCTGAGGAAGGCAACCTGAACTGGACTTGAACGCACAGCCACCACAGTGATGAAAGGATCCTGAATTATGGTACTGCACTAGGACGCTAAGAACTCGGCCACACAAGATCCATACAAGACAGAGGAAACCATCCCACGAGGCTGAACTATAACTCGAGGGATTAAGGACCATAAGCACACAGAGAGATAACCTAGCACTGAATGCCGTGGAGCTGAACACGTGTTTCCACATCTTTATTACAATCAAGGAAGAAAGCAGTACACAATTCTGTTTGTACATCGCTTTAAACAATGGCACAGTGTTACTTTGTTACATTCAGTTGAATTATTTCAAAATGCGCCTACTTTATGCAAGTTGTTCATTAAACAACACCCCTCAGTAAATCATACCTGTATAACAGACAGGTAATAGATTATAACAGTTACACAGAACTCCGACCTGCATACATATATATATATATATATATATATACTATGCATTATCACTAGAACTGTTGTAAGACATTACTCATTACTTGCCCCCCCCCCAAAAAAAAAACAAATTGTAAATTACCTACACACGTGTGTTATGTAGGCCTAATGTATAATTCGAATTGTGTAATGCCTAATGAAAGATTAACAAGTCGTAACTACTGCTGTACTAATTGAACTAGAATAATTGGTAGTATACTACTAATTACCAAGTCTAAGTGTATGAGTAACTTATTTATGGCGACTGAAAATATGTCATAGAACTGAACCTTTATTATTTCTTCAAACACAAGTCATCACATTTTTCAAAACATATCCATGTTTTTGTTTTGTTTTTTTTAATTTACTACACATCGTATATAGTGTTCCAAACTGAAAACTATATTTTGATTTTATTTATTTATTTCATTGGTGTTCAACACCGTACTCAAGAAAATTTCACTTATGCGATGGCGGCCAGCATTATGGAGGGAGAAAACCTGGCAGAGCCCGGAAAAAACCCACGGCCATCTGCAGGTTGCTGGCAGACCTTTCCACATAAAGCCGAAAACTATATTTTTAACCTCGTTTTAAAAAAAAATATATCACATAAACATATATTCACGTTCACATAAACGTATATAACTGGCAAGATCCTGGAACTATCACAGTGTGAGTTACAAAAATATACAGTTCACTGTCGTACAGGTGACCATGCAGTAAACTTAACAATCTGGCATTTGTGAAGGGCGTGCAGCACTTAGTGCTATCACGGGCTATGTCCCGCAAAATTGTCGTAAGTTAAATATTTCCATACTTCAATGAGAATACATGTCTTTGACATGTGGCCACTAGCAGTTAGCTTAAGTCAAGTTTATCTAAGTCTGGTTTTTGCTACAAGACCCTGTTCGAAGCTAAACCGTCCTCAGATTGTCTCCGTTTGTTGTTTCGCGGTGTATAATAAATCGCTTTCTGTTACGTTCACGTTCGATTTTTGAAAGTAGGGAGTTTAGAAATTGCTTATGGTGTTTATATTGAGTTACCCTCAAAATTTCTGCCGTGGACTACATTCTTGTTTCCAGTTATTGCTTCTTCTTTTTGTCCCATCGTGTCTTCTAGTTTTTATACCCTGATGTGATCCGACTGCAAAACGCGAAGTGCAGAACAATAGTTTTAAAACCGTGGGAATTCGGCTTTGTTTACGTCTTGTTACTTTTTAATACAATGGCCAAGATCCAGTTGCATAAAATTACCGCAGGTAGGCTGGTGGTAACTACCATGGTAAAGCATTTTAATGTCCGATTGCTGTGGTAGCTATAAGCAACTTGTCCAACTACAACTCTGAGGACTTAGTCCATTATTCGTACATTGCCTGTTGCTTGTCTCACGTGCATGCGTTGCTTGGATCTGAATCAAGAACATGCCACTACATACATTACATCATGTGCGTTAACACTGACTGCTCACGTACATAATTTATCTGAACTTTGTTTATTTAAATGATGAAAGGCGTTTATCGTCTTTACGGAATCTCATAAATGGAAATCCTAAGCTCATTTAATTATGACAAATTTGGAGACAGGGGCAGGACGCCGTGAATAAGTTTTGAACGGAAAATCGAAATGTTTCATCTTGAACAACTTTTTTGAAGCCCCTAAAATCTTCAACGCCGCCATAGAACAACATAATCATGTAGTGATTAAGCAGGCTCAGACAAATCAAGACTTCATCCAAATCGGGGTATTCGTTCCCGCTTACGGCAGACCATCGCACAAGAGGCTTCAGTCCAAAGTGCCGCCACATTCTTCGGCAAAGTATATAACCTCTGCTGTCCTTACAAATGTGACTGGACCAGTAAGATGTAAATAACAATGCGAACAAAAGTCAAATCCTCCCCTCCCCTAAAAACATGATATTTTGGCCACATTGAATCCTCAAAGACTTCTCAAAGTTTTTCCGAGGGACCTGATTTTCAACTTCAGTTGCCTTTCGCTTTATATTGTATATTTCGCAGCATACAGTAATCGGGAATTTTCACCGTAGCCTTTCAACAAATAATTTTGTAGCATTCAACATGCCTTACTAGGCACTAGCTGCAGCAGAATTATGAAATATTGCATTTTAACTTCATAGACATTTAATGTAAGAAATAAGTTTTGCATGTCAAATCTGATATTATTACATTAATACCCATCTAACGTAAGCAACAGCACTAACGCAACAAAACTTCATTTAATCATTCGGGTATGCCATTTATTGAATTACTTTTAATTAAAATCGTTCTCAGGTGTATTTAATTCGAAAGACGGCTGCCAGGTTCACGCGTAGCTAGAGGAAACCCTACAGAGAGACCAGTTTCCTTTTGCTAGGTGCCTGATTAGACTTGGTCATAATGACATTAGACACAGGAGGTGTTAAACCAGAAATTTACGGGAATGGGGTTTTGATTAATGTATGATTACAGAAAAAATATTTTCTGATGACTAACTATAAACAAGTGAGATTAATTATAACCTTAGATATACCCTGCAATAAATATTTTGCCAAGAATGTCAACTACGGTATAAATACCTCCAGATATATATTATAGGGCAGAATTATCATCCATAAACATGACATCAATTATCACCGATTAGTAATTAATGCAAAGGTGATTAATTTTCAATTACGGGCTGGACTTTTTTTAAATGCGGTTAAGAACTCTGTGCACAGTGCCTCATGTGTGCTTTACCAAGAAAGCGCAATACAACAATCCAGACTGCTACAAGATATGGAGTAAATTATACTTGTTATAACGCTGTAGTGTCTTGGCAATTCTACGAATTTATGACGTGAGACTTTAAAAATTATACTAATCCCCCTAGATCATCTTACAGATTGATGGGACATAAATTGAGTTAAAATTTTATAAGTATGTAAATTTAATAAGACTCCTTTCCAAAAGGCTTCCAAAAGGTAATAAAAATTGCAAGCAATGTATTCCTAAACTGGCAAAGAAAAAAGTGTTAGATGACGAAAGGAATACGTTTGAAACATCAACACCTACAAATCATTTACTTCGTCAAATTATACAATGTACTCTCACACTTTAAAGGGTCTTCAAGTTGAAAATATGAAGGAAATCCATAAATTTCAGATGTACCCGTCGTGATATAGATCGCGGAGGCTGGTTGGATGAGCATTGGTAAAGTGATGACGTGGCTCATGGAATGTCGTGTCGTCACCATCAACGTCATAGATCGAGCTGTATAGCGATAGGTTGAGACTGGGCGCCGCGTACAGTTTATCGCCCATTGTTTCCGATCCCTGAGAGAAGGATTTTTCAGTCAGGCGAAGACTAATGAAGTCCCACAAAGTCTTGTAACAGAATCTGTACTGCTCCTAGAAAACAACACAGAAAATAAAGTGAATGTAATGTGCCAATAATCACATATTTTTATGACTGCAAATAGGTGTCTGGCATTTTTGGAAACACCCCTTTGGAAAAATTCGTATGAAAATGTTGTCCTTGTTATTTAGTGCTCTTGAAGCATACCACTTTCACCAAAGCGGTGTTTTTAAAAATGTCAGGCATCTCTTGGCATGCTGGTATTTATATTAAAATATTATTACATTATTATAAAATATGTATTACATATTAAAAACAGCTAAGAATCATACGAATTCTTACTTTAAAAGATACATTTGCTCCAAAGCCTATAACCTCCGTCCGAGCACCGTATGTGGCAAGGCCCGCCAGCAACCTGCGTATGCTCGCGAGTTTTCCCCTGGCTAAGCCCGGTTTCCTCCGACCACAATGTTAGCTGTAAGTTAAATATTCTTACGTACGGCGTAAAACACCAATGAAATAAATGAAGTAATAAAATATGTATCTTTGTTTCTTACCAACTGGTCCACTATTTGAGGTCGTCTACGCTTCAGGTGTTTTATCGTATGATACACATCAACTCTTCCCTCATGGAGCACTTTGCTGCAGATGACGGACACAGCGCAGAAGAGGCCGGATTGAGTAGCACCATCGCTGCAATGAACAAGGACTGGTGTTGTGTCGCCGGAAGAGAACCTCTGCCAGTCGTCCACGAGGTCGATAAGGTCCAGCAGGACTGTTTTGGAGGATGGCACAAAGGCGGGGCCCGTCCAAGAATGGAGCTGAAAGAGGCGGACCTCTCTCGGTTGGGCACGGGGAATCTGTAAATTATGCACCCTCAGCGTAGAAATAATAATCTGACCATCGTCACCTTCTGCTCGAGATTCAGTGTTTTCAATAACGTAAGGACTCGTCTCAATGTTTGGGTGATCGTCATCCGGCCAATACTGCGCATGTCCCGGGTCCGTCTTCCGTTCTTCCATGATGACGATTGTAGTGACTTTGTAGTCGTATACCAGCTTCCAGAAATCTAGCACTGTGGAAGGCAAAGGAGTTTGTGTGAGGATGAACTGGTTCTTCCTCGTGTGACTATCCAGGAAGACTGCGTTAATGTAGTCCGTTCTCTCTGGGCCACCTAGTGTGTTTATAATGGCACGGTAGGCATTCGGCGGCACTAAGTCCGGGTAGCGGTTCTTGTTTATATTGACAGAAAGCAAAGCCGTACTGCATTCCTCTTTCTTTAATTTCGGAGTGAACTCTTGCAAAGATAAAAACTGGTCCTTCAAATACGTATGTCCTGTTTTATGATTCTTCTTGATCATGTTCCTGTATTTCTCCTTCAAATCCTCACCTACGCTGACATCTCCGATCACAACGGCTTCGAACAGCGCATCGTAGATGAAGGCGTACTGACGAATCGTCCGTACCATGGACACCCTACAATCTCGCATTGTTTTCACGAAGTGGAAGACGTTCACGTCGTTTTCCGCTTTGTACTGCCTCAGCAATGCATCTAGAGCGATGAAACAGCCCGTGCGTCCGACACCTGTCCCACAGTGGACGAGAACAGGGCTGTCTGGGGGCGTCACGGCCTTGACCTTGTCAAGGAGCTCTAGGATCGGAATGGTGTCTTTGGGCACGCCGTGCTCCGGCCACGACGTGTAGTCAAACATTGTCACCGAGTGAATACCTTTCTCCTCGCGCCCTTTCAGGCTGATGACTCGTACCACGTAATCGGGGAATGTCTGAACCTCTTCCATCTGCAGGATGAAATTCCCAAAGGTTACAACGGCTTGCACATCGGGCCAGTACTGAGTGCATTTGATAAACTGTTCCTCTTCAACTTTGGTGATCATCACTACCGTTGGTAATTTGAGCTGATAGATCATTCTGTAAAAGTCTAAGACTGTTTCTTCGTTAAACGGACTCATGGCAGCGATGTAAGCATCCCTTCGCTTGTATCCACCGATGTAATTAGCATTGATGTAGTCGTTGTCAGAATGCTCATCGGGCTTTAACACCACTCGGCTGTGGTCGAATGCCAAGAGATGATCGAATCGGTTTCGGTGCTGGTTTCGACGTTTGTTTGCCACGGTACAAGGTCGCTTTTTATGAGGAAGACTGTAGAACTCTTTATGCAAGGAAATAAAAGGTTTGTTGCTGGGTTTGCCTGTGGTAGCTTGCGTCATGGGGTGATCTTGCGGGAAGACGCCACGATTCCTTTGAACATACTGAAGTCCAGCCACAACGTGTCGTCGCTGAGTAAACGACTGCGTTTTGCTCCAGTACTTCAACAAGTCATCGTCTTCGTTCAGGAAAAGGTTGACCTTGTCTGTATCTTTGTTGTATGCAGTCGATGGATAATACTTGCTCGTCTTGTTTTGAATATATCGGTATAAAAAGAAAAGAAGGAGAGCCAAAAGTATTAATAGCAGGATTATCCCCAAAACAATACCAACAATCCGCCCTATGTCGTCTCCGATTACCGGCTGTACAACGACTCGTGTACCGGTTGTCACTGGCTCCGGTACACGTGAGAAGGCTGAGCGATTCAGACCCGCCAATTCACTTATAACTACATACAAAATGTCGTACACCTTAGCAGACTGCAACTCGGAGTTCTTGTAGCCGCCATAGTTCCTATTGTCCCCGACCACAAACAAAGTATTCTTCGCAATGGCTTTGGAGCCAAATTCTGCTGCCACGTACCCGGGCAAATCCAATCCACCTTGCTCAGCTCGTCTTCGCCTTTTACCTTCGAACTCATCAACAACCAGGCGGTATGCGGAAACTGGACCCCTGGTGACCACCGCAGGGTCAAGTTGCAGAGTGATTGTTGTCGCATTGACGCTCAAGACCTTTGGCCTCGGTGGTGCTTCTGGAATACCCTGGAGTGTCCAGCCAGCAAGTGCTGCTGACGCCGTACCGAATCCAGCCTCTGTGCTCGCCCTAACATCAAACGTGTAATAGGTAGCCTCTTGCAAACCGCAAATGACTCTTGACAGGACGTCTGCGTTCACTGAAACCCGGACTGTGGTAGAATTCAGTCCCCGTGCATGGTGAGTGAAAATCTGCTTGTAGGAAATCTGGAGAAAAAGAAACATGACAATATTAATCGTTATTTCACATAACAAGGAAATAAAGTTTCATTTGATTTAATTGTCATTCACGTTTACACAAAACGATAAGATGGGTAAAACCAAGGCATTGGAGATAATGCAGTACGCCCCATATATCACTTATTTTTCTCCTTCAATAAAAACCTAAATATGTGTGTGATTAGTCAGTAAAGTCTTACTCAAAAACTGCAGACTCCACGTTTATTGGTGGAGTGCCCGCCACAAACTAAAATGTCACGAGCCATGACGCGTATAGTTAATTACACCAACAATCTCAAGTATTACAAAATATGGTGCGACGGAAGACAGATACCAGGTAACAATATAGAACAAATAAATGCAATGAATTAAAGAAAAGCTTCCAGGAATAAACAAAACAATTTCAAATGAAGACAAAAAGATGTTATAAGCTGATTCCGTAATATAGACTCGTTTGACTTTAGTCAAGATTTCAAATTTTGATTAAAAAGATCGAGCAGAAGATCCCTTTGTTCTGCCTCAAACTGGAATTACGTTTATTACCAGATCTTCAGGTAACCTGTGTTTGAATGGAAAGATTAAAGCTTAGTAGTTCAATAGTTACATCTTCATTTCAAATAAGTGAACCATACTTCACTTTAAAAATTAAACAAAAACAAGAATTCCATGGTATATATAACGGATTCATAATACGTGTTTCTTCAGTATAGGTATTGGCTATTAGATTTTTATAATAGTAGCGTTGAAAACATTTAGGTGGTTATCTTAAAAAAGGATCGCTACTACGTTGAGACCGCGACTATAACATATTACATAGCCATCTCGCATGCCCGTATAAGGGGCTCCAGCGAAGAAGCACATGGTATGCTTGATTCTCTGACATTTGAGCTCTAACGTCTATAATATGATTGGTCAAATGTGGACGCAAATGGAGAGGGTATCCCACGAAATGTACGACCTAACTGTTCTATTTGCTTTGGCCTCTCTTACTTTACAGCATGCTAGTATAAAGTTTTCAAGAATCCGAAGCATATAAATCAATAGGGGAGTTTCGAGATCGAACTCTTTCATGGCTAAATGTAAGAAAAGCCCTACTGTACCGTGTGACCTGTCAGAAGTGTTACGCCACTATTTCGGATTACATTTACTATAACATGGGCGTCTAGGAAGAGTTTGAAAAAATAGTTTCTTAAACTAGGCGTACGACAAAGAAAACTGAGGAGCTGAAAGATTTTTAATTTAAGAAGCTCCAGATTGATGGAAACAATCAAACGTACAATTGTCGTTTGTACCTCCCTAACTCGGCAAGACAGATGATCGTAAATTAAAATCAACAAAACGTTTTTGACAATTCACATGACACAGTTGAACTCTTTTTATCTTCTAAGACAATAGATTTCGAACTCGAAACTCCCCTATTGAAATTTACATGTATACGTTTATGAGCTGGAAAGTGGCCAGCACTAAAATAACGAGGAAAATATCGCCAGGATGAGCACAAAAATCAATCGCCTAGCGACACGTCGACCTTCATCGTATGCGACAGGCCTAAAGACCATAAATGAAATTTTGGTTTGCAATGCTGGCTAAGCCTGTTTGGCGATTTATCCCTTGGATACCTGGTAAGTGCCAAGAATTCCGTTTTTCTCTCTGGGTTCCGTCCAGTCAAACTGAATACACGTCTCATTACGCCCTTGTTGACTCAAGTCCGTAGGAGGTCCGGGTGCAGCCTGCAAGGAACTGACTGTCACGCTCTCACTGTAATTCCCCCATCCGGCTACTGTCGCAGCTCTGACCTGCAACAACATCAACATCACTCACCAGAATGTTTGGGTAATTACGTTTCAAAGCAGTCTTTAAACGACAAGAAAACATAAAATCCATGTCAACATCATATCAAAGAGCGTGAAAATTTATTTGCAGATATTTATTTCCCTTTTCTCTCTTTCAGGAGAAAAGAGTATTTGAAAATATTTTTGTATGGTGATTATTCGGGACCACTCTTAGTACACATTGTTATTGTGCAATAATGTTACACAAGACGACGTTACACATGTTTAATAAACATATTTGACTAGAATTTGGTTTTTTCATCGAACAAATCAGTTCAACTTGGACTTAGATTATGTTTATATTTCTAATATATTCATAAATATTATCATAGATCATATTAAATACATATGTTTGAATATTAGCAACTAATATACATTCAAATACATTTATTAACCAAGACGACGTTACACATGTTTAATAAACATATTTGACTAGAATTTGGTTTTTTCATCGAACAAATCAGTTCAACTTGGACTTAGATTATGTTTATATTTCTAATATATTCATAAATATTATCATAGATCATATTAAATACATATGTTTGAATATTAGCAACTAATATACATTCAAATACATTTATTAACCATGCATCACACCGTTAGTAAGATTCTGATATCGTTTTTCTTTATGTTTTCTTCTCTTTTAACAACGGAGCATAGGGTTCTCCAGTCATCTGCAAGGGGAAGCAACTCATACAACAGCCGTATCCTCTACCCGCGTGAATGACTATACCAGTGATTTCAATGACATAAAATGTCACTATGAATAGCTGGCACCGTTTCTGAAGTAAGGTGAAGGACTACTGTTTTATAAAGTTTATTGTGTTTTGAAGACGGCCAGAGAACCCCATTCCTCGAACTTTTTCACTGCTTCACATTCTTCCTATTCAATATCATAGTTTATCTTCACTACCCATTACGCTGGGTTTCACTCTAAATCTTTATAGTCACTCGCAAAGGCAAGATATTGTAGTCAAAACCATGGAAGCGCGTTAAGACCATCATCGTACCATCGTTTCATAACAGTACGACTCGATGAAATGATGACACAACACGATAAGACGTCAGCCTGACGCGATGGGACGATGACACGATGTAATTGTGCCGTGACACGATGTTCCATTGCGTTGTATTCTATTTCATCGAGTTGTAACATCATCGTCCCATCGCTTCGTGTCATTGTGTCGTCGCATCGTGCCATCATCGGGCGATACTACGATGGAACGAGTATGGTCGTTACCGGCTTTCATGGCAAACCGATACCCGAAAATTTACTCAGTTAAAAAAATATTTTCTGTCTGAGAAAAATGTAAACTAGGTAATCTGAGCAGACAGGAGAAGCCTGTCTAGTATCAGCCCCTTTAAAATATGCCCAGGCTCCGTGTCTAAACTATGCTAAGTCATCTTGAATTGGTTGTAATATCTTAAATGACATCTTAAATGGCAATATATAACTCTGGCAACCCCTTTGATCTGCATTCACACATTTGTCTTCATAAAGCCTCACGTACAACAGATTGGATCAACTTGGCGAATGCAACTAATGTAACTACACTTCACCCGATTCGCAATTAACTGATGACGTTTACGAGCGGCCATGTTCGTTCTGACAAAAAATTTCATGGTCCAGCGCACATAGAACGGCATGCACTCTCCAGGACCGACTTGAACAAGGCCTTCTTAACGGTAGGAGCACGTAATGGCGACGTAATGTTTACAGTGCTGGTTGTCATGGTAGTCACGCGCGTGCAACCTACATAACCGCGTGGAAGACCACGGAGCTCTTTTTTAAAGAACCAATATGGTCGCGAGCAAAAGTCATATATACTTTTCCAGTTTATTGAACTTCTCAAGGAGGTACGAGTATGATTACAAAATCCAAACGTGCATGTCAACAGAGCATACCGTGTGTATCTATACTTGTTTCAAAATTTGGAATCTCCGAGATGAAGAGTAATATATCTGTTGACACATTAGCTGTACTACATACCCTGATGGAGTATGACGTAAATGGCGTAAGTTCTGTCAGTGTGGCTTGTTTCTCCAGACTCGGCAATGTCACCTCGGATTCAAATCCGCTTTTGGTAGTGTAAGATATTCCGTATTTTGTAATCAAACCATTGGATGGTATTGGCTCGAACCAAGTGATTTTAATGGTGTTCTTCGTCGACAGCGTGGAGTTGACGATTGGAGATGCTGGAACTAAATACAAAGAACAAATGAATGGAAATCACTCATTCATAATTAGACTGAAGCAGCTAAAAGTGTATTTAAAAAGTTGTGTTTTGTTATTTAAGTTTTTACATGTGTCCACTGGTGATAAATGCAAAATCGAGAGCAATGGTCAACTAATTTACTAAATATTTTACCTACACTACTACATGTATATAAGCTTATGTATTACTTATAGTATTTGCTTTCCTATTGACAACAAACATGGTGGCAGAAACATAGATGGACGTCAAAACATTCAAATAATTTATAAAAAGAAAAAAACCTATGACAGAATCAACGGTAAATTTTCCACCTATAAAAAGTCATTATCAAAGATATACTGTCCTGCCAAGAATAGATGAACGCGGCTTACCGTCCTGCGCAGTCCTGAACGTCACCTCCGCCCCATAATTGCCTGCCCCAACTTTGTTGACGTAGCGGATCCTCACGGAATATTCAGTATATGGCTGTAAACCCGAGATGGTTACCTCTGTCGAATCTGCCAAAACCACCCATTCCATCGAGTCGTTTCCTAATGGTTGTACCTGAATCTCAAAATGTGATAATACTCCTCCACGCTCGATACATTCCAGATTGTTCCAGGTAATGGATAAACTTCCTGGATTTGCCGATTGTAGCTGAATGTTTGAAGGATTTATGACACCAGAGGGAGCTGTAAATGAGATAGGGTGTACATGAAGAGCAAGAAAGAAGTCTAATAACAGATATGTGCAGAATCATTGTATTCATGATGCACGTGACGATCGCCAGTGAGGTGGCCCAAGGCCAATGGTATACTCCGGGCACAGCGGTTTTCCTCCGGCCAAAAATCTGACCACCATATACAGAAATGATAACTTTAGGAATATTACGTTTTAACAAAATTGTGAAAAATATGGTGCTGCTGTATTCCAACAATACAATCAGCCCGTTCTGAACCAGAGGGAACGTGTGTAGTATTTACAAGCCTTCATTTAAGATATGAATGTTGAAAATTTGTTCACTGTCACTCATGTGACATGTACAGGCATCTTAGTGTGAGAAAGTTTATCTGGGCATTCAGTTACCGAGAAAGTGTGACACATTGTAATTCACCAATACAAGGAAAGGTTGGCCTACAGGACATAAAAATCCACGAATGAATGCCAATGTAAGGAAACATTACCAAGAGTGCCAGATTTCTTTAAAAATTTCTCGCTCACTGATTTAACGAGCTCTATTCGAGGTTCTCGGAATTTGGCGCGCGAGTCATGGGATTTCACCAGTTCGGCTAACAGATATCGGGACGGTCTCTTAATTTACGCCGTACTCATCAGTAATGAACTGGTATCGAAGGAGAAGTCATGCTCCTACCCTGTGTATCTTGTGTTGGTATATAAGTGCGATCGTAAATAATATTCAAGAGGTGCAAACTGTCGTTCATGCAAATCCGGTTTTAGGTAACATGCATTGCTGCAATCTGTTATTCCTTACTACCAAAATGTCGTGGTTCTCGCACGATTTCCACGGTGCTCGAATATGCCTTATTCGTGTTTAACTCTCTACTGAAGAATATTTAATTTCCGCGACTGAGCCAGGCTTATGCATGAATGAAACCGGCTTAATTCCGCAGCCAAATCATTGCACGGGCAACTAAAACCTACCAACTCGTGTGCCTTTCGCCAGCTTTTGTGTAACATTCTGTGTGAAGACATTCTGTGTCAAACAAGTTGTAAAACTTGCCACCGCATGCGGATGGTTATTTGTCAATATAATTAGTTTGAGCTTTAACCACATGGCTCTTACCTGTCTCTGCGGTTGAAACTGACAAGGTCACGGGATCAGTTATGTTGAATTCACTAATGGCTGTCAACGTTACAACGTAGCGACGCCAGAGCTCGAGGTTGTCCAGAAGGTAGGCACTCGCTGATTGGTCCACCGTCTCGGTTATGTCGATAATGGAGACGCTAGTGTTGCAGTCCCCAATCGCAGAGAGGTGGTAAGAAATCGACATCGCAATTGATTGATTGGAAACGTTTGACAGCACTGTCCAGTTTAACAGAACGAAGTCAGGGCCCACTTCGCCAATGTGTACTGTCTCAAAAATATTGCCACCTGTAAGACAGAATAAACGTGCTTGATCAATTTCTGATTGAACATTTATTTATTTATTCATTTATTCATTCATTTATTTGATTGGCGTTTTACGCCATACTCAAGAATATTTCCCAGCATTATGGTGGGAGGAAACCGGGCAGAGCCCGGGGGAAACCCACGACCATCCGCAGGTTGCTGGCAGACCTTCCTACGTACGGCCGGAGAGGAAGCCAACAAGAGCTGGTCTTGAACTCATAGCGAACTCAGAGGCTTCGGGTCATTGTGCTGCGATAGCGCGCTAACCGACTGAGCCACCGAGGCCCCCCTCTGATTGAATATGTCACTGATTCATACAGGATTGGGTTTCCACCGGGGTCTGCCCAGTTTTCTCCCACCATGATACTCGCCGCCGTCGTATAAGTGAAATATTCTTGAATACGGCTTAAAACACCAATCAAATAAATAAATAAGTACAGGGACAGGTTGATTTGATCAAATCTGTGGAGATCAGATAAACTGTTTATATATGTATTTATTTCCACAAATTCTCTGTCCATGACCGGGATCTATCCCTTAAAAAGCTCTGGTGTCCCAATAAAAGCAGCAAAAGAATTTCACATCTTTTATGAGAGGATTATCAGTATTAAAGGTGTGTCAGATGTTTTAGCATATTTATCAGTTCAGGTGCAGCCTCATAAATCAATCTGCAATTCCATTTCCGCTGGATAGGCTGCGGTTTGAAATCAGGAGATTCATCAGATACATGGCGGGGACTGTTTTAGCGGTCTGGTTTCCTCCACCTATAATCCCGATCCCGGTTTAAGCTATTCAGTGCCAAATAAATACATTAATTTTTAGAGTTTAAATCAATCTCAATGTGTGAGTTCAAGTCCAGCTCATGCTGGCTTCCTCTCCGGCCGTACGTGGGAAGGTCTGCCAGCAACTTGCGGATGGTCGTGGGTTTCCCATGGCCTCTGCCCGGTTTTGTCCCACCATAATGCTGACCGCCGTCGTATAAGTGAAATATTCTTGAGTACGGCGTAAAACGCCAATCAAATAAATAAATAAATCAATCTCAATGTATAGTTAACATCTAATATTAGTGATTAAACGTGCCCTTTAAGCACAAGTTCTCTCACTTGAACTGACTTATGAAAAGTTATACTCCGACCCAACCAGGAAATCTGTCTTAATACTATGATGCTATATATGGAGGCGGGTTTCCATTCAGTGTAACAACGCTGTCATGATACAAAAGAATTGCCTTTAACAAGGCGAACTCCGTCCTCATAATCCATTAACAAAGGCGACAGTAACTAATGAAACCATAGTAACGTATGTTAAAGCACGGATTACCATGGTTACCGTAGCTACAATCAAATTACTCGTAGACCTAACCTATATTAGCCTAGAGATACCGGACCCATATCGATGTCAACGTTATTGACTTTCTAATTTTGTTCGAGACCTCTGCATGCCAATTCTTATATCCTTAGAATTGCTCCGTTAGAACCATATTTTTGTTCAGATGTATCCATTACCCTTCCTCTGAACATAATCCTCTATATAACAATTTTAGTGCTCTCAACAAATATGCTAAACTACTATCTTATAATGTTATTTCTGTACGAAAACGGAGCAAAAATATAAGCTTAAAGCTTAACTTTGTTCCGTATCTAAATAAAGCATGTTTAAACCAACTGTACCTGGAGGTCGCGTTGTTGTTGTTTCTGTTGGAATGGAAGGACTTGGAATAGTGGGCGGATCCGTTGTTGAAGTCGGGGGTCGCGTTGTTGTTGTTGGGGCAGGTGTAGTAGCTAAAACATACGCAAGAAGATTTACACGTGTGTTTTATCAAAAACTCTGATAAGAAAAGAAAAACTTAGTAGCAATTAAAATGTAAGTTATGCTGTCTTGACACTTGAGGCGTATCAGCTTCTGTTTCGCTCTGTTTTCCATTTATAATGTCTTCACTCCCAGGCAACGATATTAAAGAATAATAGATCTTCTGAAACAATCGGTATGAGCGTGAGGAAAATAAAACCCCTCTATTCTGTAAGAAAACCACGCTATTCGGTTAATTAGTTGGACATCAAATGCAAGTTGGACACCAAAATGAGAAAATGAACACCACTGATTTACTTCTTGTGTAACATCATTATGATCTTCGTGACGCTCAAATCGGAGTGCTACATTTACACTTGCATCGCTGATTCTTTGGTAAGGTCATTTTACAGGTAAAACAACAATGTTGTGGATAAATATTACAACATCCTAACGTGGGTTTTTTTTTATTTTATTTTATTTTTTATTAAAATGGCGTACTCTCTCTTATAGAACCACAATTTGACTACCGGGCGTGATTTTTAAGAAACGTTGCGCAAGAATCTAATAACGAAGATTTCTGAATGTAACACGGAAGGGGAAAATAGTTGCTTACAGCTTGTATTCATAATCATACAGACAGCCAAAACATCCCCAGAAAAAAATACTTACTGAGGCATGTAGCGACAACGGCATCGGAAGGCACCCCTGGTGGACCAGTCACGCGCTTCCCGTTATCCAGCATGTTACAGTCAATCCGAAACTGTATAGGCTTCTCCGGTTCAACCACGGTAATAACGATACTATAAACCTCTTCATCACTGGTAGAGGTGACCCTAAGTGACTGAATCAGTTGCCATGGTGGTCGGCGGTCAACTCTTTGAAATATGCTGGCAAAACAGATAAACTGAACATGTTAGATACATATTATACATTACGCACTGCGTTCCAGCATATTTTGACATGCTTTGAAAGTAATCCAAACTTTATACGGATACTTACACGTTTAGTTTTGCACATTAAGAGTGTGACCTTGTAAAGCAACAGCGCGTGAACGCAACCGTAACGTAAAAGTGAAAAATTCTTCAGTATGGCGTAAAACGTCAAATAATTAAATAAATAAATAAACGGTGCAATGTTTCTGGCACCGGCCCAGTTCCCTCCCCTTATCCTGACCACCGCTTTCCATATCCAAGTACCAGTTATATCAAAAATCCAATACATAAGAAATATAAATCAAATTTATAATACATGTCAGTTACAAGCAAAAGTGGAAAAAAATATACAGTTATACATGTACTACAAAAGTTTTAACACGATTTCAAAGTCGCTTTAACTGCAGCCGTCATAAGATCACAATAAAATACAAGTGAGAGTAAAGAACAACAAAAAATATATTTCAGATTGCGCCAGATGCGACGACCCTCCCAGTCACATCCAGCTAACATCGAGTCCACCCGAAACCCATTCCTCACAGAAGGTAGAGTACGTTACCTGTAGGAGTGTATAGGACCTTCTCCGTTGTCATAATCTTTTATCCAGGCATTCCACTGAACGGTGACCTCTGCGCATGACACATTTACCACATCAGGGGGCGCAATCAGTTTGGGTAATCCTGAATACATAAAACAGCAATGCGAATCCACATCTATGTAATGCAACCCACACTGTTACAGATTCACTGTAAATCACACATGAAGTGTCCGTCACCTGCGGATGATCGTAACACCCCAATCAAACAAATAAATAAACAAATAAATCACACATGGTTCAAGCTCAGGTATGGAGAGTGAATTCAAATATTCCCGTTCCATCTTGGTGGGATCTGGGTAATACACGTAGTACACGAAGGACACACGCGCAGCTGTTTTACGCCGTAAAACTTTGGCTCAGTACCACTTGTGGTCCATCAGCATGGTGAGCATATCTCTACGTTGCACATGGGAAGTTCGTCTGTGACTTCGCAAATGTTCTTCAACAACAATCCAACCTTGTATTGGAACCAATTATACCATTATACGTCGGATGCGTACACTTCTATGACAATCTGTGTAACGTCTATAAATTTTGGACATATTAATTTATCTTGCATTCTGTAGCTATACATCTAGTATACACTTACTCATCAAATAGTCTGTCCAGTGTTCATAAGTCTATGACATATTAACTTACATGACCATCTGTGAACTGACACAATAACGCGATTCGGAATGGTTTATCCACCCCTTGGGATCGGAGAAGAGTTCTTTGTGAAGTTTTTTAATTTCTTATCAGAAAAAAATCTTTCGTGTTGTCATCATAAATATAATTTTAAAGCTTTCATCTGCTTCTGAAAGTACATTTTGACGAGCTAAATTCTGGGTGAAATACGATAAACACTTGTCTTATAATCTGTTCAGTATTTATAAATCTTAGACATACCAACCTATTTGATAACATGTGTTCTGTTTATATTTATTTATTTATTTCATTGGTGTTTCACGCTGTGCTCAAGAATATTTCACGTATACGACGGTGACCAGCATTATGGTGGGAGGAAACTGGTCCGAGCTCGGAATAAACCCATCCGCAGTTTGCTGGCGAACCTTCCCACGGCCGACCGGACAGAAAAGAATGTTTGTCATTTAATCTAGGATATATATGTACTCATTTATCTGATAACGTGCTCAGCATATATAAATCAATGATATACTCATTGATACTCTGTTAAGTGTTCATAAATGTCTTGAGTAACTATATCTATTTATTTGATTGGTGTTTCAAGTAGCTCGTACCCGAGACTATTCCACTTATACGACGGCGGCCAGTATTAGGGTGGTAGGAAACCGGACAGAAGCCGGGGAAACTAAGACCATACGCAGGTTGCTCTTGAGTATCTGTTAAGTTAGGATATACATGTACTCACCTATGTGACAATCTGTTCAGCGTGTCTTAATCTATGATATACCAGGGTATCTGACAATCTGTTGAGTTTAAGATCTATATCTAGAACATACTCACTGGTCTGGCAGCCTGCGCCATACCACTCAGCGTTACAGCGCCCAGAGGAGCAAAGGCCGTTCACCGGGTCACAGACGTCTGCCTTAGGGCAGTGGCAGATGTACACACACTGCGGACCAAACGTGTTGTTACACGCTGCAAACAAACAACAATATAGCATAAAGGCACTATTACTAAAGGTACAAGGTTGCCTTGTAATTCTAAAATTCCGTGGTTCAGTCGGTTAACAGCAGCGCAATAGCCCAAAGCCTTAAAACCAATGCGGTTATTGTGAGTTCAAGACTAGCTCATACTGGCTTCCTCTCCGGCCGTACGTGGAAAGGCCTGCCAGCAACCTGCGGATGGTCGTTGGTTTCCCCCGGGCTCTGCCCGGTTTCTTCGGACTATAATGCTGGCCGCCGTCGTATAAGTGAAATATTCTTGAGTACGGCGTAAAACATCAATCAAATAAATAAATAAATCCTAAAACAATTAAATAAAAACTGATAATTTCAAATTTTGTTGAAACTTCTACCACAAACTCACTTAACCAACTGATGTAAAATATTCACTTGTATCGCAAATCAGTTAATGGACGTTTCAGTTGGAGAGTTCTCAATGAAATATCCCCGTGATTTAAACCTTACTGCAGCTACGACAAAGCTTAAATCTAACTAAAGCATGAAGAAATCAGAATGATCACCAAATTAGGTTAGATTACAAATTCTGCGCCGGGAAATAAGCCAAATCATCTTTCTGACCTACGCTGAAATAAAATTCTTGCCAAAATTAAACAAGATACGACTGTAAAATAAACAAATAAGAAAAGAAAAACAGGAAAACTATTTTTGTGAAATAAAATTGGTAAAGTAGCATTTCTCCAGATCACAACATTCTGTTTTTCTTTTCAATTGTTTTATAATTCACGTGTCTTTACGTTTTCAGGTTAGAAAAATTTATTTTAAAAAAATCAATTTATTTGATTGGTGTTTTACCCCGTCAATAAAAAAACAATATTTCACAATAATATATAACAATGTTTAAACAACGGCGGCCAGGATTATTGTGGGAGGAAACCGCGCAGGGGAAACGAACGACCATCCGCATGTTGCTGGCAGGCTGTTAGCACAGGTTAGAAAAATAGATGAGGTACGATGTCTGTAACATTCATCAGATAAAGACGTACGTTTTTGGCACGTGGGTGCCTGGGTCCAGCCGTAGTCGCAGTAGGAATCCGAGCATGCCCCATCCTGTGGATCACAGACGGAGGGGCCTGTGAGGCAGTGACATATCCCCTGACAGCCCGGGGGTCCGAATCTACTGGGTCCGCAAACTGAGGACAGAGAAGTCGCAAGTTATCATATGGAGGCCCTGAAATACACACTAACAAGATGGAGGACCGACCCGAACGTGCCCGCAAACTGAGAACGGAGAAATCGCAAGTTAACACATTGAAGCATTATCATACCACCTGACAGGCCAGAGTCACGAGCCTATCGTGCCCCAGGGAAATTGCAAGTTAACACATAGGAACATTGTCATTTTCCCTGACAGTCCGGGGTCCGAACCTACCGGCACCAAAAAAAATTGCAAGTTAGAGGATGGAAGAAGTCATATAGCTCCTGACAGGTCGGGATCCCAAGAAGGGTCGCAAGTTATCGCTAGAAGCAGATACATGCCCCCTGTCAGATCGAGGCTTCGAACCTACCGGGCCCCACAGATATTGCACGTTATCGTACAGAAACAGTGATAGAGGCCCTGAGAGATCGGGGGTCCGAACCTACCGGCACTACTAGCTCAGATCAGAGAAATCACAAGTGAACACATGGGCACAGTAAAACGGTTTCCACTGATACAACGTTGGCACGAACCTACCAGGTCCGCATTTCGCGTTTCTTGAAACCGGAAAAGGTAGATTAGAGAACTCCCCATCGCCTCGTTTAAGAATAGCCCTTTGGTTTGAAAGTGACACTTTAAACCAACTAGTCGGAGATAGCCATAAACCTAACTATACAAAGGAAGGAATTTCTGTCTGTTTACCTATCTGCCTATCTTTGCGAATATATATATATACACCGCTTGTTGTACGTGTGTGCGTGCGTGTGTGCGCGCATGTGTGTGCGTGTGTGCGTACGTGCGTATGTGTGTGAGTACGTATACATGTATGTGTGATTCTAATTTCTCCAGGGCCTTTTATCCAGTCGGTGTATGCTGGCGAAGACTCAACGAAATGTTGTGTGCCGAAAACTTCGCGTAATAAAATTAGACAAGGGTACGGTGGTCTGTTAGCCCCATTCGAAATTTTGAACGTTTTCAACTGAAGTACACTAGGGTTCATATAGGTCTTTCATTTTGAACCTAGCTTATCATTAAGCACAACGAATTTAAAGAACATGTACTCAAATAGCGAATTCACAGCGAACACAAAAACATTAAAGACAAAATAATAAATTCATGTGCTATAAACTTCGAAAAACAGCGAAAAACGATTTCTCCGCGGTGCAAAGGTTTTCTCCCGTGATGGAAAGCTTTACATCGCAGAAAAAAGGTTTAAAGCGTGGAGAACACTTTTCTCCGCGGTGGTAATTAAGGTTTTCTTCGCGATGTAAACCGTTCCAAAAAGCCGTTTCTTACAGGTGAGTCCATGTGAGTCTTTTGTTCAGTAATTATCCTTTGATGTATAATTTCTGTGCATTGTTATTAAAGGATATTAGGGAACCAGTATTAAAAAAATACCCGACATACTACAGAGATATTTTGACATTGTCGATCGCATTAACTTCGGAATGCTTTTAACGATCGACTATGCCCTGCAAACAACAACCAGATGTTTCGTTGATGGCAGCAATTTATAAGACGGCAGTGTAAACAATACTCAGAAGAGAAAACAAGGGATCGTTAGTTGTTCGATATATTCTATCTTCCTGCCTGGAGATGCAAGCTTGTGAGAAGGTTCACTCAAGTCTAAGCACTCTACACTGCAGTCACATCTGTGTCAGGGTTCCACACACAAGCATATGTATGTATAAGTGAAATGCCGTTACACCAGCAAACGATAAACGATAACAATTAATCAGGATCGACCCAATACAGTTAATTGCCCTTCCGATAGCTGGTAACATCAAGAATCCACTTCGAAGCATTACATCGTGTAGAGGCCCAAAAAAAAAAATACAGCTTTGCACAATTTCACGATTTTCATGCAGCACTGGTATGTACAAAATTAATGTCAACATAATGTTAAACTGTTCTAAAGTCTTGAAAATGAATCTTGTGGATCTAAAACTCTTCACTGCTCACCCTAAAGGGCCCATATGTGAGTTTTTTATTTTCAGATTTGTTAGTACCTGAGTGGTTTTCTCTACTCATAAAATAGTTATTTATTTATTTATTTATTTATTTATTAATTATAACACAATACGATCAAATGTAAGATAAGTTAAGGCCTTGGGCATGACTCGATTTCGGATAGAACTAGTTTCGATGCATTCAGTCTATATACTCCAATCAAAACATTTGACTACGATTTATTTTGGTGAAAAAAATCTGAAAAAAATCAGTGAAGGTATTTTAAGATACAATTTTTCACGGTCTTTTCACTCACCAAAACTTCGTTTTTACGAGGCCTTTCCCTTTAAGAAAGATTAAGCCGTCTTAACTTCAAAACTATATACTACGTCAGCATGCTGATTTAATTTCTTGGAATTTATGCTCTAATATAAGTATATGGAGTTGTCCTTGACTTCCACGACAAAAATGAAAATTTGCGTTTACAAGAACAAACCAAATTCTTAGAAAGTACGTATCATCTAAAAGGCAATTTCATGCTGATTCCAAATATGGTCTTCATTATTTTTTGACACTTATTTACAGTGGTTAAAACGGACATGAAAACTGAGGTGCTACGGTGGACTTTTTACACCATACTCAAGCACAGTGACGTCACAGATTCCTTTTAGCTGCAAAACATCCTCGAGTTGCTATATGTCTCCTTTCTATGCGAATATGTATGTGTATTTCCTGTCCTGTATCTGTACTTACTGTGGAAACATAACAGTTACAGCCTATTGACGGGTCAAAAATGAATCCATGAATCTGTCACTGTTCTTTAATATGGTCCAAAAAGTCTACCGTAGCATCTCTATCGTTATTTCCATTTTGTTCACTGTAAAAAAAATGCCAAAAAAAATAATGAAGACCATATTTGAAATCACCACAAAATTGCCTTTGAGACGATGTGCATTTTTTTACAAATGTGATCTGTTCTTTTAAGCTTAAAGTTCAGGAAAAATACAGCAATCTAGTTATTATTAAAGAATAGGTATGGCTACAACGTCGTGATTCTGTGGCCAAGATTATGTATAGTGATCCATTGCTGTGTTTAGCAGCAATATCACTGCCGTGCCAGTCGATCGCCCGTGCAGTCCATCGATAATTTGGACAACTGGGGCAAGATTGATACCGTTTAACATCAGTGTGGTACACGTAACAAAAGGCCCAATTTAATAACAAGTGTTTTATTGTAGTACGGAGGGCGTGTAAGTTGCTCCTATTAGGCGTTTATATGTTAAGAGTTGGAACAAAACCTTAACTGAGGTAAATGACAAAAGAGATCGGATTTCACCGATTACACGTGTGACCAATTGTCAGATATCACCCTGGGTTTACTCTGAACGCTGTAACCTATTACATAACATGGTACTTAAACCAGGAACAACAAATAAGTTAGTGACCTCTCGTTGGGTTTCTGCCATTTGCTGTCGGACTGCTTCATGTATATTTATAGTCTCAATCATGATCGGGTCCTGTACCCTCACGTAAACCATTTACCCCAAGATGAAAAAGGTCACTGATCTATAAAGAGATATACAACTTAACCTGGGTCAGTGCTCTGCATCTCGGAGCCAGCGCCGTTTTAATCCACCCAACACACACAGAAAAAAAAAACCGATACCATAGTAACGCGCTGTGTTGCAGTGTGAAAACACAAAAATTGCTTCTGAGGTGATAGGCTCAAGGTGTGGCAAGGTTACAAGAGGGTGAAACTCCCTACCGCGGCAATAATACATAAGCTCTGCCTTAAAAACTGCGGCGGGGCTCAGCTGGTTGAGATTGTTGAACAGCTGAATTGCTGATTCTATAATTAGGACTAACGAGGTCGCGAGTTCGAATCTGCCTCTGGCTGTTTCTTTCCCAGCGTTAAGCCAAAAGACCTGTCTAGGACCTGGCTATAAGGTCGGTGGTTCACGTAGGAATCTTCTGCTTTTCATACATGCATATACCTAACAGCCAACATATATCTAGAAAATTTTTGTGTTCAGCGTTTAACAGAAATCATATAAATTAATAAACAAAACGTATAATGCCATGACTTAGCAACAGGGAACAACATTGTCAGGTTTCGGTGTGAAACAAAGGCAAAGAGATTTAATATTTATTGTCTGCGCTCAATCTTTAATGACATTATCCCATATTTCTGTTCCTGTTTATAAGCATATTGAATTTAATACACCATTATTATTATCATGTATAGCTTCAGATTTTTAGCAGGTTCTGAACAAAAGAAAAACAACAGGGAATTTGCGATGACTATTAAACAATAGTTAGTACGATAAAACATACCGCTTTAATTCACTGCAACTTTCACAGCAAATTTCTTCCGAAAATTCAACTCGATGCACAATAAGAACTCTACAGAGGCAATCGTTGAAGTTGGATATAATTTGCGGTTGGCATTACCGTCTCAATTTCATTCAACTAGCGTTAGCTAATGTGTGCAGTAGGGAAACCAAATAATTTCACGGCCTAAAATGTCAATCAAATAAATAAATAAATATTTTACCACAGGATTATCGTACTCTCCTCCAGAAAAATATAAAGTGTCAACGAGACAAGACTATGTTTAAGAGACAGCACAGATTCAGGGAGTTAGTGAGAGATTGAGTGGAAGAGTCTAAAAGAAGGGAATTTAAGGGGGTGATGGAGTGAGGGATTTGGGGCGGTGGGGGTGGAGGATCCCACTGCCTCCAAACAATACCAGATGACCAACGTGACTCAGACGATACCTAACATATGCGTCAGTTTTATACCACGTGTGTGATGGCCATATATGCCGCGAGGTGGCGTTCGGGGAATATACATTGAGCACGACCTCATGTACTTCAGAACCGTCGTATAAGTGAAATATTCTTAAGTACACGGCTTAAAACACCAACGAAATAAATAAAGAAAAAATACTTGGAGGTTGCTTTATGTTATCAGGTTTTACCTGCAGGCCGTTTTATGTCAGGAGGTTTTATTTGGAGGTGGTTTTATGTTATGCGGTTTTACTTGGAGATTTCATGATGTTAGGAGGTGGCTTTATGACAGCTTGGAGCACGATTCATATAACTGGACATACTCACACATACATAAAATAGCACGAAAACAAAACATTGATCTGTAAAAGACTATTCTAGTTAAGATTTCACTAGTGGTGTTCGTAGAACAGACGAAAGCCTGTTTTTCAGTCTCTTTCTACTACTACCTTAAAATTGTACAGGCAGATTGTGAAACAGTACAGAGAATCAGATGTGCCAATGTAATTTTTATATTCTTAGAAGATTAATAGCGTTTTGTTATCATGCCCTGAAATTTAGATCCTCTTTGATTGTTGAGGGTTAGTCGGAAATGTCCTTGCGTGTACATTATGTTTTTGTACGATATATATGTTTACATGTATTAATATAAACTGGGGGCCTCCGTGGCTCAGTTGGTTAGTACTCTAGCGTAGTGTAATGGCCCAGGAGCTTCCCACCAAGGCGGTCGCTATGAGTTCAAGTCCAGTCCAAACTGGCTTCCTCTCTGGCCGTACGTGAAGGTCTGTCAGCAACCTGAGCATGGTCGTGGGTTTCCCCCGGGCTCTGCCCGGTTTCCTCCCACCATAATGCTGGCCGCCGTGGTATAAGTGAAATATTCTTGAGTATGGCGTAGAACACCAATCAAAAAAATAAATAAATATATTAAACAATATATGTTGCTTACTTTATATCCCAAAATAAGAAGCTATTCTTCATTTATTTATTGGCTACTTCTTTATTCCTTCTTGATCAAGCTTCTGAGATATACTGCTCATGACTTGTATGGTAAAACACAATCAAATACTTGGGACGGCAGAAATGTATAATCTCCCCTTAAAAAAAAAAAAAGTAAACCATAGGCTGAGACGAACGTCCACTTATGACCTGTTGTCATTGCCGAATGAGCGTCTGTTGTTTTTCTTGTGATGACTGACATGTTGATATCCTCATAGTGTGACTTGGTCGAAAATGACAGGTGTACTGTACACTCACCTAAGACGGGCTTTATCACGTAAAAGGCCATATATACGATTCATTTTAGAGCCACTACATTTTAGAACGAGGTATATGGGAACTCTTTTGTGATCAACTGTAATATGTTCTGTCAGGTGGAATAATGAAACCAATCATGCTTCTGGAAAGACTAGAAGTCATTCTGACGCCGTTCGTTTCTCTCTTTTTCATTGACGGAAGAGGGGAGCTCAGCTTGACATATTTTTGGCATATTATGTGGAAACTCGCGTAAGTTCCTTTTACTTCTTTTTATTCCCGATTTTTCGCTTGTCTTCGAAGAGCATACCCCTGTAATCGCATAGGCCCCTATAGAAGCGTTCACATAGGTGTGCGCCTACCAGAAGTCAGAGCTATAGAAATAATCTGACTAGTGTGTGCCTAATGACTTAGATAAAAACAAATGACGGACGCTACTGGGTATATTTAATATTAATCAAAATAATTAACCTTAATTTTATGCCAACTGGACTGTCTATCAATGCTCATGAAGAGTAACACACAAACTTACCTCCTAGCTGTCCATCAACCCATGCTAGGCACGAAAGGATCAGGAATGCTGTCAATAGGTCACGCCCACTTCTGACCACACCCAATACAGGCTGCATGGTAAGCCATATAAGCCAAGGAAATAATCCGCCTTTATGTCGCAACGACGTTCAGCTGAATACGAATTCTCTCCAGTCCATCCGTTCTATAATAGCACAATAAACCTTCGACAGGCCATAGATCCCAGCTTAAACTGCATATCGATATAAAAAAAATACCTATAGCAGCGTACCCTGCAATCTCCAAGAGTCGGCACGTCTCGCTCGACGATCGATTCCCGCAAACTTCACTCTCCACGCTCAGGACATCGGGCCGTTACTGTAGTAACAAAGATGGCGGCCTGCGACACATACAACCTACTATAAACGATCCAATTCAATGTTGATACGATAATGAACTGTATTCCTTCAATATCTCTCACTATAACCAGACACAAACAGCACTGTTTCTTCCTTTTCCCCTTGACTCTTCTTCCAGTTTACATTCACAACCAGCTAAATCAGTCTCACAGCAAATATGCTACACACACATGAACAACATATTTTCAGGCTGTGCTGTTCGATCGCCCGTGTAGCTTACTGGCCTGTGCGAGTGTCAGTCACATATATCCCGCTGCGCTATGGAGAAGGGATCCATCTCATGTCCGATCACGTCGCTCTTGGTGGTGGCCACAACAGCAACACACAGCGGGCTATTTCAGATCAGAGGACCGCGCCGCTAGAAGAAGCAAGATCTGACACATCTGCACCTGTGGGCTCATATACAAGCTTGCCCTGCCTTAACCCACCGCTCGTTTCTCTGTTGAATGGAATGTCATGCGCTCACTCGAGCGCAAGAGACGTTCGCACCTGACTGGAATTTAGCCCGATCAATTAAATGCCGAATACGCTATAAAAGTTAATATCGGCTGTGCATCCTTCAGGCGGTTATACACCCAATTTAGCACTACTGACATAAGTTTATTCGATTAACCAATAGTTTATTGTTATATGCTAGACAATGGAATTTTCTTATCCAGTACACTTTCACGAACGGCTCATTCTGACACAAATCACACTTTTCAGATGGCGCGAGATGTATAAGCAAATCACGAATAATTATGAGAAATGAACAGATATCTGGTTTATAGATTATTGACGTTAATACATATAAAAATAAAGCATACATGTTCGCTGAACTTTTTATGCTACACCCACTTTGTAGCGCGTAAAATATTGGTTTTGTGTGCATGTGTCGAACACTATGGAGATAGTACGTTATCTGTTCTTATTTGTATAATCAATATTTTCACTATGTACAATAACTGCCTGGAAGGTCGGTTTGGTGCGCGTGTACTCAATTTGTTGGCCCCAATGTGAAGTCACTAGGCACGAGTCAGTATGTACTTGTGTATTTAAGTCTTTAGCACGAATCAATCCAGCCCGACCAATACTATACTTCAGCAACTCATCACGGAAAGTGTGAGGCACAATAATGGGTCAGATGTGTTCTCGTTTTCCATTCAAGAAAAAGACCGCACGAAATGAAAAGAGCGTCAGCTGAGAGGCCGTTGACCCCCCGCCCCTTCCCCCACCCTCCTGGAGGTGATTATTCTGTGTTTAGATAAATTATGACAGCCGCCAGTCCCTTCATGAACGCACTTGTCCATGTAAATACATGTAGGCTGTATTGTCGAAACAAACCCAGTATTTGCTTGAAGTTTGTTCCGAATTTATTTAACTGACAGAGCCCGGAGGATACCCAAGGGAAAGGTGGTGCCTTAGCATTCGAGATCGTGGACATTCGACGATTAGCGGTTTTACTCGCGCCAACACGCTTTGCTCGTACAGACACGGCAGTGAAAACATTGTCAACATAACATAAGTTAATCGGGAACTCTCCTTCAAGGCCTCATAAGTCCAAATTAGGTTTCGTTAACTTTGATAATTTATATATGCTATGCACATTGTTCTGTAGTAAAACAAACGCTAATTTTTCTGGTTATCATCAGCCTTAGTTTTCGGAATATTGTCCATTATTGTTCATTTCCCTGTCCCTTGCCATGTTGTCTTTCCTCTCGTTGTCGTCATGTCTTCAAGTGCCCGGATGTACGCGGCCTCGAAGACCCTTATAATACAGAAGACTGTAACATGGATAATGAAACCAGAGCAGTGAAGACAGTATGGTATAGTTTTCAAATGGTCATTTGCTAACAGTGAAATTAGTCCCCATGTCAAGTAAACTTAAAAAGTGTTTTATTTTACCTGTTCGTACAAATGCTTAAATATTAGATACAGTAATTACACTACTTTATGTAAGTATGAAATAAAAAAAGAAAGGAGCACGGAGAGTTAAACTAAAGCAGCAAGGACGGTGTGATAGATGGCAAACGGTGATATATCACCGGTAAATATCCATCATCTTGTTGATTGTCCTCACTTACAGTTATATTCTAACTGTTCATGTAAATACTAAGATAGTAGCAAGTTACCCCTCCCCCTCCACAGCCACACACACACACACACACACACACACACACATATCCTAGAACTATGACGTAAACAGAAGCAGGTAAGAACAATATGACCTGGTATTAATTGCGATTTATTAGGCGTCACAGGTCCAGACTTACTCAAACTTTTCTGTCGTCATCACATTTAATAAACACTTAAATGAAAACAACATGAAGGACCCAAGGTCTAGGGGACCAACACAATCCTGATTTATGCACATAGATGTACACAATACCAAAGGCTACATAGCATGGAAGTAGCGCCACGACGGTGTAGAAAATGGCCACACTTAACCACGTGAACTTCTGCCTCGTGTCAATTTGCCTCAGTTATATGGTTTTATTCTAACTGTACATGTAAATACTTGGTAAGTAGCAACTTACGCGTCCTAGAATTAATATGAAAGGCCAGACTCCTTTGAACACTTGATCATGCACAACCAGGTCTAGCAATATTTACTGTTTATTTATTTGGTATTTTACGCCAAACTCAAGAATGTTTCACACAAACGACGGCGGCCAGCATTATGGAGGGAGGAAACTGAGCAGAGGCCAATTCACAGGTAGCTAGCGGATCTTCTCACGTACGACCGAGGTTAAACAGAATAATGTAAACTCGGTGAAGTTAATTGCAATTTATTAAATGCAGCTAGTCTAGAAACACTCATCACGGAACATAGTACAAAAAGACTACAGCAGGAGAGTGAAACCAGAGGAGCAACGACATTGTAATAGTTGCCAAATGGTAAGAGGTAATATTGGGATTTATTTGAACTATTCACGTAAATGCTTAAAAAACTAGCAACTTAAACTATCCTAGCACAATGGCTTATTATTGGTAAGCGTATTAAATCAAAAGGTAAATGTTGATGTTAATTGCAAATTCTTAGACGTTGCTGGTCTCGGACTACTGAAAATGCCGTGTTTAATATGATTTAGTACACAATTACCTGGAAACAGGCAAAGGGGGCAGGGGCATGGGAGCGATGAGGGATGGGTGCGTGGGAACTGCGTCCGCCAGTAGAATCTTGATGGGTGGTAAGCACGTAAATTTATTTATTTATTTGATTGGTATTTTACGCCGAAATTAAGATTCACTTATACGACAGCGGCCAGCATTATGGTGGGACAAAACCGGACAGAGCCCGGGGGAAACCCACGACCATGCGCAGGTTGCTGGCGGACCTTCCCACGTACGACCGGAGAGGAAGCCAGCATAAGCTGGTCTTGAACTCACACCGATCGCATTGGTGGGGGGCTTTGGGTCATTGTGCTGCTATAGCGCGCTAACCGACTGAGCCAGGGAGGCCTCAACACAAGTGACTTTAAAGCATCTCTTTACTCATACGTTAATATTCAAGAATACGGCGTTAAACACCAAGCAAATAAGTAAATAAGTAAATAAAATACTCATATGCTATAAGGGTAATCAGCCCTCTCGAATAGGCGGATTAGTTGTATGTGGACTTGATGCTTGTTAGTGACGCGTTATATACGTAATGATGGAATATCAGCCCTCACAAACCACACATGGGTACAAGCTGATTACCGATGTCATGAGGAGAAATGGACACGTTTGAACTTGTATGTTTGTACCGGTATATCAGTTCCTCGAAATGGTCAAAAATTACATTTTTGTCAACGTGTTCCAAAGTGGAATTTTCGGAGCAATATCATTTCCAGAGAGACGGAGTGGACACTCTCCCACCCCAGTGCAAATTATAGCCGTCATACAAGTTAAAATGTCACGAGAAATCTGAGGCATTCTTAAATAACAATGAAATAAATAAATAATTTATCTAATTATCCACTCTCGATGGAATCAATGGCTAAACTACACCTGGCAATTCCATTTCCACCACCCGTAAAACTGATAGCCATTGTGTAAGTGAAAACTTCATTGCTATAGCATTAAGTAACAATCAACAAATAAATAAATTTGAGGAGCGATGTAGTTTCTTCTTTTCCTTCAGTTTCTCCTTACACATCTACCTCGCAGCGCAAGGCTGATGCGACCGGCAAAATCGTCGTTGATTACATTGAATTGAAGTCCTTAACAGGCGAAAAGGTTAAAATATTCACTCTGTGGCTTGGTTATAAATTGGATTTGAGCTCGGAACTCTGGGTACGAAACCCAGCACAGTAGACGACCCTATGTACTAAGGGGGAAACCCCGTAAGATACCACAGGGGCCACACTGAAGCGCTAGTACCATGTACGGTTACATGGAATTGTTGTTCACAGAGTGCCCAAACCTTTGTGTGCTATAGGTTGTCCGTGGTCAGTATTGTTAAGTGACGTCAGCACCACGCCAAGTTCAAAGTAAATAACTTTGATCATATAATTCACGTGATCTTGTTATCCATCCGTTTATCCATTTTACTGTGGAGAAACGCGCAATGGAATTAAATATTTTATTATTTCATTATGTGAAATTCATTATGGTCAGGGTGTAGAGACAATCGCATGTAGCAAGTGTAGCCTACATCCCAGCTCTACTGTGTGCACATACAGACTCAACGACTTACAAATGCTTAATGTCTTGACCCTACCACAAGTCAGGAATTGTACATTACAATGTGCGCAGAAAATAACACCCCTTTTATATATACAGCACGTGATACGCAAACTTGCTCTGCTTATGTGAGGTCACCTTAAGCCTGACATCTTGTTGTCTTGGTCCATTCTTATGAAATGTAGAGCAGCATCCGGTAAAACAATACCGTCATTCGGCACATCTCGTAACTTCAACGCATGTGGAAGTTAAGACTAACATAACCTCTGCGGCGTCAAAGGTAGCAAGGAACCGGAGGACTAACGACATTTTCATGTAATATGAGTAAGCCGAACGCAGATATAACAGAGGCAAAATATAAAATTGCGATAAACCCATGTGTGGTTCAAGACATACAACTTAGCACAGCGGTATTTTGTAGTGTAAAACGAAATAATGTTTCACTGTTCTTTTGCACCTCACACTGCGGTATAGTGATTCTTTCACAGTACATTGAATACAGTAAATATGTACAGTGAATGTGATGGTTCAGTTCATGTACTGTATAGTGCGACTGATCAAGGTAAATCTTGCTGGTCGGCCAGAAACCTGCGGATGGTCGTGGGCTTCTCCCGAGCTCTACTCGGTTTCGTGTAAGTGAAATTTTCTTGAGTACGTATTAAAACACCAATTAAATAAATAAATAGTAAATATAGCTAGAGCTGTTTTTTGCATGATCAAGTGTTTTAAAGGAGTCTGGTTTTTCATTTCTGGCACACACGAAGTGATGGTTCAAAAGCGGCATCGGACTGCCACTATGTAGATTCTCCCACTTTCACAAGTTGTAAGACCTTGGTAACAACAAGTAAGCGGTAGACGATGCTCGAATTTCCGTTTGCCCAGTCACGCAGTCTGTCATTTAAGACAAATTCCCCACCCTATCAAATTAATGAACATATCTGTGAACAACCCGTTGGAAATCTATCGTAGTTAGAGTGTGCTTTTTTTTCATTCAGGAGACTGACCTCCATGTAGGTGTAAAATTGTTGAGTGAGCGTTGCGCAACATATAGTTAAATAGGTATTTTACGGGTGTATTGCCGATATCTATAGTACATGTCTCTGTTCTCACTATTCTTGGCGTACCTCCTGTGGCCTTCTGTCTGCTTATCTTCCACCAGTGGACAAATTACTGAGGGGTTTACCCACTTGTCACAGATGTACACATAAAAGTGGTTAACGATAAGTGGCGATCAAAAACATTTAATTTAGAAAAGCGGTCAGTCGAGCTTCGTGGAAACAAATTTCTTCTCCATGGTCGGGTATGAAACCGAAGTTGGTGTATGGTAATGTTTGAAAGGGAAAGCGTGTTAACATTCTTGTCAGTATCCCTCCCTTGGTTTTACATACGATAGTTCATCGAAGAAAAAAGAAAGCTGAATAAAGCTTCTCCCCTTTCCTGTCAGCAAAGTACACCGAAATACGACGTTTTATTTATTTTATCATTAATTAATTAATTAACGCATTTCATTAAGTGAATGGTCCGGTTACAGGCGGACAGACAGTAGGCAGACAAACAGAAAAACAGACAGGCAAACAGTCAGACATACACACAGACGCATAGGCAGGCAGACTCATAATCAGGGCGACTCACAGAGCTGGTTGTCGGAGTGATGAGGTGCTCCGAACTGCATGCACAGATTATCATCGACAAAAATCGTAGTGGTTTGTGAAAACAGAGGAGCTATTCCCTCAGTGCCCTTCGCTGTAGCCTTAGTTATGAAACCTTAACTCAACAACTTACACAGATTGACACGGATGAGTTTCAAACCGTCGAGTTCATTTCCACGATGTCTAAGGAAGCTGGTGAAAGATGATTGGCTCGTACGAGGTCGTCATGCTCCGGAAGGCGGATTTTTCGACGATTGCGGATATCCAGTTACTTTATTTATGTCATGCTGACAGCTTGAGGCTGGCTTGAGTGTCTCCTCAAACGAGACGAAGAACATGATGTGACGTGATTTCTAACTGTTAACAAGTAGAGTTTTCGACAAATTTTATACTTGGAACTGATCACTGTGTTTAGTTGTCTGAATTTCGAAACAAGCCAAGTAGATGATGTAAACGTCCTCATTATCGGATCCGCTGACAAATACATCTCGACTTTAAGTGATTGTGTTAGTTTGACAGAACCAAAGCATTGTCTGCTACACCATCAGGAAAAACCGAACACGTAATCTGAGGCGGTGAGTACAAGATAAACATACATGTATGTATGTCAATATGCTAATTTAATATCTACATTTATGTCTTTCTTTTTCTTTTGTCAATATTTCCCTGTATTTATTTCTATATATTATGGAAGAAAGAATAAAAGTGCCTTTTTAGGTTAAGTTTTCCCAGATAAAGTTGGAGTTTCGGATAAAGGTCATGCACTGTACGAAAACAAATTTCAGCAATATAAGTTTCAGTCTTTACATGTTCTAGACCTCAGTCGTCACGTCTAATATACCCCAACCTTTAGACGTTTTTAGGCCTCACTGTTTAGGTGTAATACGTCTTATGCTTTATGTGTAATGTACCTTATCATTTAGGCGTACATATGCTATATCTCAGGCTTTAGGTGTTCCGCACCTTAGTCTTTATGTCTAATACACCTCAGTCTGTAAATTTAGCTTTTTGCACCGCAGTCTTTGGGGTGAAGACTCCTCAGTCTTTAGACTTAACACACCTCATACCACATGTTTAACCCACCTTATCTTTTCGGTGTACATATGCTGTACTTCAGACTTCAGGCGTACCGTAACTTAGCCGTTTGGTGAAATTAACCTCAGGATCTTGGGATTGCGAAACCTCAGTCTGTAGGTATAGTACAACTCAGACTGTAGATGTAATCCACCGCATCCCAGCCTGTATGTGTAATTCATTTCAGCTTTAGGTGTAGTTGTGCTACACATTATTATAAAGGTGGCAATCTGCGGATTGTCGTGGGTTTCCCCCGGGCTCTGCCCGGTTTCGTCCCACCATAATGCTCTCCGCCGTGGTATAAGTGAAATATTCTTGAGTACGGCGTACAATACCAATTAAATAAATAAATAAAGGTGTAATCTACCTCAGCTTTTAAACTTGCGGCACCTCCGCCTTTATATGCACATGTGCCATACACCAGATCTTTAGGTGTGATCTGCTTCAGCTTTTAGTGTTCTACACTCGGTCTTTAGGTATTCCTTCTCTCTGTGAAACAACTTGTGGTGTAAATGGCCACCGGAAAATACTGTACGTTTAATATTATCCTGAAAAACCACCACACTGACATTTCCAGTCTATGAAATAACATTATTGAAAGTAAATAATTAAGAAAAATTGCGTTTTTGTTCATTTCAGGGTCACTAAGTTCCCGATTTCGGCGTTCGAGAAAAATCAAATAAATATATTTTAATAACAAGCTTTTCGGCATTTGATCATAGATTTTTGAGTTGCAAAATATCACGCTTTAGCGCATGAGTCTGTGACTTTGGTTGAGCCGTTTCATAGTAATACTGATATGTTCTTCCATTTAAACATGTTTAGATGTTTCGCAATTGATTTCTTTTTTATTATTTTATCTATTTATTTGATTGATGTTTTACGCCGTACTCAAGAATATTTCATTTATACGACGGCGGCCAGCATTACGTGGGAGGAAACCGGGCAGAGCCCGCGGGAAACCCACGACCATGCGCAGGTAGGAGAGGAAGTCAGCATGAGCAGCGACCATATTGGTGTGAGGCTTTTGGGTCATTACCTTGCGCTAGCGCGCTAACCAACTGACTCACGGAGGCCCCCTGATTGTTTTCCATGTAGTGTGCAGACCTTAATCTTTATATATTTGATTTGTATCTAATCAGTCGTACACGTGCGTTGCTACCAGCACATATTTTGCTGTTAGCGATAACCGTGCCTGACCCTGTAAGGCTGAATGAATAAAAAATCCCTGCATAGTAGATCAGTAAGATCATTAGCGTTCATCAAAATGCCACATACTGGACAAAGCTGTTGCATTTTATTGACTTGTTGATATGACAGCCCTTATGTTAACGCCTTGTTTATGATGGCGGTCAGTATCACATTTGGAGGCAACGAGAGGGCCCGGGTTAAACCCGCCATGCCATTGTTTAATTGTTCTGCTCAAGATCGACCAACTGCAATCAACTCTTTAAAGTCAGCCAGACAGTCTGATAGTCAGATAATTAGTCAGTCGTGATCGATCGCCTAATCAAACAACCCATCAACCAACCAATCAACTATCAACTTACAACCAAGTAATTAACCAACCAAACCATCTAATCAATCAATCTTGGTTTATGCTGTAAAACACTTTTTTTTTCATTAACTGACGAAGCAGTTAAGTTTGTGAACTTCACACCTTGGTGGCAAAAGGGGGCTTCGACGCTTGTGTAGTCGTTCGTGCTGCCTTAGAAGTCCCCTGAAGATTTCTTCGTTTACTTAGGCTAGGTGTGTATAGTTGAACGTGACACGTTGGAAAAGTTCGACAGAAACTTGCCACAGATCGGCGATTTATCCCGGTTTACCTTGACCCATAATACCGGCCACCATCGGATGAGTAGAGTAAATAAATAATTTATTAGCTGCAACATCTCCAACCGTCAAATACAACAAGCCAAATGCCACTAGCCTGCTTAGATATGTTATTCACTCAGTGAGAGTTGTTTTCACATTTGATAGCTATAGTATGTACACCACATGTTATATCCATTGTATAAAATGTTGGCCCTACATTTTTTTTAACAATATCCGAGCTGCGGAACTGTTAACTGCGTGACACATTTAAGTGGTAGCTGAAGTAAACCCAGCTGTAGTGAGATTATGTGGTATGTAATACAATTAATGTGCATTATATTATTTTTACACAGTTGTTTAAATAACGTTTCTCACGTTAGAATTCTGCAATTCTCTGGCCGGATTTTATGGGCCATATGTTTTAATTGTGTGTCTAAGTCACTTACTCTCGATAACCAACTGTGTACATAAGTTATTGTCCATGTTTGTGCAAACTTTCACCTTGTGTCCACAAACTTTTTTCTTATCTGTACAAACTTTCCTCTTCTATGTACAAACTTACTTTTCTCTACATAAACCTCTCTCTCGACAGTACAAACTTTGCCCTTGTCTGTACAAACTGTTTCCCTTGTCCATACAAACTTTAATCGCGTGTGTATAGTTTTCCTCTTGTCTGTAAAACTTTCCTCTTGTATGTATACTTTCCTCTTCCTGTAGAAACTTTACTCAAACCTTACCCTTTCCTGTACAAACTTTACCCTTGTCTGTAAACACTTTCCTTTTGTCTGTGCAAATACCCTTCTCTGTACAACCCCCCCCCCCGTCTGTACAAACTCCCCCCTTGTATGTACACACCTTTTCCTAATCTGTAAAAGTTTGGCCTTCTCTGTACAAACCTTCCTCTTGTCTGTAAAACTTTCCTCTTGTATATATACTTTCCTCTTCCTGTAGAAATTTTAACGTTGTCTGTACAAAAGCTCCTCCGGTATTTAAAGACTTTTACTCAAGTCTTACCCTTTCCTGTACAAACTTTACCCTTGTCTGTAAACACTTTCCTTTTGTCTGTGCAAATACCCTTCTCTGTACCAACCTTACCCTTGCCAACACACACTTTTCTGTTGTCTGTGCAAATCTGAATACACTTGTCTGTATAAAATTTAATACCCTTGTCGGTAGAAACTTTACCCTTGTCTGTGCAAACTTTAACATTTTCTGTACAAATTTTCGCCCTTAAAACTAATAAGTAAATTCATCATAATAATAAGATGTCTGAATGACACTGTAATAGATTTTATTATATTCCATGTACGTTTCTTTTCCCATTATGTTATAAAACCACGTCACGAGAAATTTATACGACAACTGCAAAGTACCACGTTAAACCGTCCTGTATCACATTTATTTCGGCTCTTGAGTTGTGCCCGTTGTACTCAATTTCGCCTGTCGCCTGCTAGAGTCAACTTCATTTGGCCCCAGACCTTTATTAATTTTCCATTATCGACAATGTTAACGTTTAGCGCTGTAGCAACGCCAGACATTCCATGGCCATTAAGACTAGGTGTCTACCTTGTCCAGTCTGTGAGAAAGTAGACAGAAAAAATACTGACATGGGTTCACCATAAAAATCCGGACCTTTCTATGCCAGAAGTTGGCAGGCTTCCTTAGCAACGCCAAGGGGACGTAACTCGCAACGTGACACTTTGGTACGACGTAAGACTCAAGTGTACATACCTTGAAACCTTTTAACCTCTCGGCAAAAGTTTCAAAGTTTCATCAATATAACACTTACCTGCTCATAGTTCAGACAATTTCAATTATTTCCGCACCAAGCCTGCACCCCTGTACACCAAAACATGGTCATGTCGCATCTGCGATCACAATGTTGACTACAAAGAATATGTCAAGTAAGATGGAAGAGGTGTAGGTGTGCAAAAGGCATAGAGGATAGGACGAGACCACAACAGATTTGGCCACAGATGCTCGCTTCAACATCAGCACTATGGCAAGAAGCCCAAAATGTGTCTCGGCGCATATCTCTTGCTGTCGAGACACGTGTTGAGCCGGGATGTAAAGGACAGCTTTATCCTGATGTTTTCCCTACTTATGTCTGAGCACCGTGGAGACATTGGGAAAATAAAAACTTACCTACTTTCGGTGGAGACTGCTCCAAGTGTCGCAGGAGCAGTGTGGTTTGTTCTGGGCGAGAAACCAACAATAGGTGGGAGAGAAGATCCTTGTATTAAATATACTAATTAACTGATCCATTAGCATGGACGATAAGGACAGAAAACTGTTGAACGAAGTATTGTGTACGTGGCAGCACGTGTGTGTGTCAACTGATCTGACGACGTACTAGCGTCCAAAGCAGTACAGAGTCACACCCAACCCTATCAGAAACGGGAAATAAGTAAAACTTCTCGCCGTGACCAGACTCGGGGATTCCGTGAGATACGTCATCAGCTGTTAATGCCAGCCTATCACTTAAAAGGGAGAAAACAGTGCTACAGATCGAAATGTGAAGGGGGCCTCCGTGGCTCCGTCGGTTTAACGCGCTATCGCAGCACAATGCCCCGATCCCTCCCACCAATGCGGTCGCTGTGAGTTCAAGCTGAGCTCATGCTGGCTTCCTCTCCGGCCGTAAGTGGGTTTCCTCCGGGCTCTGCCCGGCTACCTCCCACCATAATGCTGGCCGCCGTCGTATAAAGTGAAGTATTCTTGAGTACGGCTTAAACCACCAATCAAATAAAATAAATAAAATAAATAAATCGAAATGTGAAACCAATGCTTCAAGTTTTTAGTGGATTCAGCACTTTGGCGGCATGGATTCGCCCTACCACACGAAGACTATATACACACACCAGACAGACTCCTCGTTGTCCTATGACTGACAAATTGTTATGTACGACGGTAAACCCCAAGCACTCACTCACTCACTCACTCACTCACTCTTAGCCTGCAAATTGCTTGCGGTTCATGTCCGAGACAAAACCCTACGTCACCGCAGCGCTGTCTTGTTATTTACGCAGTGCTGGTCTGGATTCGTGTCTTCCTCATCGACACAAAGGATGTTGTAGTACACATGGGGGCAAATCCAGCTCTTAGTCTAGGCTGAACACACCCTCCCGCACCATATAAATTAATCGGCTGATGTGTTTTACACCACCGTTGCGTCACCGGATCTTTATAGGAGACAAGGTCGCACTGGCCTTACTCCGAACAGTAAAATTTTGTATCTTTACAGAATTTTCTGTGCTAAATTTTTCCATTTTCAAAGGTAGGAATACCAGTACGTTGTTTGGTGTTGATTTTCATCCTGTCTATACAGACACTACCCCACTCCCCTACGTCACCACACCACTCTACTGCGTTTTAATGCAAAATGCATGTTTTGGGAAAATAAGTAGCTTTGAAAGATTTAAGATTTACCTCATTGCAAACAACATCCCTGACCAACCCAATAAAAATTATCAGACTTGTGTGAAATAGGAGCAAACGGCGACAGTTTTCGTATTCTGCTATATACATATAAGCACAGGCCTCAGATCACCATTAATTTTCCATGAGCGACTATGTTAGCGTTTAGCGCTGTTCGATGGCCAATATACACTGGTGCCTACCAAAGCAGCTATAAAAATCTTGGCATAGGTTGACCGTAAAAATGATTGCCTTGCTATGCGAGAAGCTAGCAAGAAGAGAAGGTAGTTCGCAGCCTCATCACTCCCTGACACGTTGATACCACTTAAAACCCAAGTATACATATCTGACACTTTACCACCTCTCTCAAAGAGTTTCACACCTTCATCAATAAAATCCTAACTTACTAAAAGTTTTTAAAAAATTTCTATTTATTGAGTACCCAGCAGGCGCCTGTACAACAAAAATTGGCTGACTGGCAGCAGAAAAAGATTTTAAGTCTTAAAACACACAGAATTACATTGCTGGTGCAAGCAGGATACTGAATGTTTATATAAAACTCTACACGGTGTAGGTACCCCTCAATCGTCGGCTTAACACCCCTCAAACTTAATATAGAGAACAGTGAGGAAATAGAAAAGTTGTCAAGATGTTGAATCACAGGTATAATAAAACAACTAATGCATCCTGCAGATAAGAGTGGAAACTCGTGATTTGTGATTCTCGAAAGTCGATGTACAGCTCGCGCTGCGCGCTCCCTCTAGCCTACATGTACATTAATTGCCTCGATCCAACAAATCGCAAGTGCTACACTGTGCAACATGCAATAATTGTATAATGTTACACTGCAACGCAAAAAATGTATGATGGAATTATATGATTTGAAATACGATAACATGATCAGTATGTTACGGAGAGCACAATACTGGATTGTACCAACACAGGTACTGTTCTCCGAGTAATACAAGTCACTGTCACGTACATGTACACATGGGTTCATTAGAAATTGTGTCTCTTTCTCCCCACTCTCTTCACCCCGCCATCCTCGCCCTGGTGGCCTCGCCCTCATCCCCTCGCCATCCCCCGTTGCCCCGCTTTCGTTGTTCTGCCCTCATCATGAAAAACATGTACAACGCCCATCAGGTAAGGTATTCGGAAGATCAGCTATACACAGTCTCAGCTGAGACTATATTTATTTTATTTTTTCCAGGGATTTGGTTTCTAACTACTTCGAATACTTAGTGAAATGATGTTTGTCATCTTAACACGGAACCGGAAGTTGAGGTTGACGAAAGCTGTGGTGGCCTTGGTATGTTTGACCCACGTGACTTTGGCGGAAGAAGGTAAATGCACTACGTTTTTGTCTCAACTTTTTGTTTGCGGCGCCCCACCTCACAAGGTATCGGACAAAAAGAAGACGTCAACGCACAATGTGGAGAGCGAGGGGGCCGGGCCTGTGGGTGGTCACGGGGGACTGTGTTTTTATTGCATTTTATCAGGATTATTTATTGTTAGATAAGAATACTGTATGAAAATTATTGATTACTGTTGTAATAACCCCACCGGCCCACCCAAGAATATGTCACATACGGTGGTCAGTCTTATGTATGGACACCGGAATGGCCGGGTAGGCCCCAGACCTTTGTCAAATTTCTGATTGACTTCCCCATATGTGTAGCACACAACTTTCTACAACCAGCGCAATCCTGGGTCGGGTCATACCAAAGGCTTTAAAAATGGTACTTTTTGCTGTCTCTCTTGGCGCTCGGCACAGAGGTTAGAACAAGGACACATGACTGGTCGGCCCGTTGTCAGTATAATGTAACATGGTAAGGTGTCATATCTGGTGTCTTCGGCATGATGCTCCAGTGGCCATAGCACTGTGGCGGCAGGACTTGCCTCGCCACAAAGAAACACGTCATATTTACATCCTAAGGACTCCTCGTCTCCATAAGACTGAAAAATTATTAAGTACGACGTCAAAAAAAGCATACGTTCATGCATATATGTACAACAACGGCAAAGATCAACACGAACGCTATACCCAGGGCCCGATGACGACATTCCAAAGGCCATCACTACAACAATGAATGAGGCATCCTTTGTTGGTAATTCGAATTCAATTCAAATAGATGTAACACGTGTTGGCAATTGACGTTCCAGAACGTTGTAAGTGTTGCAACCAATCGGAGTGTCCGTCTTAAGTGTGCAAAGGGAGAACAATATATAAATAAGTCGTGAAGTTAAGTGGCGATGGACTTGATTGGATGACACAGTCATGACTAACACGTAACTATATCGACCTACTTGTTTTATTTAAATGGGTCATGTAGTCTCTAACAGCGGAGACAGGAAGAGTCTTTGTAAAAATGCACCAAGAGTGAGAGCTGAAAAATCACTAAGGCATACATGTAATTATTAATTAATTGATTAATTAATTAATTAATTTAATTATTTATTTATTTATTTAAAACGGCCTTTGCAAGCTAGCTTTTGTTATCCATGTGTTACATTTTAAACGTAATTTGTACTACACCAAAATAAAGTTTCCGTTTGCTCCTCGTTAAATAGGTTGTGGACCGCCCCCTGAAAAGCCCCACGCCCGCCATAACGGCACTGGGGACACCTACCCACACCTTGCTCTGGTTTACTACACTTGTCAAAGGGCATTCTACCAGAATGGCTACCCCGGTATCATTTGTAACGAGGGATCCTGGGCCGGACACCCGCTGGCACCATTTACATGCCTTTGTAAGTACAAGGTGTTCAGACACTCCACATTAAATGCAACGTTGGTTGGTGTGAACTTTAACCTCACAGATGGCTCTGTTAAATGAAAAATCTGTTAAATGTTCATTTCAAGCGTAGCGTTGGCCACATTCAAATGAGTGTTATGTTAAAATGATGTTAGCAAAATTTCGCTAGTAATGATGGTGAGTAAAATGACGAAATATTGAAACAACGTGTGTCTTGCATTTCTGTGGAGTTACATTAATGGTGTATTTCTTTAAATTAATCGGTTATACCAGAAGTACATGGCTATACAGCAAAGTACATGTTTGTCATGGTTATATGATAGGACATATGTCTGTACTCTGTTCAGTTTGACTAACCTCTGTAGCGATGTTACTGAACAACAACTGAGAAGTATGTTAGTGGATTACGGGAAATAATAATAAAATCAAGTTCAGTGCTGTCAGATTTGTCATAGTGCATGGCGAGACATCTATATATTTACCGCTGCGTCAGATCGCCTGCTTCTGTAATTGTATGAACCTAATCAATGCTGTATTTATTGGTTGATTTATTTGATTGGTGTTTTACGCCGTACTCAAGAATATTTCACTTATACGACAAAGGCCCGCATTATGTTGGGGTTAAACCGGGCAGAGCCAGGGAAAATCCATGACCATGCGCAGGCTGCTGACAGACGTTCTCACGTTTGACCGGAAAGGAAGCCAGCGTGGGCTGGGCTTGAACTCACGTTGATTGCATTGGTGGTGAAAGGCACCTGGCTCATTACGCTGAACTAGATTGCTAATAGCCTCGGCAACGGAGGCCCCGCCCCAATCAATGAGAATCGGACTATTTGATAAAACATCATATACAGGGAGTGTGGCAGATTTCTATTTCTGGTAAAACTTGTTTGTTTCTCGATATTCTTGTTTGTCGTACTTGTTTTCGCTTCAGAACATCTGCTTTAGCCCTGCATATTCTGGGGCCTCTTTTCCGCCTTACTTTTTAAGAAAAAATTTTTTACATGACTTCTGTTTCTGGTATTTATAAATCCGGCTACAAATGTTATCCCAACATCTACAAATCAATTTTTTCCGGCAGTAAAGACCTGTAATTCTCCTGGTCTAATCGACAATGGCGAGAGGGAGGGGTTTGTGTTCTCTGTTGGGGCCACGGTTAAATATTCCTGTTACGAGGGATACGAGATCAAAGGATCTGCCGTCAGAATGTGTTTGGCAAGCACATCTTGGTCTGGAAAAAAACCCTCCTGTGTCCGTAAGTTCGACATCCTTGTGTCGCTCCTTCCATAAAGTTTTTCTGTTTTCTGCATTCCTCAAACGCCAGGGGATAATGATCAAGTTTCTCTTCAGAATATAACTAAATCAGCATGGAATACATTTATAGTCAAGATACATTACAAAGTAATTTTTATGTGATTTATTATGCTCCCCACCCCACCCCCCCCCAAAAAAAACAAGCAAACAAACAAGACACGACACCACGTCACTATAGTCAGCGAAGTATTGACACCAAACATGGAGTTTTACGTCTTATTGACACCGAGTACGACATCACATTACGAGAATCAGCTGTGTACTGACACCGCCCATGACACCATATCTCGCCAGCCAGCAGTGTGCACCAGTCATGAGACCCCATCCCAGCAACCACTGGTGTACTGACACCAGAAATGACATCACGCTTGAGGAGCCTACAGTGTACTGACACCAGACATAACACCCCGTTTACTGTAAGAACTCAGAGGCGCAGAGTGCCAGACATGGCATTATACAGACATCACACACATTCCCCAGCAGTCAGAAGTGCTCTGACACCAGAGGTAACATCACACAATAGCAATAAACAATATATAGACACAAGACGTTAAACCTCAGATTTAAACAGTGTATTGATCAGTAGTGTACTGATACCAGACACGACATTATACCGCAGAAGTAAACAGTGTATTGGAACGAATCATGTCATTATTTAATACCCCAGTCCTAAGCAACGTATAGACACCAGACATCGCACTTCATGAGTCACAAGTGCACTGAACCAGACATGGCATCACATCCTCCAGCAGTCAGCAGTCTACTGACACCAGACATGACACCATACTCCACCATACTACAGTGTCGCCAATTGCTGAGAGAAATAAATCACAATTAGAGGCACTGGCACACAACCACCTCAATTGTAACCACGAGTCCATACTAACGGTGCGGTTATCTTGACCATGCCGATGGTTTTGGTTATCGTGACCATGCTGATGGTGTGGTTATCTGCAGACGATGTGGTTGTCATAACCATGAGTGGTTATTGTGACAATGATGACAGTGTGCATATCGTGACCAGGATGGTGGTGTGGTTATCGTGACCATGTTGACGGTGTGGTTATCATGACCATGTTGACGGTGTAGTTATCGTGACCATGGTGTGGATATCGTGACCATGCTGATGGTGTGGTTATCTGCTGACGATGTGGTTGTCATAACCATGGGTGGTTATTGTGACCATGATGACAGTGTAGTTTCCGTGACCATGTTGACGGTGTGGCTATCGTGACCATGATGAGAGTGTTGTTTTCGTGACCATGATGACGGTGTGGGTATCGTGACCATGATGACAGTGTGGTTATCGTGACCATGATGACGGACCTAGCAACGATTGCTATACAACGATAAACCAATTTTATACCCACTCGGCTGATGCTTAAATCTGATTATATCTTAAAGAAGAAAAAAAGCCGAAAAAATCCCGCTATTTTAAAGGCATTTGATCACTTTTACATACATTTACTTGTACATTTACCATTTTGATATTCCTAATTACGGTCTTAAACAACAATGAAATAAATATACCTAACCGCTATCAACTGTGTGAGGTTAATAACCAACCATTCAATCAATCCATCCGTTAACCAGTTCATACAATTGAGCGATCGCTCAATCAAACCTTCAAATACCCAATAGATGTATGACTGACCCATCATTGTTGGTTTCTGTAGCTGTTCGTTGCCCACGCCTGCCCTCGCCTCGACATGGGAAAATCCAATCGGACAGCCTGGAATATGGATCCACCGCACGAGTCACGTGTGATGAGGGCTACCGTTTGATTGGTTCCGAGACGAGAAGTTGCCAAGCTGACAAGACGTGGAGCGGAGATGAAAGCAGTTGTCATGGTGAAGAAATAAGGAAACAATGAAATGAAGCATTATGCTGAAACACTTAGAAGTGTGGAGTGTGATGTTCAGGGACATAAATATTTCACCATAGTGTTGGTGAAAACGAAACTGTTAGTGTGAATACATACAGCTGGTTTGCAATCAACATTGTGTTTATGTGTATCCGTAATTCCTACAAAACACGTGTATGTCATATTCTCTGCAGACGCATGTACTTCTGCATATGTTACAATCATCATGAATATTCATACCCACCAAAGCGACCGCTGTTAGTTCAACCCAAGCTCATGCTGGCTTCCTCTCCGGTCGTACGTCGGAAGATCTGCCTGGAACCTTCGGATGGTCGTGGGTTTACCTCAGGACCTACCCGGTTTCCTCCCACCATAATGCTGGCCGCCGTGGTATAAATGAAGTACTCTGGAGTACGGCTTTAAACGCTGATGAAGTAAATAAATAAGTATTCACTTATGCTAATGTCTTCTCATTGTAGAAATTGAATGTAAGTTGCCGACAATTGAATCCGGAAGCGTATCTGTCGAGACGCCCATCAAGTATGGCCATATAGCCATGTTCAGGTGAATTTTCTATACACTTGTTGCAACAAATATGTTTTGTAATTTTTTTATAAAGCAATTGTGTTGTGAGGCGCACCTGGCACACTGTCGGTCTTAAAAGCAGCAGCCGAATTCACCAGAACTAGATTCGAACGTGCGATCTTATTAGTCAGGGATGGATCTGTTTTTTAGGAAGCCTGGACGATGAGATTACAGTTTCATCAGTCAAAGACAAGAAAGCTTCATGTACAAGACAAGAATATGTATTTATTTAATTATTGATTAACATCATGTTACAGAAATTTTCCATTGTTAACGTAACGTTCAGATTTATGGTTCGATGAAACCAGAATGCCCGGCGTAAACCGCCGATCCTTTGGCATGCCACTGATGAACTTTCCCACAGCTATGCACACCACATTGGTGGAAGACAGAAGGTCGTCAAAGAAGTTCCGCACTATGTTCGTTACCGGTTAATTGTCATGAAGGCCCCACATGCAGCATTAAAAACGAATGAATCTAGAAATTATCTATTCAAGGCTGGACCTGCAGCTCATCTGTCCTGGCGATTGATACTGGAAAAAAAAAACCCACAAAAACTCACCATCAACGAAAATAAAAATGTATGGACCTGTCCGGTCCTATCCTCGGTATATGAAAGTAATCAGATGTTAATCCGAATCTCTGATACATTTACAGCTGTGATTTTGGCATGACTTTGATCGGCAAGAAGACTGCGGTATGCGTGGGAGACGGCAAATGGTCCCAGACAATTCCCATATGCGTTGGTAAAAGATGACTTTATATCTTGTATGTAGGTTTATTAGTTTCTTTACTCCGGACTAAACATTGTTATCGTCACTTTTCCCATCATTTCATGGTTGTGGCTCTGCTAAATGAAGACATTTCATGCAGATTAGAAATATAGTTTATTGTCATGAAAACAAATTCTGTTTCTAGTCTTTCGGTCAACGGCTGTTTAGGTTCCCAGTTTCGCATTTACATCATGTTTATAGTGTGAATTGATTCATAAGATGTTATTTGAAGGCTCGTAAATTGACAAATAGTTTGTATAGCACTACTTACCCCTTCGTGGTAGCATACAAATCATGAGTGTTTATGACAAATATGTAGAAGGCTGACATAACTTTCCAGATACCTGCGAGGTACCTGTTGTTACCAAAGGCAAGGTGCGGCAGCGAAAGATAACCGATTACAATTACCCGAGCTATGTACGGTTTGACGAGGGCAGGGTAGAGAGTGGAATGAGTCTATATGTCACTTGCGATTGGCACTACAGTTTAAGTCCAGCAGCAAACACACACAACGGCTACCGGAGGATAACTTGTGTGGATGGCGCTTGGGATAGCGTACCAAAGTGCAAACCAAGTGGGTATTACGTTACTCTTTTATTTTGAACGTTGTAATACGAAATGTTTCTGTAGGATTTGAATTTTTGCATAATGCGATTTCTTTGTGAGGTTTAAAGGTTGAAAATCGGGATATCTTTGAAGGCTTTCGGACAAAGTAAAGCGGGATCACTGTGTGTGATTTGAGGGCTGTAAAGAGAAATATTTTTGTATGATTTGAAAGCTGTAAAGAGGCATCACTTAGTGCGATTTAACGGTTGTAGGATTTGAAGTTTGTAAATGGGATCACCTGGGGTATTTTTTCAATGACTCAGATTGTTCCTCCTATTATTCCGTGGTTTACTCATTTACTTGACTGTTTGATAAAGTTCAGGTGTTATTTTTGAATAACTCCGTTTTTCATCTCTTTACTCCCTTGTTTACTCATCTGCATGATTGTTTGATTAGAGTCAGGCGGTATTTTTGAATACCTCAGACTGATTCTCCCATCACTCCTTGATGTACTCATACACCTGTCTGTTTGTTTAACGCCAGGTGATATTTTTGAATCACTCAGTTTGTTCATCCCATGACTCATTGGTTTACTCATCTAATTGATTGTTTCTATAGCGCCAGGTGTTATTTTTGAATAACTTTGTTTATTCATCCCTTCACTCCTTGATTTTACTCATCCACTCCATAGCTTGGTTCACACCATACTTGAGAATTTTCACTTTCGCGATGGCGAAATGAGTTTTATGAGTGGAGGAAATCGGATTTCCCACAGATGCGCACAGGTGCAAAGTTGTCTTCACTGTGCAGCGGAATCCTTCATTCGAGCTTTAATCGACTGGTTATTGTCTCCAAGGTTTACAAGCTGTGAGAGCGTGTTGAATATATTTTTATTTATGTATTTGTTAGGTTGGTGTTTTACGCCGTACTGAAGAATATTTCACTTATACGACGGGGGTCATCATTATGGGGGGAGAAAATAGGGCAGAGCCCGCGGGAAATCCACTACTATCCGCAGGTTGCAGACAGGCCATCCCATGTACGACAGAAAAGGAAGCCAGCATTACCTGAACTTGAACACACAGCGACCGCATTGGTGGAAGGGTCCTTTTTAATTATGCTTTGCTATCGCCCTAACCAACTGAGCGACGGAGAACCCCCCCCCCCCCACCCTCCGTGTTGAATACCTTTAGAGGCTTGATTCCAGCACACCACCCTTGGAGATTTGAATAGTCTTGTTTTGGTGTGGCTCTAGGGCTCACGTCTCTTTTATGTGAACATTAGAAAGCCATGAACCTCGCATTTTTGATAACTTGTTTATCATGTGAGTACATTTTCCCTTTGATTAAAATCCCCCTTTAAGATGCAAATTATAATGGTGTTATTTTATGCAAATCGGTATTATCCAATTTCTGAGCCATTCTATCTGAATTCTTATTATAGGGTGACTTTTAAGAAGACGAGAATTTGTACATATCTTTGAAACTACCTTGATAAAATGTTGAAAATGTTCAATGTCCCAACTCCTAGCTGGCACTGTGTAATAATAGCTATGTATCACGACAGCTGGTTTGTTTTTCTCCAGGATCCTGCACAGACACTCCATCTAAGCTGAATCACGGAGAGACGCAATATGATGGACTGGAACACGGGTCCCGAATCCGATATTCCTGTGATCCGGGCTACACTCTCTCCTCTTACCAGTACAGAACTTGTGACTTTGGAAGATGGACTGGACGTAAACCGTGGTGTAAAAAAAGTGAGTACGAGACAATATGGGTTTTATTTTTTGTCTCTGCCCTTAGTTTGTCCCCTTGTATTTCACCGTTCACCAGCCTTGTTTTTGCAGAGATCTGTGTATGATACAAAGTAATATTTCTTTTCTCTATTAGACCCAGTTCTTTACATGAATTATCTTAGGACAAAATACGAGGGTGTAGCCTAATTCGTATGACACATCTAAGATTTTTGTTCTGTATCCCTGGTGTCAAATACGAAAGTGTGGCCTAATTATTCTGAGAAAACAGGACCCAGTTTTTCCCTCATCTTTGCCTTTATGACCAAATGCGAGAGTGTTGCCTAATTAGCCCGAGAAAGCTGGACCCAGTTGTTCACTGCCCTGTGCTTTTGTGACCAAATACGAAAGTGTGGCCAACATTTCCATTCTACTTGCAAACGTAGCAAATTTTATGGAAGTTGTAAATATAGAGAGCTATTGTATATCTAAAGAGCGGACTAAGTTACCAAGTGTCGAAAGATGAGAATAACTTATGTATATCCACCCAAGCATTAATCAGTTAATGATCCGGTAAATTAGCCCAATTCGTTAACCCTTGAAGGAATAGACCGATCCATAACTGACACGACTGAATGATTCACCAAATCGACCAATTTGTCAGTTGTTTCACCGCTGTACATCCGGTTTACTGTATTTTATCTATCCCTGTACATTGGTTGAACTGTATCTTATCTATCCCTAGGTATAAATCGGTTTTACTCTTTCTTATCTATCCCTAGATGTACATCCGGTTTACTGTAACTTGTCTATTCCTAACGTCGTGTTTACTGTATCTTATCTATCCCTGTAGATCGGCTTTACTGCACATAACACACACATCAGGGATCCCACTAAAAGGTTGTTTTTTCATGAAGTCTAATTAATCAGTTGCTTTCTAAATCGGACATCCAGACTCCCTGCCAATACTCCCCTCGTTCATTCGGCTTCAGATTATTGCGCCAAACCAAGAGATTTACCCGAAGGTATGGAACTGATGGGTGGCCAAACAGCTTCAAGATACGATCACAACGCTGTTCTGAACCTAAAGTGTACAGAGAGATATGGTCCATCTGCTGAGAGAGCCGTCCGGGAATTGACATGCTACAACACTACGTGGAAAATCAGCGGAAACCTTCAGTGTGAGCATGGTAAGTATAACTGTCTGGAATAAACAAAATTATTTACCATAAATATTAACTGTGACATCTTCAATCTGTAGTGCAGTTATTTCGTGTTTTCATTCTTGCTCTAAGCCGTAGGAAGTGTTGTCCTTTTCCAACGTGACGGCCATTATAATTTGTGACGGAAATGAAGAGGCTATTTATGAAATAAGGTCCCAGGTTTGAAAGCAAATTTACACTCCGGCATGTTGACTATGCTGACTACTTTGCCAGTTTGGAAATTCCAAAACGCCACTTGCTTCACCACTGATCAATTTTTTTTATTTCAACAGTAGTCAGCAGAATTATTTCAAAGCCGGTTAGCTTTTATTTCAAAAGTGAACCTGGGTATTGAAACCGACACTCGTACCAGCCGTCCACCAAAATTGGCGTTCCGGGTCGATAATCTCAAGACCAGTTTCCAAAAACAAATGACACAAACCGCCAAAGAACTAAGAAAATATATAAATATAAAATTAGGACGTCTTCGTGCAAAGAATCATCGGCAGTCATCAGTTTTCAATGATGACGAAAATAGGTAATGAATGTTCTAGGCGGATGAATAAAATAAATATCCAAATCGCGTGCCATTTTGGTATATATGGTTAAACTTATTTCACCAGCGGCGTTTATTTTGAAACTGGTATTTTATTTCAAAGCAGGCCCTTCAAGATTCCGTACATGTACATCGATGTGGTCGTCGAACTCTATTAACCACTCTGTCAACACTTCTTTGTTCCCTAGCGCCTTGTGTTTACGAAATGAGCGACAATGAGGAAATAGTGTCTGGGGTGGACATCCCAACAAATGGTAGATTTCATCACACCTCCTATATAGAGATAAAATGCAATGATGTCAGAAAGTTTCAGTTGAAGGATGGTATCTCCAAAGCCAAGTGCCAATACGGAGAATGGAGGCCCGGAGTGCCCAGCTGTGAACCAGGTAAAACTGCATGTACCCTAGTGCTCCAGGTGTGGGAAACTCTGGTCTGCCCTTTTTAACCAGCATATGAATATAATTGTAACATGGATCACAGTTTCTCTTTTCTCAAACAGCTAGCCTATCTAAAGACATTATTCGTAGTTTTAATTTTCCGACATCAGTGCAAAAGCAAAAAATATTTTTTTACCTTTCAGTTCTATTACATCTGTCTGAAGAGATGCAAGAATTAGTGTATCTTTATTATGCATTCATTATTTATCTGTTTTTAGTTTTTGGACAGAGGAATGTCTTTGTTTCTATTAGATTTACTTTCTTACTACAAAAAGATAGTAAAAAGACATTTTCAGTCCAAGAATTGATGACTAATTTGACGCGTGTAATGGAGACGAGTACAGTAATCTTAGTAATAATCAGTAGTAGGCAAAACGTCCTTTAGTCGGATGTGCCCTATGTACTCGACCCTCCGATCTGGCTCATTGTTCTTTACTCTCAGATGTAGTTGTGATCGATGTCAGAGATCCCATGTCTGAACAATGAAATCCAGGGCTGTAGCAGTTGTTCTCGAGCTGTAACAAGAGTCCTTGGGCTATAACAGATGTCCTGGGACTGAAACAGTTGATCCCGGACTATAAGAGTTGATCTCGGGCTGTGACAGTTGTCCTAGGGCTATAGCAGCTGACTACTTGCTGTAACTGTTGATCCCGGACTGTAAGAGTTGACCCCGGACTGTAACTGTTGACCTCGGGCTGTAAAGGTGTCCTTGGGCTATGACAGTTGACCTCTGGCTATAAATGGTGTGCTAGGCCTGCAACAGTTGATCCTGGTATGTAAAACTTGACTCCGGGTAGTAACATTTGTCTTCGGGATGTGACAGTTAACCCTGGACTGGTACAGTTGTCCATCGGGTGCAAAGCTTTTCCCCGGCCTGTAATAGTTGTTCCGCGCTGTAACGGCCGTTTTCGGTTTGACTTCGGGTTGTGATAGTTGTTCTAGGGCTGTAACAGCTGACTCTGGTCGCGTATGACATAGTGTGGTTGTTTTTGCTGTTTAGATGCAGTAGAACAAAGGATCAATTGACACTGTTTGTTATTTTCCTATAACAGCATCATGTAAACGACGGCTGACTCAGCTGACACACGGCTTTATCCAATATGACGGCCTGGCACACGGGTCCCGTGTCCAATATTCATGTCAGCCGGGCTACACTCTTTCACGTCACCAGAACAGAACTTGTAAATTTGGGACATGGACTGGGCGGAAACCAAAATGTCACGAAAGTAAGAAGAGATTGCATGCGTTGTATTTAGATGATGTATTTTTCCTGAGTGGTCAAGCATAAGCCTAGATATCTAAGGTAAATAATGGACACAAGATAACAAAACTGAGCTGCTAAAGATACCCAGATATTAACTTATAACTTATTTTAAACCTGATTGTTTGACTTCATTTAGAATAAATAAAACCCCGAAATTGAAAGATATGGTTATTAATCCAGTTCAGGTAAAAGTCTGACAGCCTAATAAAAGAAAGGAGACCATTTTCAATGGCTATTGAATGAAGGGTATGAAAAGGCAAATCCTGCAAAATCATTTCAACAAGAACATTTCCTTACAGGCTTTGACCTGATGATTTAAAGTTAAACGAGTGCATTGATTTTCCTTACACTTTATGAAGTAAATCTGTCAACTTCAACTCGAAAGAATATATCCCCAAACTTTCTCGTGGCGGTATGCCATACCACCATACACAGCTTGGACTTCCTGCTACATCATATCAAAAATCAACGTAGCATGACCACCATTTTTGAACTGTTTCTCCTGGAATTGACGTAATAGCATTTTGTTACCTTGGAAAGGGAGGGTGGATAGTAATCCTGTCAAACACTTTTCACTTGCATCCAAAGCCGACAAAATTCTGTAATGTCTTAACTACCAGTTAAATGACGGTATACAAATGTATGATCTAACCTACTCCAAAAGCCATTAACATATATAGCAGTTGTGAGCCAAAGGTGTTTAAACGGCACGCACATGTCTGACATCCACGTCATGAACACTCGAATGTTTCCATATCGCTGCTAAAATAGGGGGTCTAGGTTGTGCTGTTAGAGCGCTTGCTTTCGCCAATGCCTTTTAATACAACTCTGGCTTTTCTCCAGAATGAAACATAAAATTCATATAGTTAAATTATCTTTGCGCTCAAGCTATAATGAGGAATGACATTGGTCATATTTGGCGTTTATACCTCAATGAATGTTAAAACTATTTACACATCGCTCCCGTACAAACTACTTTCAATAAAATACGCAGGATAATGTCTGCGTGAAAAGTGCGTTACCTTGGCTCGCTTAGACTGATTTTTTTCCACAAAAATGATTATCGAACAACCAGCGAAGGCCTCCCTCAATACCCAGAAATACTGAAAGCAAAAATAATAGAGTTATTTCTAACCAGATTCTCTATATATTGTTGTACAATTTACAATGGAGATAGATGTTAGATGGCATAACGTAGATCTTGAAAATAGACATGCATCACATCCCTATTTAGTACTGTGCAAAGACTACAAATACCCAGAGGTGGTCCAAATATCCAACATACAAAAACATTTTCAAATACTGTTTTCTCCTGTAAAAGACAACAAATATTAAAGAATATAACTGCAAATAAAATTTCACGCTCTTTCGTTTGATTTTGACATGGATTTTATGTCTTCTTCTCCCTTAAACTCTACATCTTGTACATTCAATATGGTTTCAATCTTGACAACTGTGTGTGTGGGTTGTATATATTTTGAATAATAGATCAAAACATGTTATGATTAATAACGTCTCTGATTGAGTGACGCAACACACGGACACGAAAGTGATTTGCGTGCACAGTGGTTTGATATCGCATATAGTGCAAAACCCGTCATTCACTCCACTTCAGATTATTGTTCGCATCCAAGAGATTTACCCGAGGGTATGGAACTTCAGGGTGAAAAGACATCTACAGAATACAATCACAACACCGTCCTGAGGCTGAAGTGTAGTGAGGGATATAGACCCTCTGTTGACGGAGGCAGTCTGGAATGGACGTGTTACAACACTACGTGGAATGTCAGCGGAGACCTTCAGTGTGTGCGTGGTAAGTATAATCGTCTGAACAGGCGTAGATTTTCTTGTAGATATTGATGAAACTCCGGTCGATTTTTAAATTTTTATATAACAGAATTGTCTGATATCGAACTCGGTATCCAGTATATTCCAGTTTTAAAAGGTAAGTTCAGCGTATCGCACTTGGTATGAGCATTATATTAATTATGACAGGCTCCACCAAAACATAGCATATAGCAAAAACAAGCTTGTGGAGCTTAACCCCATAAACTAGAGAAAATATACTAACTGCATTTTCTGTGCAGTAACACATACACCTGTTATATCGATACTTCAATCTTGTAGTGCTAACTGTCACTAACATAAGTCAAAATTGATAGTGACCATGCGTGGTTTTAGAGATAGTTAAATACAGGCGAAGAATTGGGAAAACCCCGTTTCAGAACACAGTGAACCAAGAGTGCATGGTGCTACATGTATCATCGTTTGATATGTGCGCTTGTCACTGGTTTCAACTCCAATGAAATCAAGCAATGTTACAAACGCTATGTATGCAATGGCGTCAGACTATGAATTTGAATGAAACCGAACTTCGAAACAGATTTCGGCTTGATATATTTTCGGTATTTATCGAAGTAAATTTATATAGACACCAGAACCAATATTAATATTGTATCCACAAAAGGTGTGTACAAAAAATTCCTATGTTTACTGCATTAATCGATGTATCTGAAAATATAGACACCAGAATCAGTATTGGTCCATTACCACAAAAGGGCATGTTTGCCCTGGAGGCTCATATTATTACAAGGTATGTGTCTGAGAGAAGAAATACTGTTATTAATGATTTTACATCATCCAATCATAGAGCGTTTTGTACAGAATTTTTTCTGGGCCTGTATGATTAGACGTATTGTTTTCGCCCACGTTTGTATAAAAGTTTTTGCCTAAAAGTTTACCATGAAGTTGCATTAACTTTTCTTTAGACAAACTTAAGTGTTTGCGCGAAAAACATCATTTTAAGCTTTTATGTGCTTCTCAAAGTACATTTGTGAAATACTCATATGAAATCTAGATACGCAAATAGGTGGAGAAATAAATACACGCTACCGTTTTCGTTTGACTAGAGACCTTAAAGGGCCACCACGTGGACAAAGCACCAGTCGCAGCCAGTGATGGTCTGCGCGAGTTTTGCTTTTACAATGCGAGTAGGTTTGAAGAGATAGTTGCCGTAACGGACACTGTAGACGGCAAGTTTTCCCACAACTCCACTCTAGAGATTACATGCAGACATGCTACAAGATTCCATTTGAAGGACAGCGTTTCTAAAGCCACATGCGACCACGGAGAATGGAAGCCCAGAGTGCCGGGATGTGAACCAAGTAAGACAGTACCTCTCTTATGTGTTTTTCTGTTTTGAACACATTTATTCGTTGTTCTTTGAAATTGCTGGCCAAGGATAAAGAATTATTAAAAATACATGTACTCTGAAGTGTTGTAACTGGAACTTGAAAAATCATTGTTGTGCAATTCATTTTCCCGAAATTAATTTACCTGTTTACACTAGAATGAAAGAACCTGGGACGTTGTTGTTAGTCGTACGTTCACGCAAACTCGGAACAGCCTTGTTCAATCAGTACGGTCCAGTGAACTTGGTACATTGTTGGTTCATTAATGTTTCTCTTTGCCGTCCAATGAATTAAACAGTTCCTTCGGCGTCAAAACCTCTGTGTCATAAAAGCAAGTTGAATTGTTAAACACGGATTTTGTCTGATTTCCATTCCTAAACCGTGAAAAAAATTGGTATATATTAAAGCCGCTATTGAACGTTTTTTTCAGAGAAAATGGAAACAATTTTTTTGTGTGACAGTCTCATCCACTTTGCCTGGTGTTACGTCACACTCGAACACATGACGCCACCAATGGCTGACATATATCCACAAATGAGGCTCTCCTTTCAAACGCCCTTAACGTCATCTAATACTATCATCCTTACGACCAGTTGTACCCAAAATATACAATTGAGCTTGTCGCATGCAACCTTCTACAGTACACCTCCCAACATGTGTTTGTCTTCAAAAATTACAGTCTTTGCACCAAAATGATCAAAATATGCATAAAAACACTTCACACAATTTCGACTCCCGCTCCGTATATTTTTCTCACCAGTTTTTAAATGCTCATTTATCAGCGCACAGAGAAACATCATAATATGGATAGATTGACCCACCAGTTTTCCGTCAATTATCCCAGAGGGTCAGGCAAGACTGTACATCAACAACAATGAGCAACTGTTAACACACTCTGTCACACATGCTCAGTTCTCAAGCAAAGCTCTATCAGCAGTATTTTCGCCATTACAACATATACCATTTTAAAGTCGCAATACACCACAAACATAGATATGAAATACTGGGCAAAAACTAGTTCCTTTGTGAGGTCAATCGTGACTAGTGCAGTTTAACAAAATTTTAGACCGGGCCCAAAGGCTACGAAACCGTATACTGCATCCTAAGTGCCTTAGTCGACGTCACGTCTGCCTGATTTGACATCATATATGTATGAGGAATATTACCACGTCTCAACAAAAAAATCTTACAGCCACAGCCTTTTTTTTTTTTTATTTTTTTATTATTTTTTTTTTTGCACGGAAAGTTCAGTTATATAGGTTAAATAGTGTTTTTCATCGTAAATCCTTTTGAACCTTGGTGTTCGGTTTGTTCCATATGAGTTTCTTCATGTCATTTTACTTTTTCTACCCACTAACCGGTGTGCCACTTTGGATCATTGTTGAAATTTTCAGTTTAGCTCTCTAAAAGCTTGGAGCTTTGATGTTCACTTTAGGCTCTCTGAGATCTTGGCACACTGTTGTTGGCTTTAAGCTTCCTGAGATCTTGACACGGTGCTGCTACTTTAGGCTCTCTGAGATCTTGGCACACTGTTGTTGGCTTTAAGCTTCCTGAGATCTTGATACGGTGCTGCTACTTTAGGCTCTCTGAGAACTTGGCACACTGTTGTTGGCTTGAAGCTTCCTGAGATCTTGACACGGTGCTGCTACTTTAGGCTCTCTGAGAACTTGGCACACTGTTGTTGGCTTTAAGCTTCCTGAGATCTTGATACGGTGCTGCTACTTTAGGCTCTCTGAGAACTTGGCACACTGTTGTTGGCTTGAAGCTTCCTGAGATCTTGACACGGTGCTGCTACTTTAGGCTCTCTGAGAACTTGGCACACTGTTGTCGGCTTTAAGCTTCCTGAGATCTTGACACGGTGCTGCTACTTTAGGCTCTCTGAGAGCTTCAAAGATTATTGCTCAGTTTAGGCTTTTTTAGACCTTGGTACATCGTTGTTCAATTCAAGCGTTTTGAGAGCTTGGCACATTGTTGTTCAGCTTAATTGGACTTTACTTTACTGGGATGTTGAAAGCATGTGAGACAGTCAACGTCAAATTTTACCATCGTTACAGACTTGTGTGAAGAACTGCAAAGTATTCCCAACGGGAGAATCATCTATAAGGGTGACGACACGGTTAGAGACACAAAACGCCTACCTCACCTGACCACAGCAGAACTCGTGTGTGATCCGGGGTACAGGGTACCGGGGAGCAAAACGACCCAGTGTGTTTATGGACGGTGGTCACAGCAAAGTTCCCTGACGTGTGACCCAGGTTGCAGACTGCAGTTTTACATTATCTTTACTATTACGCAAAAAGACAGACACAATTGCCAAAGTTTCTAGCATATTTCATGAAGAGCATATGGATTATGTAAATTTTTTACTAAACGGATGTATTGAAATTTAGATATGCTCCCCTCCATGTTAAGCATTGTTAGTTCAGGCATTGATTTATTTATTTATTTATTTGATTGGTGTTTTACGCCGTTCTCAAGAATATTTCACTCATACGGCTGCGGTCAGCATTATGGTGGGAGGAAACCGGGAAGAGCCCAGCTGAAATCCACGACCATCCACATGTTTCTAGAAGAAACGGCCGGAGAGGAAGTCATCGTGATCAGGATTTGAACTCACAGTGACGGCATTGGTAAGAGGCTCTTTGTCATTGCGCTGCGCTAGCGCGTTAGCCGACTGAGCCACGGAGTCCCCTCAGGCAAAGAAAACTACTCCACTGATCAACTTTGTATGAATGGAAAAAGTCAATTCAACAGTGAGCACTTTTAAATGTATTATTATAAAGCGGAGCTGGACACCAAAGCGCGGCTTATATGCAGACTTATAGTAAGTAGCCAGAAAAGCAAAAAGAGCTTTTCTGTCGACTAGAACCTTTATAGTACATTCTTCGACGAGGTAACCATTCACATTAGGTGAAAATAGAATCCACCTGACCTTTGCTGACAGTGTTATATTTTGTACGACTAGAGCAAGTTTAAGAAGACGGTGTCTCATTTGGTGACCGTGAAAGGCGAACTTCCTCACAACTCCAGCATAAAGATAAAATGAACTAGCCCTGTGACGTTTCATTTGAAGGATGATGTGTCGAAAGCCACATGCGAATGTGGGGCATGGAAGCCCCGAATGCCCACATGTGAGCCCAATAAAACTCGCAGTGATAAATTTATGTATTCTCTGCTTGTCTTGCGAAGTAAAGACAAGAATTTTCTCTATGATAAGTTATCGATCTGTAGTTATAGTTACTGGCGAAGTTTGAAATGTGCGACACACATATATATCCACACCATTTTAATGAAACACAAATGGTTACCTGTCGGAAGCCGGATTTGAACTCGCGTCTTGTGTGTCCTAGGGATTAAAAACAAGGGCCTTTGTCATCTTGGCCATGATATTCTAGAATATAAATAAACAAATTACCGTCCAGTTGTACTTCGGTGCCCTTGTATCTCGTTCAAATAATGTACTTCGTTTCCGTCTTAGATATATGTAAACCTGTTTTGCAGTTGGCTCTGGTTGCCAGGACCCGGGGGACATCGAAAACGCGCACAAAACAAGTGAGCAGAAAGCGGACAATGGATATTATCCCAGCGGTGAATTTTTAATTTACGAGTGCTTTGAAGGCTTTCTCTTTGACGGTAAAAGCACGATGCAGGAAATCTTCTGTTCGGACAATGGAACGTGGAGTGACATGATTTTCAATTGCACAGGTATCTCTATTTAGAAATAGTGGTGGCCTTTCTTTAAATTTTATTTCGGATTTTTAAGTCTCAAATATTACAGCACCCGAGAAAACACGACTTTTGTCATGTTCTTTCCTAAGGGTATTGTTTCCCACTGATTATTTTAACGTAATTTACGAATAGTGAAAAATGAAAGTTTCATTTAACTCGATATTTATGCCTTTCATTCTACCATTATGCATGGTGATAACAAAATGAAATATCGAAATATTTTCCCTTTACATCTCTATCATAGGTGGCTATAATATTATGTACCGGAAGCACCGGAATGAAACAGATGAAAATTTTTTTTCTAGCTCTGACGTGTGATCAACCCAAAATGGTAGAAAGCGGTACGTATACACCTGTGAAAGAGAAATACTCCTTTGATGACACTGTCACCTTTACATGTGAGGATCCGAAACAAGTTGCTGGCCCAGCAGTTTTGAGGTGCACAGAGCACGGTCTGTGGGACAACAGGGAACCTCAATGCAAAGGTACATATATTTATTTATTTAATCATTTGATTGGTATTTTACGCCGAACCCGCAAAGGTATATATATCAACTGATTACTTAACTCATGTACTCAATTATTGTTTTCCTTTTTGTTTTGTTGTTAACATTTGCAAACTACACTGATCATATATACTGCAAGCATTTGTTGAAAAAATCCTCATTCTTTTCCAATCATATAAGTTGTCAACAATTTTTAACATAGATATTAAATATGAAGCATTGATTCGAATCTTCAGTCATCACTATCGATTAGGTTAAAACAGCCAACACAGGAGATTTTTTATGGATCGAACTGGATCACGTGACAACTTCTTTTAAACTACAATCACTCATTCATTCATTCCAGGAAATTCTTAAGTTCACAAATGCCCAACTCCTCTGTTTTCTCCATCGTTTGTCCGGTCTAAATAACTTTTATGTGAAGCTTTTTTTTATCAGATGCCCATGTAATTAGTAATATACAAAGAAAACAACACAGAGAGTAGAACCAGAGCAGCGACGACAGTGTGATAGTTGGCAAATGGTCACACGTTACCGGTGTAAAATGGCCCCTTGTCAATTTACCTCAGTTAAGGTTTTATTCTATCTGTTTATGTAAGTGTTTTAAAGAAGAAACAACTCAGACGCTTCCTAGCACCATGCCTTCAGCAGAATTGTGTACAAAAAAATTACAATGATGTTAAAAGCAATTTAATAGACGTCACTGGTCTATAATTGCTGAAAGAGCTGCGTTGTCTTCATATTTAACACATGTGTGGACAATAACATTAAAAGAATGCAAACGGGCCCTACCTCAGGAATGCTTAGACCACCAGCAGAATGCCGATTTTTGGAGGAATACAATATAGAAGACCACAGTACACAGGTTAAAACCAAAGCAGCGAGGACAGTGTGATAGTTGACAAATGGTCGAAATAGTTGCATAGCGTTTTGCAGTCACATGTTACTGAAGGTCTTTTTCACCTTTAGCGACAAAACAGTTCGAATTCGGAACACCCCCATATTGGGGAAGTCTCCACAATGGAGTGATTAATTGTAACGTTATAATTTTTTTTCATTATTCATTATTTATACAATATTTCCTGCAATGATATGTGATATTTCTCTAGTTATATACCACTTTTGTTATTACATTTTGATATTACGCACCCAGAAGCGGTGACGTCGAATATGAAACGCTTTCATTTTAACATTCCAATCCGAGTCCATTGGGATGACGTCATAATACAAGTTTAGTCAATTGCTATATTCTACGTCACATAGGAAGACCCGACGTCACACTAGACGTCGCGTAAACGAGGTTATGCTACTGACAAGTCTCCAAAGGTTTGCAGCTTAAAATGTTACTTAAAACTTCTTAACACACACACACACAAAATCATGTTATCATTAAATCATAAATAATAAAGAGAATTCTTAGTTTGTTTCTGTCTGTTTCTAAATAATGGTAAGGTGTCCAAATTTAAGCAGAGGTGAATTGTGCTAAAGATGGTAACCTTTTCTTCTTTACCTCATTCTGTGCCCTTTGGGAAACACAAGTTCCGTTAGAATTTTGCCCTGAGGTGCTAAACAACGTGTTGAAATTTTCAGTTGACAAATTCTAGATGGGAGCTGCTTCTTTTTCATGCATCCGAAATGACATTACACGCCAGTTGTTCTTTCTTTGTCCATTGCGTTATCTTTGTTTTTACTCTAATGCTTTCTGTATTTCTGAAAGGTGTTAAGGGGGGGGGGGGTTGATTCGCATGTGGATTTCGAGAGAAGTGGATTTTATTATATGGGTATCGCAGCAGCAAGAGAATGACATCAGGTGACATGGGGGATCAAATAATGAGCCAATGAAGACGTCAAACAAATCCATCAACACAATTAACCAATTAATCAGCCCAGTATAACAATCTACCAGTTAGTTTAGCATCTTTCTCAACTTATCAGCTAAGCTGTCAGCCTTCGAGTTTACAATTATTCTATATATGCTTCCTTTTAGTACCGCAATGTCCGGTTCTGCCTTGGCCCAAGAACGGCCGTCGCGTGGGGAATGGTCGACGGGTCGGGGACACGGTCAGCTTTGAATGTAACGCTGGTTACATCCTGCAGGGGTCCAGCGAGCGAACCTGTCAGGCCAGCAAACAGTGGGACGGACAAACGACAACCTGCGTGGGTAAGTCGGCAGATTGAGGCATCAGAGCAACTTTTACCGCACACGCTTTTCTACAGTTGGTAGTTGTCTCTGTGTCAGGTGAAAAGTTTGAAGTGCATTGTAAGTTGAAGTCTAGGACTTATTATTGTTTTTATTTTATTTTATTTTTTATATTTTTTATGTATTTATTGTTGCTTAACACCATATATAGTTTATATAGTTATTTTTATTGTTGTCTCACGCCATATTCCATACGCTTTCACTTAAAATATGAGATTTATGGGTCAAGGAAACCGGGGTGCCTACCACTGACTTAAAAAGGCTTCAAATATCGTGCGTTGCAATAGTTCTCACTTATTCTGTTCCAGTTTAATTATGAGAGTTGATACACAGTTGCTGTGCTGTGATTTTCCCTACCTTATTAATGTATTTGGGAATGGAAAGGCATGTGATATTTCTACACCTTGTTTTCCTTGACAACCATCCATGAGAATGGTGAATAACAGCTGCCCCGCCTTTGTTACATATATTGTTTTGGCCTTTTTTGCATCCCCTCCCCCCAGGGAGATATCGAGAGGGGGAGAGGGAAGGTTATAATGTCGATGAATGGTGCCACTAAAAGTATACCTGTACCGCTTTAAGTTGAGGTAACGGGACCGCCAAACAATTATTGTAGTAAATTTTACCACTACATACAATCAAAGAGAATTGAGAACATGTTTACTTAAAAGGCACCACTTAATTGGAACCACTTAAGTATATCAATGAGTAAACTTGTATTATGGTAAACACTTCTTTGTTAGGTTTGCTTACTTAATTGGACAAGCTGTTCTTCATTTGAGTAAACCTTACAAACGTAGCCAAATGCTAATTCTGGGGTTGCGTAGTTGTTTTTACGGCTGAGGGGTTCTTAAAATACTAAGCAGTAGTAAGAACTCCCAAAATATAATTTAATGTAATATAATACAATGGAGTAATCAGTTAACGAAATATGCACAACTGATGCAGCGTACCGTGTAAACGCTCCACTTAGCTGCTTTGGGTGATGCGGCTTTCACTGTTTTTTAACACACATAACTTTGTCACTCTCGTACATCTATATTACTTCATACTTTAATATCAATAAAAGTCCCGTGAACGAAGTTAGGGTACAGCTGTAAGTCAACTAAAACCGTGCTGTAATGGGTTACATTTACTTGTGTCGTCTGACATTGTATGAATGGATAAATCGTTTATTATGTTAGGTAAATCTGGTAAACTAAGTAAACATACAGCACACCAGTATATTCAAGCTGATAAATAATTCACCACCTATTAACAATATACAGAGGTTTTGCAAAAAATGACGATTATATGCCTGTTATATAAAGGCTCATTTATTACTGGATATGGCATGGTATTTACATGTTATTAGCTTACATCGTCATGCAGACGTCTGAAGATGCAAATTGCACGGTGTCGTTTATGCATGACAAATGTTGCAATATTGGAATGTGGTCAGAACAATCTACCATCATCCTAAAGATTACGATCGTGTGCAGCACGTGGGCTTTCAGTTTTAATTGTTACATATTCACAGCTTTAATAGGAGTAATAAATCAAATTTTCCCCGGTGAGGAAAAGACGTGCACTCATCCCACTGTACTCGCGAAACGGAGATTTGCATCAGGGCACGGCCTAGTTGCTTCTAAGTGGGGGAAATGCTCATCTTAGCAAACGCAAACTCTCTCAGAGATAGTTTTACTGCTCCTTGCAGACGACAAGCCATACTTACTTTGAGAAGTATTCCATTATTGTTCTTGGGCGAAAGAAGAAACCATACAAGGAAACGTCTAACAATGTTGTATTAAATATGTAAATGCTTAGAATATGTATATAAAGGTAAGGTTTCCCTATACAAGTGTACTTTTACAACATGTCAGATACTTTTAGTAAAACGTTTTACAGTTTCTGTCAGCAAAGTAACTCATTATCCTCAGGGTTTAGGGTTAAGACCATCATCGTGCCGTCCTACTAAGGTGTGTCACGACAGTATTAGGCAGCTATAGCACGATAGGGCAAAATGATGTAACGATGGCCTTACCCGGCTTCCATAAATATCAACCAATCTATTCAACAATTTCTCTTATTAACTGATTAGTTCTTCCGTCATCTTATCGGTTCTTGTGTTGTTAGTTTCTCTTTCAGTAACACAGTGTCCCGAACTTCCGTGGCCTGAAAACGGACGTCACCTGGGCAGTGATCGGCAATTCGGGCACAAGGTGTCCTTTGAATGTAACGCGGGTTACAGTGTGCAGGGTTCCAGCGAGCGGATCTGCCAGGCCAATGGAGAATGGAGCGGGGAAACGACAAGCTGTGTTCGTAAGTCAACACCTCTATACGTTCACATTGCAATGAAGTACTTTTCCCCGGGTTGGCCATTGTTTTCTAGTAATACTAGGAAACCTTATCACAGTTATGAGAAGAAAACGTCACGGTAATAGCAGGACTGAACAAATAGGCTACACACCACTAGCCAGAATTACTTCATGCAGAAAAGGGCTTCCCAGTTTGCACGTTTTTCTACACTTGGTATTTGCGCTGATAAAAATGCATGTATGCTGTTATTTATGTGTTCTCTAAATTCCTGTTGAAGATTCTGCAAGTCCCAAACCATTTCAGTTTGGCTTTGTTCCCGATTTTTATCTGCAGATGTTTAGAATATTTATACAAAGGTAAGGTTTCTTTATAAAACTGTTCATTTACAGTACTTTCAGATAGACCTTTAGTAGTAAAACTTTCTGTAGTGTATGTCAATAAAGTAACTCAGTGTCCTCACGGTTAGGGTTAAGACCATCATTGTTCCGTCCTACTAAAACGTGTCACGACATCATTAAGCAGCGACAGCACGATAGGGCAAAATGATTAACGATGGCTTTAAACCGCCTTCCATAAATATCAACCAGCCTGTTCAACAACTTCTCTTATTAACTAATGAATTTGTCCCTCAACTTATCGGTCCATGTGTTGCTAGGTTCTGTTTTAGTAAGACAGTGTCCCGAACTTCCGTGGCCTGAAAACGGGCGTCGCCTGGGCAATGATCGGCAATTCGGGCACAAGGTATCCTTTGAATGTAACGTGGGTTACAGTGTGCAGGGCTCCAGCGAGCGAATTTGCCAGGCCAATGGAGAATGGAGCGGGGAAACGACAAGCTGTGTTCGTAAGTCAACACCTCCATACGTCCACATTGTAATACAGAACATTTTCCCGGGCTTGGCCAGTGTTTTCTAGCAATACTCGGAGACTTCGTCACCATTTTGAGAATAAAGCGTCACAGTAACAGCGGGACTGAACCACAGGCTACACAGCATTAGTCAGAATTACTTTATGTAGAAAGTTCTCGCCAGTTTTGCACGTGTTTCTACACTTGGCATTTGTGCGGACAAAGGTACATGTAAGTCGTTTATTTATTTGTTTTAAAAAACAAAGTAGTAAAATATTCTTGAGTACGGCGTAAAACACCAATCAAGATGTTGCATGTCACAAACCATTTCACTTTGGCTTTGTTGCCGCTTTTTTATCTATTAGCCAGTCACCTGCTGTTTGTAGCTGCTATCCATAAATGGAGCCATACATGCACGATCAGTAAGGGAGCCTCCTTGCGGTTGATTGCTTTCCACACTTCTTTGGTTATTGGCAAATTCGAATGCCATGTTTACTAACTGAAGTATCCAAATCACAAATCAGGCCGTCTAGTAAAGAGTAGCACAAGTCCAAGTTCCCAAGGTCTGATTAAAGAGAGCACAGCTGTGCAAAAGCATAGAAACTCCGAATAAAGAAATGTAACGCATGGTTGACGTTCTCGATATTTCGACTAAGTTTTACTTGTCATCTTCAGGAGAAGTAATTTGTACAATCAACAAACACACACATATAAATACATTTACAGAAAAGCAGACGTTACAAGGCTGAATAAAATACACTGGGATGGTTGGTCAAATGATTCAACCAACGGAAACTGAACAAACATCAATCACGGTCACTCAGACAAACGTCAATAAACAGAACACAGCACCAGGCTTTTGACCTAATTCAAACAAACTGCTATTGTTTCAGTGATAGGTGTGAAGTAAGGATGAGGACGATATCTAACGGTCATTCATAGAAAACAGCAAAATACACACATAGTGATGACAGCACCAGGCATTAGACCCTATTTCAAACACACTGTTATTGTTTTAGTGATAGGTGTGAAATATGGATTAGAGCGATGTCTAACAGTTGTTCAGAGAAAACAGCAATATACACACATAGTTAATTATAACACCAAGCGTTTGACACTATTTGCAAACAAACTGTTGTTGGATTCATTATAGGTGTGAAATGAGGATCAGGGTGATCAGAGATAGCACTGGACGTGAAAGAGGATAATTTACAACTGTCAACACAGAATCAAAGTTGTAATGCTGTTACTAAAAGATATCAACAAAACAGTATGTAAAAAAAAATGTAATGTACACTCATCATAGGAGAACAGGGTAATGTGGGCCTAATTAGCGAAACAAATGAAGCTCTTTTGAGGCTTTTATACCATTGTTAAGCACAGAGTGGTTTCTACGAATGGCGAGTGCTTCTTTAAACAAAAGAACATTCCAGTTATCAGCTGTATGAATTACTTCAGTGTTGAGAAGAATAGCTGAGCTAAGTGATATGTTGGGCAAATTAAGTAATCTGTTAGACAAATCCATTAAGATTTTTGATACGATTTTAGAAAATTAGTTTAAAAAAAAAGGTCTTCCTTTAACTTCCATGGCATCTAATCTTTAAATATTTTTAAGTCTCCCACCACCCTGCTATATGTTAGTTTGTTTCCATTACGTGATCTAGTTCCCGCACTCCTCCCACCATAAAAAGCTGGCCACCGTGGTATAAGTGAAATATTCTTGAGTACGGCGTAAAACACCAACCTTATAAATAAATAAATAGATAAATAAATAAATAAATGATCGCGTTAAGACTTACTTGAGACTGAGTCAAACTCCCTGTAGCGCTCAGTTCAGTGAAAAGTCCAGCTGTCGTGAAGCAAAAGAGAACCGTTGACATTGTAAAGTTTCATCTACCAAGTCAATGTAAGCGTCGAGTGCAATATTTTTACTATACCAGACGTAAACCATAAACCGGCGACCCAAGTCTATAATGACAAGAACCATTTCCGAAAAGGCTCCATACTGGGTGTAGACAATGAGCTTTTGTTGACTGCTTAACCCAAGCTAAGAAACTAGCTATCCCTTCAGACAAACGCCTTGCGCACCCTGTTTCCTCTGCTTATATTTTAGCTCACACGCTGTTCGATCGGTTCACAATGTTTGATTGGTCACTTTTCCCACTCTGAGAGGAACTGGGCGGCTAGATCGCTCTGACGTACACACTGAGGATTTTGCTTTTCGAGTCAAAAATATCACACATGCAGGACAGGTATTTTTCTCAATAACTCAAAATGTGAGAAACTAAAAAAAAAAAAGATACATGGTTTATGTACGTAGCAAACGGACAAAAAAGGCATTTTTCTAATGAGTTAGCTGTGCTTGGATTTAGCAAACAGGTGCGTTTGGCCTAATTGTATGCGGTGTTACACTTTATGGTTTTTGCCTTTTCTTAACCAAAGCAGAGACCACTGTTTGAGCCATTGCAGAGGGAGATAGGCTCATTCTGTGGGACAATCGCGGCCTCGTCGCATTGAGCTTGTCATTTCTTTATCGTGTATTGATTCCCTTTCCTCGGAAGCTGATTACGGGTGTTGGTCTCTTGTGCTTTGTGGTTCCACGGTATAGCATCAGGCCTTTTCCAGTCTCATTTCTGAGGGCTTGGGTAGAACCTGTCTTCGAGGAGACATCAAGGACCACTAGTTTTCATTGATTCCTTAGAGGTTTAGAGGACATAAAAATCATGTAAACTTCATGCTTTGAAAGAGTGTTAACAGTTATGTTTAGATATTTTCTTCTTTTTCGTTTTTAAAGAGAAAGTATTTTGTGGGTGTACTGTGGACATCTTCTTGTTATTGATTGTCTTTGCATAATGATGTTAAAATCTGAGGACGAAAGTAAATGAATATTTTTGCTCGAGTTTGGACTTTTAGCATAAGGAATGGACTTTATGCATGGTGCTTTCTGTAACGTCCACAAAAGCTATTCTAGGAAGACAACTAATGTTAGAAACTACCAGTTTGGAAAACAATAGAGTTTGTCCATTCTTTGGCTCTTAAATTGTAACCATTATATCTCACTAAATTTGGTTTAGAAAGAAACATCTCCATTTGAGCTTTCGTCTAGTTCCAAATTTTCAACAGCTCAGCAGGAATACAACTGTACAAGGATATTGACACGAATACCCCCCCCCCCCACAACCATGTCCATATTATGGCAAAGAAAATGGATGTGCAATACTTTTTATTAATCCATAATGTTAAACTCCATAAGCTTGTTTTCTACACCGAAAAGTAATTGTTTCGGGTGGCGTTGTAATTATTCAGAAATCGGAATAGAAAATGAGGGAGGAGTGTAATTTGTCTTGCAATAGCAGCATCCCGTGAGGTTAGAACAGACTTCACACAATAACAAAATCTACACCATTGTCTCCGTGGACAGACTACCTTGTTATTGTTTATAACAGAAATTCCCAACCTTCAAATCTCAAGCCACAGTGGCGTGAGATCATATAGTTGCAAGAAATAAAATACATTTAATCTATTAATGGTATACTATATTTAAAACTAAAAACACTTTGAGCATTGGAGAGTCAGGAACCGGGCCAAAACATGTCACTTGTCACTAAATAATTATGACGTCACTGGAGACAATGAATTGTTGGTGTGAAAAGAGCTTATGTGTGAATGAGTGAGTGCTTGGGGATTAACGTCGTACTTAACAATGTTTCAGTCATATGACGACGATTAGTCCTTCTGGTGTGGGCATATAGTGTGTTTTCTTGTAGCAGGGCGAATCCTTGTCGCCAAAGTGCTGCCCTCAGGGACAGTCCTGTTTCCTTGCTCTGGTCTCTCAGTGAAGGGCGCCAATCTAGGCAGCAACAAGTACCATATTGGAAGTCTTTGCTATGACCCGACCGGGGCTTGAACCTGGATGTCCCGAAAAATATGTTATGGGTTTACATATTACGAAATGTAAAAAGTATTTTAACTGCATTTTCTTTGCAATAAAACTGACATGCACATAACGATGTGTATATCTTGCAGAGTTTCGTGTCACTGAAGGAAATTTCTGTAGCGATTGTGGCTGATTTTATGGATAGCTGAATGTAGGCGACAAGTTAAAAGATACAGACTATGGCAGGGAGAAAACCTCCAGCACGAGATGTACATGACATTCTCGGAAAATTCGAGACGAATCTGCAAATACTCCAGTGTAAAGACGGTTGAAGAAAAGACGATGAAAAAAATAGCGTCCTTCAAATCCGTGTCTAATTTTACAAATGACTGTGACCGCCTCGGCCATCTGGTGGTTAGAGCGTCTGAGCCTCGGGGTCGGGTCGTGACTTTAAAAATGGTACTTGTTGCTGCCTCAGCATTGAGAGGGTAGAGCAAGGAAATGGTCGGCCCGCTGTCAGTATAATGTGATTGGGTGAGGTGTCCTGTCTAATGATGTTCCAGTGGTGGCATCACATTGGCGACAGGGACTCGCTTTATACCACGGGGAGATACAGTATATCTATACATACATTCTTATGTGTCACCCAATGTGGTCGCTGTGAGTTCAAGTCCAGCTCAAGCTTGCTTACTCTCCGGCTGTACGTGGGAAGATCTTCCAGCAACCTGCTGATGGCCGTGAGTTTCCCCAGGGCTGTGCCTGGTTTTCTCCCACCCTAATGCTCGTCGTCGTCGTGTAAGTGAAATTATCTTGAGTTCGGCGTAAAACATCGATCAAATAAATAAACTCTAATGTCTCCTCGGCCTCATAAAAGTGTTGAACGCCACGTGAAACCGAAGCAGACATACAAGCATACACACAAACAGCTGACCACGTGAGTTTTCTGCGCCAGTATACGGGGCTTATACTTCTTTCACATAGCTTAGACGATTATACCGATAATACCTCCGACGTTAGAGAGCGATAATGGCGATGTGTTGAAGTTGTGTCAATATCAGTATCAAGTGAACTTTTACCTGGTTAAAAAAAATCGAGACCGTATTTAATGCCGCTTATAGACACTATGAGTCTTTTATTGGAAGTAGACATTCGCCAGAGGTGGCACGCTTCAGCGTGTTCTCATAAAGCTTGGACTAGGAATTTATACATTTCTACGCCCTCACTATTTGCGGGCAATGTGTGGTCGAGGACGCTTGTGTGGCGGTTTGAACAGTCTAGCGTTCGTTGAAGACCACCTATCTTTCACCGACATGGCGTGCATATCTGTGTGTCACATGTGGGAAAGTTAGTCAGTAACTTGCCGAAAGTAGGGGGCTTTACCCTATGCAATCCGGCCATAAAATTAACGTCATCTTATATATGATAATGGAAAAAAAGTGAGTATGGCTGTAACGTTAGCTGGGTGCAGTGTTCATCTTATTCACGAAGAAGGCATTCGATTTTTGTCGCCCATTTTGTTCTTGGATTTGTATGCCGGATACTTAACAATAAATGTTACGCATGTATCTGGATGAAATTGTGCGCACCTATACAGTTTAAGGGATAGGATTCCCTCGTTTTGGGGTTATTATCTATCTGGATCTAGGAATTTTTTTCAGCGATTACGCCTCCGAATTCACACCTACTAATTTGGAACCACGCTAAAATTACCCCAGACAGGACAGGTACCTGGTACGTTAGCTAATATGGCACAGGCAGTAATAAATGAAAACAGATTGTTATTATCTGTAAAATGTATGTTAAAATATTAAACTGAATATTGCAATTGGATTGTCGATAATTTTCTGAAAATTTACATTTCAAGTTCTTGCCTACCGGATAACAAATGATAATTGATAACCGGGTAATTATTTATATCCTCAACACGAATACACCGTAGAAACGTGAGTAGCCTTGGACAGAAATCACTTCTCCGCTTTATTGGTGTATATAGCCAATGGGCATCCAGGCTGTTTGGGCCGTGGGACAGCATTCGTCCTAGTCCCGAACATAATAGACAGATGTGTGGAAGGATACATATTAAATGAGTCTTGCGAGTCCGTCCTGCGATTTGTAACAGCTCGTGTAAATGTGAATGTGTGAGGGTAATTAAGTTAGGCTGAATGGGGGATATAACTGAAAGTGGATCCTTGTAACTATTTCATGTGTACATAGTTTAAATTGACATATATACCTTTCTGCTAAACCGGAATATATATTCAGGGGCTGTCATTATCTTAACAATGCCCTGGTAGGGTTATAAGGATTAATAATTAATAGAGTAGCCTGCATATGTGTGGGCTGAATTAAAACTAGAAACTCACCAGAAAAGCGTGATTTATTGACACCCTCTGAAAATGCAAACAAACTTGCTTAAAGCACGCTTAAAGAAGTCAAAATTAAAAAAAAAAAACAACAACAAATTATCTGGCTATATTGTATACATGTTGTCTATGCAAAGAATCTGTTTTGTTTATATATACAAGGTCTCAAACAGAAAAGGGAAATGTTTGAAGGCTTGCAGAGGAATGGCTTCGGTGGAAACATGAAAGATATTTTTTTTCAGAGGTTTGAAAATATGGTGTATTTTGTTTTACAAACTCCCTTCACGATCCTTGTCGTTAGAGGGGAAAATGCTATCTGCTTTAGTTCCGGCAAACTGAGTAAGTGACAGATTTCATGTAAAATTATCCCCCTTGCTTGATGTAGCTGTGATTGATGGCTCTGGGCGCGATGTTAACTCTCCGCTGTGGATCGGTCAATTGCAGCACACAACACAAATAAAGAGTACCCTCTCTTGGGCTGTGCTACGTCATTGGTACATTTACTCGTGGCTAAGATTTACGGTGTATCAGTGCCTTCCTGTTGCAGCGTGTATACCTGTATAGTCATTCCAGCCTTAGTAGGATATTTTTAGTGCCGTTTCACTGGTCTGTATCTCTCTATTTACAACTTTGCGAGAAAAGGATGTGAATGGATTTGGATAAAAGTTGGTTGACAGGTTGGCTTTGGCGCACGAGCACCAATTCTTTTGTCTGCATGTAGTGGGCAATTCGTCGATTTAACCTTGGTAGAGATGTTGTTCCGGTAGGGCCAGCAAGTTTTTGGATGTGCCGATAGTCATCTTCTCTATCACATGGGGGTTTGCTTTTGCTGGCATTTATTTGTCTGTATATGCTTGTCTGTCTCTCTGTCAGAAACTTTAGGCAAAATGTTATTGGCAACAAGCAACAACCTGTTTTATTCTGGATATGGCATTCTAACATAAATATGGAACCGAATCCAGGATTTTTTTCAAACTATCTTTCTCCATTGCCAGACTGCACAAAGAAGTTACGCATGAATTTCCATAGCACTTTTTACTCAGCTTGCCACTGACATCCATCGACCCATTACACGTTGGCCATGGACCGGTTCTAGCTTTTGCTCTTCTGTCTGTCTGCTTGTCCCCTCTTCTATCTGTCTGTCTCTCAATCTTTCATTCTTTACAGAATATCTGTGGACAGTTATGTACAGATCTGGATTCCCTTCAGATTAAGGATTTTTTAAAACAAACCTTTATTAAGAAATGTTTGTATGACAGTAGCAGTTGAAAATAGTTATGCATGGGTTTGAGAGAAACTCTTAATGTTTTCGCCCTTTTCAAATGTCTTTAAGCAACGTTACCCCCCTCCCCCCCCCAATTAATCCTGTATTTTGGTGTCAGCTTTGATCAAAAAGCAAGTGCCGAGCCAATACCGTTCGGTGGAGAAATTTAATTCACCTTTGCCAGATGGGAAACAAATACGCGTGTTTCTTTTACCTTACTGGTGGGAGAGATTTATGCTTTTGTTAACTCCTGATGCTTCATGTCGAGTTTGGTTATAGTTCTAGTCCCACACGAGTAGTTTATATCTATATCTGTGCCGGAGCTTTCCATTCCCAGAAAACCTTCTCGTCTTGTTAATGCATTTCAATTATTTCAATGCATTTTTAAACTGAACTTAAAGGTCTTATTGTAATTTTTTCATGAGAGATTAAAATCCACCTCAATGATTTATCCGAATAAAAACCATTTAAACCTTACCACAAGATCTAGGTAACAGTTTGTATCATTATTTCAAATGGGCTCAAACCTTACTGATTATCTTAAGCACTATTTTGCCCCCTTCCTTGTGTTCTGGTCCCCATAGTATTGTCATCCTGTATTCGTAAACAAAACGGAAAGCGCATTATGCGTTGGTCACCTGTAACATAGATTCATTACACTTTTGTGTTCTCGCAGAACCGACTTTTCAGTAAGAGCAGGAGACAGCGACCAACCAAGGAATAATCACCTAAGTCGTCGACAGAAATGACGGCAATATTCTCGAGGACTTTATCCTTTAGGGTTTTGAAGCTTTTGGATGGGTCACTTGATTTGGGAGTAATATTGGATTTTTTGCAATCCTTTAAAACTTCTCAACAGCCAGTGGACGGATTCTTCGAGACTTTGATATGCATGTAGAGCAATACTAGTTAAAGAAACATTGAAATAAAATATTTTATAGCTCGACTATCTCGAAATTTTTTTGTTTATTCTGTCTTGTCTAATATTGGAATTCCTCGGTGCGCCGTGTTGAAAAGCAGCTTGAACATATAAAACTTTGAACATGTTAATATAAAAGTGGATGTGTCCGAAACCACACATATGCGCCATCGAGATCCATTGAAGTCAAATTACAGTTCGTTAAAGTGAAAGACAGCGAATGTTCTAAGTTACGTTTTCCTAACGTATATTTCGGTAAAGTATATTTTCTAACAGCTACTATGACAGCAGAAAATGACATCTTACCGTGCTCCGTCGGCTGGCTTGAAAAGCAGCCATTCTGTCTCGGGTGTGACTTAATTGTTCCATGAGCGGAACACTCTTGTCACGTAAGACTGTAGGGACCTGCTAGAGTTGTGTTTGAAAGTTAAGTATATATGCCAATTTATAACATGAAATGATCAAGAAACTTACTCCCGGCGCAACACAATGGTCTGGAAATACTTTTCAGTGCTGTTCACCCATGTACTTTTTCTAATTAAAACATAAAACATTAGAACAGTGTGTTGTCCCTATCTTATTTCATGTTACATTGATAGACAACTAACATTTACGTCACAGCTTATAAACAGCTAATATCTCCTACCTCTTCGACTGGTCAACCCCTCATAAGCTTAAAAGCATGGACGCCTTCAGATCCCCAGTGGGCAGCACAATACTCTATTCTTCAAAAGAAAATAATTCAGCAACGAATTCATACAATTTCAAAGATTTTTTTTACATTCAAGGGAGAATTTTATAATGATTTTAATGAACAGTACCTCAGTCATGAGCTGTCTTTTACTTTAAGAGTATTGCAATCCTGTTCGGCCTTCCTCGACCAACCAGTACGCGCTGACGTTGGCTTTGTCGTCCACTGATGGACGATTTCAGGTGTTTATTTGTAGTCTTTCTTAATTTATTGCCGTTAATTGTTGAATCTTGGTAAAGTGCTAATATTATCCGGAAAGCTGTATGTGGAGATGGAAATTTACGGTATGACAGCAGTGAAGAACAGTTGATCGGTTGGTTGATTGGTTAAAGTTATTGGCGTCTCCATTCAACTATTGAAGAATAGTCAAATCGTCATATTTCATTGGAAGAGTAAAAACAAGTTCCCTGGCCAGGTACCAGGCAAATTTCCATGGGATTTCTTTGGTTTCTGTATTATTCCTTGCGTTTCTGTACCATTATATTTTATCCAGCCTATTTTATTAGTCCACATATCAGTTAATCACATACTTCAACTAAATAGCCCTTGGCTCAGTTGATAAACGCGCCAGCGCGGCGCAATGAACTAGTTCCCCTCACCAAGGCGGTCGTTGTGAGTTCAAGTCCAGGCCACGGCCGTACGTGGGGAGGTCTCCCAGCAGTCTGCAGATGGCCGTGGGTTTCCCACGGGCCCTGTCTGGTTTTCTTCCCCATAATGCTGTCCGCCGTCGTATAAGTGAAATATTCTTGAGCACGGCGTAAAACACCAATCAAATAAATAAAGCCACTAAATAATTAATCTGTACCTCGGGCAGTCTTTCACTTTGTTTCATTTTGTTTCAGCACTGCAGTGTCCCGAACTGCCTATTCCTGAGAACGGTAGTCGCCTTGGGAACGGTGTGCAGGTCGGAGACAAGGTCTCCTTTGACTGTAACGAAGGTTACTCTCTTCAAGGGTCGTACGAACGAATCTGCCAGATCAACCAAAAGTGGGACGGAGAAACGACAAGTTGCGTTGGTAAGGTAACAGCTTTACTGACACACTGCGATATGTTTATACCATTTTCTGCGATTTGTTATCAATATGTGGTCTTTCCGTTGGATCCGATGTAGCTTTTTCATCCAAAAGCCCTCTGACTAAGGCATACATCTGGTGTACTTCAATGTAGTTCTGACAAGCTCTGTTGCAATTTTCCATACTCAAGCCGAGGATTTGTAAGCTATGCAAACCTCACATTTTTTGTACCTTTTTCTCCTCAGCTTCGGATATTTAGGCAACTCTTTGTACAATGGTAATTTTAGCGGCCAGATTTAAATTCCAAATCTTTACGTATAACAACGTTTAATAGTTTTAAATGGTTTTGAAAGTGTTTAATTTTCCCAATACGCCATGCACTGGAAGGTGACATTGATTTTGTTGTCAGCTAGGGGATGGTGTTAAGCGCTCATTTCCTCCCTCTTTCTTAAATTTAATTGCTTTATGGGAGAAGTAAGTTCCAGTGCTGTCCTGATAAAATGCTCAGATCCTGAAAGCGATACTATATACTGTAGATGTAGACGTGAATTTAGATGGATACTTATCGCCATGTTTAACTGGAAGGGTCAATGGCCGACAAACAAATTTCCACTGTATTGCCTCGATTTCTATATTATTGCTTTGGTTTCTGTAAAATTCGATTTCTGTGCCATCATGCAGCGAAGCAGAAATAACACCTTTTGCGGGGGTCGGTTCATTTCATTGGTGTATTTTGGAGTCGATGAAACAGATTTTTCAGTGAGAGAAAGTGAGAATGAGCTAGCAAGGAAAAGAATCAATAAAATTCACAAACACTCTCACCCCATCCAAAAAAAGAAAATGATCAAACCAACCTATGATATTAATCCACGAATCAAATGATCAGTCTTTCATAATGTTCAACAGGGCAATGTCCCTATCTACATACACCTGAGAATGGACGCCGCGAGGGATACGGCCAGAATGTCGGGGAGAAAGTTTCTTTTCAGTGTAAGGAGGGATACGTTATGCACGGTTCCAACGAGCGAGTCTGCCAGGCCAACAGACAGTGGGACGGAGAAACGACGCGCTGTGTTGGTGAAGGTAGATCATACTCTACGATTTAGTGTGTATATGTTTAACTCTTCGATTACCTTTTCTTGCGCACACATAAACAACGATACTATCTCTAATCAGTCCAATCGTCACCATGTTTGTCGCGTCAGACGTTCATGGAGGCCAATGTAAATGTCATGTGATTCATAGTTAGTGTGTTTTGATTGGTCACAAGTAGTTTTCCTCTGACTAAACTGGAGCGCGTGGTTGTCGCGTCAGACGTTGATAGAAATCAATGTAAACATCACGTGATTCATAGTTAATGCACCTTAGTTGCTCTCAAATAGTTTTCCCCTGAATAAAATTAGAATACGTTGAAATTCATCACACTCAGCGGGAAACTTGTCGAGTGATCCATCTATTCAAGTTTGACGGACAGCGGGATGTAAAGTAGTTGTGTGTGAGCCGACTAAGGAACCTAAAGGCCCGCCGGGTTGAATTTTGGCCAAGATTTTTTTGTTCAATTTTTCCCCCTTTTCTTATCTTTCCTGTCATGATAAGGCCAGGCCAACAAACAATGGGACGGAGGAGCTAAGTACAATTATAAATACCTTAAATTATGCAAAAAGTACGGCTATAGTTGTGAACTAAGGCCTGATGCTCCTCAAGACAGTTTGGTTCTTTTCTCCCTTGCTGGTTTTGAAACAGTCGCGAGGTGGATTACTTTTATTTCTGAATCTTATTCTTTTAAATAAAGCTCTGAAATTTTAACGTGTAGCCAAATGCCCGAATTAAAAAACGGACCCACAAAGTTGCGATATCTTTCTAGTTTTAAAGATATTAGCAGAAGAGTATCAAAGTTTCCAAAACTTTTTAAATTTTTGAAAGTTTTAACTTTAAATGATCACACAGAGCAATATATGATGAATATTAAAAATATGTGGGGCTGTTTTTATTGTTTAAGTAGTACACTATGCACTTGGACAAAAAGAACATGTGAAAATTGGGGAAAAAATAGCTAGTACTCTAAAAAAAACAACGACTTTCTTAAAATACTCTCTTTAGTTTCATTAACACGAATGACTACATTCGATCAATACCATGTGCTACATAGGACAAAATGCAGAAGTTGACCTAAGAAAGGTTCTAGTATCCGTAAAAGATAAGAGCACATTTATACAACCTATGCCTTAAAAGAAAGAGCTTTACTTAGTGTTAAATAAAAAATCTCAATTTTCTAGCGGAAGTGCTTGTTATTTGCGTATTTAATAGTTAAACATCCAAGACTGAGAAGCCTTTTTAGGCCGCCATTTTAACACATTGCTTAATAGCTCTTGTGTCTTTGAAGGTAAGAAAAATCATGTAGATAACGTAATGGAGGGCTTCAGTGGGAACCCCATTTCTAGTTCTGCTGATAGTGAATGTAACTTCGGCTTACAAGGCTACCAGTTTGAGTCGCAGAGGAGTGAGGCTGAGAGCAGTAGTTCGACCTACAAGGCATCAATCTCAAGTGAGTGGGAACTGGGATTTCTGGCTTTGACAGGGGCAATCTGTGAAAAGACAGGTTGCACTCTCTGCCTTCAGTACATCGCAATTCAGACACATTTTGGCAGCCTATAGCCACGCATGTAGGCATGATGTGGCCCCTCTACTACATCTCAAACTCTTCCTTTTTAGAGTTGGCTTTGACAGAACTTAAAGTCAATGATTATCACGATGTACGAACATATTTAGCTGAGACTGGAAATGCACGTTAATTAAATGGTAGGAGTAAAACCGTAAACACAGTGATGTCACAATGAATATTCAACAGGAGGAAAGGAGGGTTTTCATTGGATAAGCCTAAAACATGGCGGGACTTTCTAATAGGTGGACTTTGTGAAAAATGACGATGTTTAAAACAGCTTGTCTCTATTAAGAAACCTTTAAAAAATGTAAAACAAATAGTATTCCACACAGTTTTTATAGCTCTTTCATTTAAGGTGTACGTTGTATAAATGTGTTCTTTTCTTTTAAGTCATGATTTTGCTACCTCGGAGCGATCTGTTACTGCCTGTTAGATCGCCGTTACGAAGGTTTTATGAGTGGTGGAGGTCTGCTTCACTTCAGCTGTAATTTAATTTCAAGCACTTGCCGACGACTTGCCGGGTTTCTCGTAAACCTTCTTCTATCTATTGATCTATCAGTTATGCAACATCACGATCTGAGCAACCCGATTTCCTCTGCGCGTAATGTTAAGACAAGATTTTGTGCACTGGAGAATTTAGAGACTACTATTTGGTTTCCAATCTTTTGCCAATATGTTTACCAGAAACATAAAGAAAAAAGAGAAAATGCGGCAATATAATTTAACTGATATGAAACGTTTTCTATATTATTTTGAAACATCATTCATCTTATAAATTACAATCTCTCATGTAACTAGCAAAGTGTTTTACATTTTTGCTACCCTGGTCCATTGCTGTTGACTAGGTTTTGCCTGCATTTGACATTGTTCGGTGTTCCAGAGAATCATTCTGAAAATGTAAAACTTTGAACAGCTTAACATAAAAGTCCATTTTAAGTAAAACACCACTGAGAGTTGTGTGGAGTTGTCTGTCAATCAGTGACGAAGCCATTACACCTTACTAAAGTCATTACCTTTGTCAATGCAAGGCCACGTTTCCTTCGTTGGCCGCTAGGGGATAATGCTTAAATGCTAATTTCCAACACTTTTTCCCATTTTGTTAGGCCTAATACGGAGAAGGGGAGAGGTAATACTTTCGGTTAGAGGTCCCTTTGGTCAGTCGTCGTTAAGTATTAATTATCGACTTTCTACGAGGTTGATACATGGATATGTGACCCCGAGAAAAACAATATCGACCGAGGACATACACTATAGTACGAGATCCAGATTGTTTTCATAGGGTTCACATATTCATGTATAAACTCACTGGAAAGTCGATATTTGTTTTATTATATATTGAAAAAAAAGCTCATTTTATTAAAGAAGAAATCCGTAAATCAGTACAAAGTTACTAACAGTACATTGATTTTCGTGTCTCCTATCATTCCTGTATAAATATGTTGATAACATTGTTGCATGTATAAATATGTAAGCTATTATTTATTTTTACAAACTGAGTGGAGTTTATATACATGAAAAATTCCCCAGATTGCACTTGATGTGACAAAAGCCGTAAATAATGTCAAATAAGAGAAGGTTCAGTCATTTGGGGTGTTAATAACGCATGCGCTGATTGGCCGACTTCCGCAAACAACATAGCTGCCATCAAAATATTTGAAAGAGAGCACTTTCCTGAGTACACCAGCTCTCACCCTGTTTGATTGTTTGTGTGCCTTTGGCAAACTCACGGTAAAGGTAATCTGTTGCAAGAAGTAACTGCCTGCTGATCGTCCTGTCGTCGGCAGCTCGTTCAATCGCTCCTCCACGGCGCAAATCTGCATCTGGTTAACTCGCCCAGGGCTGCTCCTAGTGGCGTCGGATGTCTATCTTAACCGTGGCTAACTCGCCCCGGGTTACTTTGAAATTTTACTTACTGTTACTGTTACAATTCATGAAATTTAGGAAATATATCGAGTCACATATATCCAGGGATATTTTGGTTAACAATTTTATCTTCGCTTTTGTAGGAAATCTAAAAAAATATTAACACTATCGGACAATATTTTGCAGACCTTTGACCAACTCGATGGTGGTCAGAATTAAAACCTAAACTACCGATTCAAATTCAACAACACATCATCTTTAAATACCCCGGTAACACATCGATCAGTGTTGATATGCTTCTTGAAAACGTTATTTATTTCTACACACCGTAGATTCTAGGCTAACCATTGGTCGAGAGCAGTCACGTGCAGTTGGATGAAATGTTTTCCTCACACTGCACCCGTGTCAGCCCGCCAAAGAGAGCTGTTGCAAATCTAAATAAGTTCCGCACCGAGAAGAAAACAAGTGTCTGCAAACTGTTAATACCACCAAAAACAACGAAAACAAGCGAGTATAGCCAGAAAATAACCAGGCTTTTTAGAAGGAAAAGCCACAATTGTTTAAACTTGAAGCTGATTAAGAGCGGTTTTGGAGATGTTTACCCGAAAAGCGAATTCCATACACATGTACCTCGACACAAATTACTCTCCTAATTTCTGACCGTGTAGTAGCATCGATGACAGGGCTTATCTGTGTCGTCCTCAGCAAACCCCAGACCAGTTTAGAAATCTGGTAGAAAGTCTCCCTGTCAGCTTTATATCTTAACCAGCAGAAGTTCGATTTATAACAACAACCTCGTACTCGGAATAAATTCGCTTCGGCTATCTTTTATGAATTCCCTTCGCTCTAAGGTCCAGCACATCCGTTACCTAGTTTCTCAGGGTGTAACATTACAAAGATGAACACCCGTTGCTATGTAAATTACAACTTAAGCCAAACATAATCGTGTAACATTTATAAATCACAGATACTGAACTTGTCGGCCGACACTGTGAGGTGACCTATATTTGACATCAACATGTAACCTGGTTTCCTGTAGTCTGTAGGTCTACCAGTTTCTTTTGTTAGTTTTATTTTTCAGACTCGGCGTAATGCCTTCATTTGCTTCGAGTGGATATAGCCTTTGGGCTATATACTACTCCGCTACTCGCAAGTAAATCGTTTAAATTGTAGAAAAATTTAGTTGTTAGTTTTCCTGTCATATGAAATATGACCATATCTTGGTCTCCATTATGTCCAAAATAATGTTTTAGCCATTATTTTCCCCAAAATCAAGATCTTAAGCGTTACATTTTAACACCATATTGCACATTGTCGACACCCTGGTCGCGTTAAACTTACATTTCTTTGATTTCAATGTTGCTCGAAGAAATAAATTCGTTATCCATACCTCTTAGAGTGTTATACTGGATGTACGTATGTAGGTACGGTTTAGGCTTTACATCCTGCTTAATAACACCTTTCCAGTCATGTGACGACGAGAGGGCCCTTAGTGTGTATATATATTGTGTCGTCTTGGGGCAGGGCGAGTGCATGCCGTCAGAAATGTTGCTGCCAACATCATACCGAAGACACCAGACATGCCACCCCACTCAGTCACATAATACTGACATTGGGTCGACCAGTCCTGTTTCCTTGCTCCAACCTCCCGGTGCTGAGTGACAAGCGACTGAGCAACAAGAAGCAAATGAAATAATACTTGATAAATCGATTCACTGATGTGCGCCCCTGCCTGATCAGGCAGTGTGTAGCGCCAATCGCATTTCAACGATGTTTTCAGGTGAGAACATTTTCGTTGTGCGTCGTCCCTGACCGAGGGACGTTCATTGAATCGTGGCGACGACGAAACCGGTTTTTCAATGGGGCTCAGCAACAGTGACACGACGACCATTTAAACAGGCCTCTTTAGTAGAATCTATCTAGGATAGAAATCATTCAGCCAATCTAATATATCAGTACATCAAATCTTTCAAATAATCAAACAATCTGTAACTCACTCAGTCTATTTATCTTTTGTTACATTCTGTATCAGAATCAGGGTGTCCGAAACTTCCCATTCCTGAGAACGGCCGTCGCGTGGGGAATCGCTGGCGAATCGGGGACAAGGTTTACTTTTCTTGCAATGAGGGTTACTCTCTGCAAGGATCACCCGTTCGAACTTGCCAGACAAACCAACGGTGGGACGGTGAAACGACAAGTTGTCTTCGTAAGTCAACTGCCCTTTTGTGCTATTTCTTTCTATCTGTGCTCCTTCCTTTTTTGGTTTCTTAAGAGCTTATCTTTCCACTGTGAAGGAAAACACCGACTAAACCTGGACTGAACATTAGTGGAAAGGCCATTGGAAAGCGTCATTTAAAGTGAAAGACCATTCAAAAATAAGGTAGGGGCGAGTGAAAAGAGCATAAAATAGTGTATCTGAAAATATCGTCATTGATTTTTTTTTGTTTTTTTTTTCCACGAAATTAAATGCAGTCAGATGTTTTGATGACATGCTGGGTTTATGGTCCATATTGAAAACTAGGAACGGGGACGTCACCCTTTCTTTTTAGCTGCTAAATAGCGTCTGGTTGTTATATTTCCACATTAAATACACATATAGGTGTATTACTACATGTAGAACGTAAGAATAATAACAATCAGAGGATGTTTATCACCTGAAAAGAATGTGTGATGTCACTGTTCCTCGCCCTGTTCAATATGGTCCATAAAGTCCACATACAATCAAAACACTTGACTACGGTCAGTTTCGTGGGGAAAACCAATCTAAAAAAAATGAGAGAAGGTATTTTCAGATCCAGTTTTTGATGATACTTTTCACTCAGCACAACTTCATTTTTGGGTTGTTTTTCACTTTAAATTGTGTTTCACATATTTGTGTACATTTTTTTGAACTGCTTTCAGCTGTTGGAACTGTGATGTGGTCTATATTATGGTACTGTCAGTGGCTTAATACAAGGAGTGTTTTTTAAAATAAATCAGCATAGCAGTACGATGTAATGTTGTATGAAAAATGTCACATATCTCTCCTTATTTTGTGAATGTCGTGACATCGATGTTGGTGCTTGTCAATCATGTTTGTAAACATTTAGCCGTTTTGTGACGTCACTGACGGTAAATCGGCTGTTATATTTTTGTTTACCAGAACGATGTCCCTACCTCCCTTTCCCGAAGAACGGACGTCGCTTGGGTCATAATCGTAACGTCGGCGACAAAGTCAAGTTTGAATGTTACAAAGGCTACGCTTTAAGCGGCTCCAGAGAGCGAATCTGCCAGGCCAACCAACAGTGGGATGGAGAAACGACAAGTTGTGTTAGTAAGTCAACAGATTTTCACAAACAGTACAATTTCCTACACTGTTATCTATAAGTCGTATTGGGGTCTTCCCTAACCGAGTAACGCGCTAGCACAGCACAAATGAATGAGGAATCTCTCACCAATGCGGTCAATCTTGAGTTCATTTTCAACTCAAGCTGGCTATCTCACCAGCCGTACATGGGAAGGTTCGCCAGCAACCTGTGGATGGTGGTGGTTTGCCTCCAGGGCCTGCCCGGTTTCCTCCCACCATGCTGTTGGCCGCCGTCGTGTATGCAGCGTATACATAGTGTAAAACACCAGTGAAATAAAGACATAAGTAAATACATAACAAAATCAATAAATACGTCGTATCAGCCCTATTTTCATTACCTCTTTGCCTTTTGACGTCCGTCTTTCGTTCCGTCGGTTTGTATTCTGAGAAAACGTTTATTTATTGCTTTCTACAATAGTTCGTGACTTTGTACCAACAAGGCATATTTTACCAACCTTTGCCCTGCTTTCTTCTCGGCTGAATTCATGTTTGACTGGCTAGCGTCAATACAATTAACGTACCCTGCCAAATTAAATACAAGTTCAAACTTCAGAACCCAAATGAGTATGATCGACGTTAATGACTCATTTCATGTTTTACTTGTAGCGCCTAATCTCTATAACTACTGAACAAAGACAATTCTTACATGAAGGTCGCCAACGCCGATTTGTATTGAAGTCAAAACAACTGACCTTTGAATCACTCTTTACGAAGTCAGAATTCAAACTTTGCTTGAAAACGTTGTATCTAACAAGCTCGATCTGGTGTGGAATGAAACTTCACACATTTGCTCACAATTGGTTCGCCATTGACTTACATGTACCTTCTCCGCCCAGAGTTCATATTTACTTATTGGATATCTTCCAAACTACCAAGTTAAATGCCATGAATCATCATACATGGACTCACTGTTGGGTTCCCCAACAGATGAACAGATTGTGCTTTGCGCAAACGGTTTCGTCTGGTCACAGGTGTGTTTTTGGCTCTGTAACGCTTGCCTCCAAATTTGCACTATAGACAATAAAATGCATTTATTTTTTTCCGATTGGGGGTTCAATTGCCGTTAGCTTTGGGATTTGATTAGGGCACATTCCTGGCTACAAGGGTTTCTGCGGTTTATGTGTTGAGGTTAAAACATGTTGTGGTGTTTTGCCTTTTATGTGCCCCAAAGCGCAAAGGTAACGATATCGCACTTTACAAATCGGTTCTAGGTGGCTTGATTCCATTATGTTTTCAGATCAAGGTGGCTCGCTTTGGCAGTTGATTGCACGTTTCACTATATGTCCAACAGAACGTTCTTCTCTTTATGTAGATTTTTGACACATCCTCTCACAATGATGAATTCGGATGCTGTATTTTCATGGGTGATTTTGTTTTTCATACTAAGGAAACTAATTAAAAAAACAATGATGATAAAACTGTATTTAATAGCTTAGATTATAGCGTATTCACATATATTTCCATATTTCTTGTACTCATGAATATGTAGTTGGTGTATCTAATTATATCCCAGTGTGGCTTTTTTTGCTCTTGGAATTCATGACTTTTCCTGATCAGCATTTCAAAACATATAAATAACTTTAAAACAGTTAATTCCCGTCGTCGTCTGTCAAGTGAGTTGCATTTAGTGCTAACTGTTCAGTTTGTTTCCTGTGTTATTGCTGTAGTGTTGAAGTTTGATGGATTGAGGATAGAGATTTCTAGTGACGCCAAAATAAGTTGTTCAACTTGTCTACTCCATATTTAGCAGATTATGTATTACCTTCGCCATACAAAAGAGGTTATATTTGCCGGATGAAATGCTGTGGTTATCGTTAAACTAAGAACCATGTAATTCATTAGATTATGGTTGTGATTTGGATGGAAATCTAGACTCACAGTTTGTTTGTTTCTTCTCAACTACAAGAGAGGGCAGAAATACAGAGTAATGTCCCTTTGTCTGTGGTAATGAAGACAATTTCTACACCTTTTTGGCGGGGGTGGGGAGGGGGGCATGTCCCGTGGACTAGTACTCAAAGGCGCTTGTCTCTCAGTCGTTAGGGCAAACAAAGTACAGGTTCAATCCTATCGCTGGGCAGGGAATTTGTTGCTCTCACTGACTGTCTAACGCTCGTTGAAGACAACTTGTGTTCTACCAATGTATATCTGAAGCTGTGACACTGGCGACATTGAACATGTACAGCCAACAGCGCAGATAGATATACCGATCAGGGTACAACGGAGTAATGAGAAATAATTTTGTCCAAACTTTCCAGCGTCTGTCTGTTTCCTTACCTGTACATATAAATGATACCTTTTCATTTCCCCTGTATTGCCTAAGAACATGCCTAAAGCCAGAAGCTTTTGTAATTTGCTTTCTGAATTCATATCGACAAATATACAATATAGCCAAGATGTCATAAGCCTTGTTTGTGTGAGTCATTCCCTAAAGAACAACACGTTTCGTTAAATTTACTCTGCTGTGCGCAGCGACTTTGTACCAGACTCTTATATTATCCCAGAATTCTTTACTTTCACTACAATAAAAAAAGATATTCTAGCGTTTCCACATCTCTTTGACATAGATCAAACAGAACTGACCCTTTCACACTAACCCTAATTGAATAGAAAATTGCTGCCGCTCAAAATACCATTCATTAATCGAAATTGGAACCACCTGAGTTTACTGTTTCTTGTACAAATTGAATGGGGCTGATTGATTTTTATCCAGTTAGGATTGTTAAATGATGGGTCACAATCTCTCTCCGCTTTTGGTCTGTAATTCTTTTTACTAACAAGAATAGGGTAATATGGCTTACAGCCTTTATTATAACTCAGAAGTTTTTGTTTGCATTACTCCGGCTTTATTCTTTGCAGCCTCTTCCTGATAAAATTATAGAACGCAGAATTCAGTTTTTTCAACACTTCCTTTGGAGAATTAGGCAAATTGAAAAGCAGACGATTAATTTTTTATAATGCAAGGGTTTTAACCAGAGTTATTCGTCCTAATTGTGTGATCAAACTTTTACGTAACTGTTCTAAGAGTGAAAAAATTTCTTTCAGTTTAACGGTGAAATTTTATATTTATTACATCAGCTATGCACTTGGAAAGTGTGACCCCTAAAACACTGAGCATGTGGGAAAGTTCGTCAGTAACATGCCAAAGGTGAGTGGTTTATGCTGGTCACTGAAAAGTCCATGAGTGTGACTTTAAAGAATGATCAAGAAAATCAATTAAATACATATTTTGGGGGTCGAGCCTTTCAACTTTCGGAGAGCCGTCTGTAGTGTGTTTGTCTAGGGCTAAGCACCATACTCCAAATTATTTATCTCTTTCCAAGGCTGTCATATATGGGCTGGGGAAATCCACCGCCCTTTCCTCAGTTATGTGATAAATTTCCTGATTTAAATCAACGCCGAGTAAAAATTTTACTGCAGAATATGACCTTGTTGGGCAAGTTTATTGCACCAACCTTTCTTGCTCCGTTTTACCTTTTTGTTCCTCTTTATGGAGAGTTATTGTGGTCATTCGTTCAGATTTTTCATGAAGTCAGTTCTATATATATGTGAAGGTGTTTCTTGTCTGTTTCCGGGATCGTAACATTAGCTGTTATATCGCTTTTATGCATTGTTGCTTTCGGTTCTATACTCCAAAAACAAGTCAAAAATAGATACGTACGCCGTAGCCGACCGCGAAAGCCACAATTACGAGGGATTGTTAAACCGTAAATGGAACAGAGAGGGCTAATGAATGTCATCATTTAAACCATTCCTCAACGTCGATTATACCCTTCTACCAGTTGAATAAACCAACCCATTACGTCAATTCATTAACCCAGTTTATAAACTACAAAAATCGAATCCCTCAAATCTGGCAATCATTCAGTGGGTTAATTTTTTGTGATTTTCTGTTTTAGGAACGCAGTGTCCCGATTTACCCGGGCCGGAGAACGGCCGTCGCTTGGAGTATGGTCGTGAGATCGGGGACAGGGCGCGCTTTGAATGTTACGCGGGTTACGCTTTGCAAGGCTCCAGCGAACGAGTCTGCCAACCCAATGAACAGTGGGACGGGGAAACGACGCGTTGTGTTGGTAAGCCGACAATGTCCTATTTTTGACGCCTTCTTGTAAAAGTTTTGTTATTGTTTGCCCTGTCCGGTCGAGGCGATAATGGTCTGCGCTTTGGATGTGATCTATAGCCCAGGGGCTAAGATCATATTTATTGTTTTTAATCCAGTTCTCTTTCGATTAAGTCCAGCTCATGCTGGCTTCCTCTACGACTGTACGTGAAAAATCTGTCAGCAACCTGCGGATGATCGTGGGCTTCCCCCGGGCTCTGTCGGTTTCCTCCCACCATGTATGGGATATATGGAATATAAGTGGAATATTCATGAGTAGGGTGTAAAACACCAATCAAATAAATAAACAAATAATCCAGTTCTCGCTAGTTCCTCAGCGGTTTTACTGTAGAAGCAGTGAACTATGTTATGAGAGAAAACAAATGGCACCATGTGTTCGCCTTTCGGTGTACATGTATATCTTTTATACCCTTTGCTCATTTGTGGATTCTACGGCTACAATTTATTCTACCAATCCTTGCATACTAATGGCGTTTGAAGTCTGGCTTTCAAACTTATTCGAGGGGATATTGGCCTGAAGCCACGCTCATACGGCGCGAGTAATGAGTCGAACCGTCCAATCATTTTATGCCATTGAAGCATGCCATTTGGCTTTCCGCAGCGTCAAAAGGAAGCCTGTTCCACTTGTCGAATTCGACGAACCCTTATGACCAGTCATGTATTTTTCCTGACTTACTTTCTTTCTATGTACCATTTTTAAATGACAATGAACCTATATTTTGGCGAGTCAGCTGCAAATGATGTAGGAGGAACTTTTGAAATGAAACAAAAAACAATTTTGAACTAAGATTTTGAAATAAAAACGGAACACTTTGCACACACAGATGTTGACTACTTTTTGAAAAATACAGTATGCATATTGTCGTCTCACCTCTTTTTTCAAAACTCGAAGTTGGTTTAAAAATTCTACTTTTTTCTTATAAGTAATCAACATTATTATTTTGAAATTCCGTTTTTGTTCCTTTCTTCCGTTTCTTTTCAGTTTACGAAAAGTTACTGTAGTCTTAGGTGTTTTTCTTATTTCCAAGATGCCGAGCAGAGTGTTCAATTTGTAGATGTCAATTCCACATGTATAGAACCTTCATGCCTGTTGATTTCCCGTATGTTCCAAAGATTGAGTGCTTCATCTTTCCTTTCATCGTTTTCAGTTGTATATAATGTGTTTCTCTATCAATAATAAAGCAAGGCTAAAAGCGCTCTGGGCGTCCTCGTCAGGTGACATTATTTACATAACTCTTTATTACAAAGTTTTAATGACTCATAAAGGGAACAAATTTTCAGCTAGAGAAGCCTTTAAAACGAATTCCTTTGATACTAACGGAAAAAAGGTCATACCGTACCATGACATTTTTCAAATTCTTGAACAGCTTCTGTTAGCATGACCAGTCACCAGCCCAGAGGAACAAATGACACCCCATTGCCTCAGGAACAACTTAAAACAGCAGACCACATTAAGATAAAGTACACATGCTCTAAATGCCCATGTCGTACTGATTCCAAATATGTTCATCATAATTTTTTTTCCCATTTATTAAAGTGAATATTATAAAAATGCAGTTTGAGATTCTGCGGTGAGCTATTTGGACCGCATTTCATAATCCGAAGCACGGTGATGTCACCGATTATTTCTTGCTGTTAGACAGAATGCAACTGTAATGCTTCCACATTAAAAACAGATATAGACGTAGAAATACATGGACATTCACACTGAACAAAGTTATGTAAAAGCAACAATCAGAGGAGGTTTAGCAGTTAAAAAGGATTGGAGATGTTACTTTGGTTCAGCTTGTTCAGTTTGATCCAAAGAGTCCCTCGTAGAAATTTAATCCTTATTTGTATTTTATTCACTGTAATGTTACGAAATAATGAACGTATTTGGAATCAGCACGACAAGAGTGCATTTTCTGACTATTGTATGTTCTTTTAAGCTTACAAAGCTCAGCTCTTCAGTTTTCTTCACCGTTCGTGTACACTGAACAACTTTTTGTGAATCTTTTCAGACGACCATGTCATGTCACAATAAATGTATTCAAAAATAGTTGCCTGTCATTCATCAATAGGTCACATGATACAGTATCCGTTGGACGTATTTTACCTTCAGCTATAAAAGATTTTCAGCTCGAAATTCGTCTAATCATCAGCCAAGTTGTCAGACATGTCCTCTACCAACTGAACAAAGCAGCCCACTATAGGTCAATCCACCAGTCATTTCATCAAACCCTTCAAATTATCAATTAATCTCTAAGACATTCAGTGGGCTTTTGTGATCTTATGTTTTAGGAACGCAGTGCCCTTATCTATCATCGCCAGAGAACGGACGCCTCATCAGTCATGGTCGTCAGATCGGGGACAAGGTGAACTTTGAATGTTACGCGGACTTTGCTTTGCAAGGTTCCCGAGAACGGGTCTGCCAACGCAATAAACAGTGGGACGGAGAAACGACGCGTTGTGTTGGTAAGACAATCATAATACTGTATCAGTCTTATTTTTTACACTCTTTTGTAAGATTTGCATTAATGTTTGCCCTTTCTGGTGGTAACGGTATTTGGCTCTGATATCTTCTCTAATTCAAGGTATTAAATGCGTGTTTTAATCGCTTTTTTGACAGCGGCTTTATTGTACCTGTAGGTAGCAGTGATTTTATTATAGCAGTTCTATGTATAGATGGCATTATTTGCTTTCATACGCTTCTGTCATTGTGCATGTAGATCTTTGATGCCTCTTTATTCATTAGAGGAGTGTAAGGCAACAACTTAGGATAGGAATTGTTGGTGATACGAAAACATGATTTTTTTTCAGTATTGCCTTGAAATATTTTATTGTTTTGAAACCTGGAATACAAGCTAATACAAAGTGACAATGGCAATATCTACTGTTGAGAGGTAAACGCCTGTGTAGCTATTTGCAGTTACCTACTTTCTTTATATAGTCCATTTCTTGACTCCTGTCCAGCCACAGCGGAAAGCGTAGGGTGCGTCGTCCCCTCTCCGGGGAGGTACGTCATATCCGCGTATCGTGATGTTACCGGAAGACGACTCTCACGGGGGCCGGGAAACACGGTAAAGGCAGGGTCTTTCATGCTGTCACGGTGCCAGGGGTATGAAGATATGTACTTCACGGGAGACTCGAAGCGCATGTGTGAAAACGGCCAGTGGACAGGACAGGAGCCTAAGTGCTCATACATACGTCTTTCACAAGGTAAAAGACACTACCAGGCAACGTACCCCTAACAGCAGCCTGACGCCCTGTCACTTTTTGGTAAACAATAATTCACTGGCTGTCAAAGCAATGAGTGAAAGGCACGGTGCTTTTGGTATTGTAGGGGCCACCATTTCTGTTTGATTTTTACGAAAAGGTAAGTTAGTTTCCACCACACAGAAATATTTTCAAATACTTTTTTTCCCGAAAGAGAAAATCAAAATAAATATTGGAGACTGTATCTGCAAATAAAGGACCCCTTGCAACCAGATGGGAAATCGCCCCCTGTCGATTTCCAGCCTGCTCCCAGTGACGGATCTACTGAAGAATGACGCAAGGGCTTCCCCGGTATGCGGTTGAAGTTGTTACATAACAGATCTTGCCGTGCAGTAGGCCAGTAATAAAGAAGCATTCGTTACCACAACCATGGGTCTCCATCGTTTAAATTATACACAATAACTTGCCCGTTAATATCTCTCCAGTCAGACCTGTAAAAAGTGGATTTAAATCAAGTTTTCTCTTCGGAATGAGGTGTCCTGATAATCACATGAAAGTGCCTTTCACCACAATGTAACTTTCGATAAGCAGACACCCAACGCGTGGCGCGTTGAAATGGAGTGATGTCGTAGACATCACTTACATATTTTTGGCTGCATTGAACTTTCGTTGGAAGTATATAGTACCCATGTATTATCCATGCATATTTCTCTATAGTTGCAAACATATCTATTATGCAACTTTGCAAAATGTAAACAATCGAGATTTTAAGCTTGGTTTAATCACTTTCTCTGTAACTTATGTAGCTATAAAACTTAAGGCATAGATAGGATTTGAACTTCTAAACCCCAATGACTCAGGATTGTTAGCCACGCGAGTTTCCGCTGTACCATGTGGAACAACAATCCACAAACCATGAACCATGGTGAATATACATTCCCAATGGCCGTAGAAAATATTTCACATTTTTCGATTTACAAAAATATGATTGCGTTAACCAGCGTGATACTTCGCAATATATTAGAACTCTCCAGTTTGACATCATATTCGCACAGATGGTTTTGGTTCACGTAATTATATTTTTGTTATGATGGGAATTCCCTCAGCAAAACGCCCTAAAATAGCGAAATCCGCTTTTGACCTTACTTTTTTCTTGTTATAAGGCAAAAAGTGCGCATCGCACTACTGCAATTTTTCACAGATATATTGCATAGTAATTGTACTTCAGATTCAAGTGGGTTTTTTCTCTTTTTCTGCCCCCTCCCCTCACCCCCAAAAAAGAGAAATCACCTCACTCCTGCAACACCGGGAGACGCTTTGCCATCTGGTTGAAAGGGGTTCTCTTCTTGTTCTTTTATCTGGTTTTAGCATAGTTTTATGTCTTCTTCTCTTTTAAAACAATCAAAAGCACTCAACAAGATCTAGGACATTTCAGACCTGTCTGAATATTTGTCCAGACCCACAAACTATCACTACACGTTATCAGGGTCGCTTAGAAGGAAATCGTTTTGATAGATCCAGGCGTAATATATCGTGTTCAATAGAACTGTGGTGACTGGCGTGAAAACTATTGTTGATCTTATCTCCATTGTTATATGCTTTGATATGTGAATATACAAAATGATGCTAGATTCATTCCACAGAACATAAGGAACGTTTTAATGCCGGGCGTACCTATTATAACCCAGCATACAACCACTTTGCTGTACACAAAACCAATATTTGTACTATGGCAACACCTAAAGTGATGTTGCACACTTCTGGTAAATCTTTGAGGTCTACTGTTGGATCTCAGAAGCCATGGCAGCAATGTTAGCTTCTGAGATCCAACAAGAGACCTCAAGATTTACCGAAAGTGTGCATAATGTTATTTTTCAAGACTCTGAAATGTAGCGATTTAGATAATTAACAATATCAGTTGTTGGTGGACTCACGTACATGCAGACCCGTGCAAACATGGAAAACTTGGGCGTTAACAACTCTTTAGAACACAGAATTATTAAATCGGTCAATCTTGCAGTGTATTATCAAGAGACATTATTTTACTGGCCTAAAATTACTCAAAACAGTAAAACTGAGCAGAGACGACAGTGTGATATTTGACGGAAGTCACGCATAGCCAGAGCAATTTTTATTTTTCTTCATTTCAGGTAAAAATTCTCGCCGTACCTACGCTGATTGGTCCTATCCTCGTCGGGGCGTCACAATTTCTGATGAAGGTCATTTGCGGGTCAAGACAGGCTCTACAATCGTTCTTTCCTGTTATTTCGTAGGAAGTGAACAACAGTGGTCATCTGTTAGAGGACTGCAATCATCAGATATGGTTCTTAAAGCTCGCCGGCAAAAATGGAACGGGCAACAATTGTATATGAGCCGCTTGAAAATTACAGACGCCGGTGAGCATCACTCAGACACTTATTCTTGTTCAACGAAAGGCGAGTCCATTCCGACGGCAACGTTTACGATAAAGGTGATCTAAATCTATGCATACATACGTGTACCATTATTTTCTACACAGAAGAGCCACCATAATGCTGGTCCACGTCGTGTGAGTGAAACATTATGGAGAACGGTGTAAAACTCCAGTCAGATGAATAAACAAATCAATCAATAAAATAAGTAAAAATATACAGAAGGTATTTTGAGTCCCATTTTTGGATTTGTGACTGCGAGGAGACATTGGAAATCACACATGTACGTGTACAAAGTTAACGCCATTAAGTTAATGCTCAAAGGGCTCAAGGTAACGTTGTTAATAAAGCCACTGCAGCGTTCGTCATGAGATACTTAAGAGCTCTTAGTGCTTTAGATACTTAATGAGCTTTAACACAAGGTCATATGACACAGATAACTTTGTATGCCGTGAGATGGGATATCAGAAATTGTCAGCGCAAGACACGTTAATTGTGGTTTTTGGTGCCTGGTGTCATGGTCTACAACATGTGCAGCGGTGAAGGGGACGCTGGCTTGCTCAGATGGTTAAAGCGTGGGCTACAGTAGCAGCGATGATGGTCGAATCCAGCTCCCGTTACATCGGCTGCACCCTGTCGTCAGGAGGCTTCTAAGGTACCTGCAAAGGTCGCGGTTTCAATCCGTACGGTCTGGTTTTAACGCCAATGTACAAATATACCTGACCGCTTTCGTTAAGTGGAAATGTCTTGACCAAGGCGTTAAACACCAGTTCCACACGACTGTAAATTACGGGTCGTGTGCAAATATTTAATAGCCTTTTGGATTTTTCTTACTATATACAGCGTCTAAATATAAAGAGAGCCTTCAGAACAATCCCGAATAGCCACATGCGTCACAGCACTCGACCTTGGGCGATGTCATTTCAAAGTACTGAGGTTCTTGTCACTGTTGTTCATGTCACTTGTCAGTCAAATGTGTTAACAGAGACGATAATAAAGTCACTTGTCAGTCAAATGTGTTAACAGAGACGATAATAAAGTCACTTGTCAGTCAAATGTGTGAACAGAGACGATAATAAAGTCACTTGAGTAAAATGAACAAGATAACATGGTAAATACAAAGAAATTTATATGGAGTTTAATAAGGCATTCCGAAAGTAAGTGAACCAAAATTATTATACTGAAAACATGCTTCACCCCGGCCCCCTTCCCCTCCCGTTTGCTTTCTTTGGATAGTGGGCCATCCCCAGAAACTTTGAGCAGCTGTTGACAGCGGACAAGCGATAGTAACGGTGTAGGGAAAGAAAGGTTGTTGGCTCAGTCTTATATTTCAAGTCTTCTACATTCACTGTAGTAAAATGAACAACGATGACTAGATGGAGAGTCATAGTTTGATAATTTCACTTTTACATTTTTACATCAAGCCACAATAAGGCACGATGTCATACAAGTACACACGCAGCTTTGAGATATTTAGATCAATGGTAATGGCGCATGCTTGGTGTTGATTGCGCATGCTTGGTGTTGATTGATATGATATTCATGACCCTTGTGGAGGGAGTGAAAAAAAACAGCAACATGAAATATTTTGCTTTTTTGACATTCTTTTTTTTATTTTGGGGGTAAAATAAACACCATTGCGTTGGTGTTGTTGGGCAACTGGATACTGCTGAACCTTGTTTCGTACAGAGTAAACACCCGAGAATGCGAATAAGCGATCGAAACAATAATGACGGCTCTGGTATTAATGCTGAAAGATGGCAACGACGTATTACTGAAATCAATATCAAAATCGGGTACTATACTAGTATATGTGGTGTCGTTAATCAAATATCCATCTTGCGCTTTAATTTATTTACTTATTTATTTATTTGATTGGTGTTTTACGCCGTACTCAAGAATATTTCACTCATACCACGGCGGCCAGCATTACGGTGGGAGGAAACCGAGCAGGGCCCGGTGGAAACCCTCTACCGTCCGCAGGTTGCTGGCAGACCTTCCCAAGTACCGCCGGGGAGAAAGTCAGCCTGAGCTGGACTTGAACTCACAGCGACCGCACTGGTGAGTCGCGCTTTGATTCCTACTGTCCATATTTCCTAGGTGGCGATCTTACTTAAGGCGATGATCATTCGGCCCTTAGCCCTGAGGAAGACAACACGTGTAATTGTTCGTTGGTGGCTATTATTAGTTGATTAGATATCCATGCTAAAGCCAAAACAATTATTTTTTCATGAAATCTAAAAGAAGCTAGTCTGTAGCTAAACACACCAGAAAATCAATCTCTTAACCTTTCTGTTTGCTAAGGCAGACATCCTTTTGTCTGCTTCTATAGCGTGTAGGAAAGAAGTTCGGACCCCGTTCGGCGTAGACGATGGGATCTGTCTTACCCGTTGTGACGTGTATAAGTTTAGCCACACTCCTGTTAAAATATACGGGACTGTATGTGGATCGGGTCACCGCCAGCCTTTGTGTGTCATTCGGGTGCTTATGTAGCTGACGGATCCCTTAAACAGTCGTCATACAGCCCCTTATGCTCATTGTGTTTTTAATCGGTCCGCCAAGGGCCGCTGACAGCCACAGAGGACCGCTGTCTCCTCGGCGAAACATTCAGATCTACGGCTGAACGTAAAGAAGTACATCATCGGACGGTCGACACGGCTGACTATGGACACTCGCGGACTTGACCATTGGGCGGACATCACCGTGGTGGCTTCGTACTTTGTGCTCGTTCTTATGGTTGGATTGTGGGTAAATATACATCTACATTAATATAGACTTGTTTGTACTGTGTGCAGTGTTAATACAATAGAACAGTATAAAAGATTGCAGCATAAAGGATAAAGTCAGAGCAGTGAGCACAGTGTGATAGTTCATACGCTAAGGCGAAATCCGTCAAGGTTTTACTGCTTTTGAAAATATTTATTTATGTATTTTATTGGTGTTTTACGCCGTACTCATGAATATATCACTTATACGACAACAGCTAGCATTATGCTGGGATAAAACCGGGCAGAGCCTTCCCACGTACGGCCGGAGAGGAAGCCAACATAAGCTTGACTTGAACTCATAGCGACCACACTGGTGAGAGGCTCCTGGGTAATCACGCTGAGCAATTTTTGAAAATAGTGACAGCTTATACGTCCACTAGCACCATAGCTCGAGAAGAATTAGGTATAGAGAAATACTTTTAACCTGTGCATCTTAATCACAATCGCACCATTAGTGTATGAAGTTTTTGCTGTATAGCACGCTTGCATATAGTATGTAGTATTTCTTGCCTGCATGAAATAATAGTGACGTTTAAGAATGCCCATGAAGAGGCGAATCTCATCATGCTTGGCCTTACAGGATTTCTGTTGCTCTTTTATCTGTATCCTGAGAATTATTATTTATATTTATGGTTTCTTTGATTTATTAATTGATTGATTTAGAAATCGTTAATTGATATGCATATTTTTTATTTATTTGTACAGTATTTATTTACGTGTTATTTATTCACAGACTATTATTTATAGTTTTTTCATAGATTATTTGTAGAATTTTTACTTGTTTTCCTTTTAATTAATTAATTTATTTCTTTATCTGTTTGTTTATTTTAAGTCATGGCGATCAGATATATAGGTACAGGGTCGGATTGCAGACACATAGCAAACCTACTGATGTAAAGGGATAGTGGATGGGGGTGGGAGAGGGTAGGAGGCCTATATATGCGTAACATGCTTAGTCTACACACAACCGTTAGCATTAATTGTAACAGGGGACGTCGAGTGTAAGTCAATAAGGCTTGACCTATTTGACGAGCTACATTTCACACAGATCAGTCTTTCAGACGCAAGGATTGAAACCAGCCCTATGTGATCTAGATCATGTACTTTGAGAACAGACATTCTTTGTCACGCCCCCTGTCTGAGTTATTTGTTATTGTTTATTTGCTTTTATCGATATCATGTAACTACGTTCACTCGTTTTGCAGCGGTTTTAAGTCAGGATGTTTGCCCAGTGGTGTGGTGAGAGGCGGTGTTTTCCTTTGGGTACTTCGGTTTTCTCTAATTTTTTGACTACTCATCTCTGTGTGCGGGTTTTAAGTGAAATATTCATGAGCATGGCATTAAGCATCAAGCAATAAGTAAATCGCCTCACATGAATGTACTTCTTCAACATAGTAACTGTTGTGTGGTCTAAATTAAATATATACGTACACCGACTCGTGCAAATCTATTTCTTCAACAGGGAACCTGTTGCATTGTCTGAAGTAAATACACTCGTAAACCGCCTCGAGTTTTATAAGTACTTCCACGTGCTAGCTATTGCATTGTCTGAAGTAAACACACTCGTAAACCGCCTCACGTTTTATAAGTATTTCCACATGTTAGCTATTGCATTGTCTGAAGTAAACACACTCGTAAACCGCCTCACGTTTTATAAGTATTTCCACATGTTAGCTATTGCATTGTGTGAAGTAAACACACTCGTAAACCGCCTCATGTTTTATAAGTATTTCCACATGTTAGCTATTGCATTGT